>WOVY01011157.1:0-43452 GCA_013436015.1 Rhipicephalus annulatus
AGCAGGTTAAAAAAATTGCCCGCAGCTTCCCTCGGGGGAACACTGAGGAGGATGCGGAGCATATAATTGGTTAACGGGGTGTAAAGTGCGACTTACTTGGGTCGATGGCTAAATTGGTTAACGTGGTGTGAAATGGGGTGTTAAATTGCGACTTACTTGGGTCGATGGCTAAATTGGTTAACGTGGTTGTAGGAGGGGGTGTTAAATGAGTGAACACGTACACACGTATGCGAAAGGGCGGCGCTGGTCGAAGGGACGTCGATCATTGTGTTTGTGGATTCGTTGGAATTCATTTCACCGCGACCTTGGACGTCGACGCGCCGTACAAACCAACCGACGAGCGGCAACTGAGCGAGCGAGCGCCGACCTTGAGTATATATACAGCGCGACGGCGCATGCACTGTCAGCTGTTGAATGTTCTCGAAGCGCGACGGCGCATGCGCGTCCACTGGAGAATCAGGAGAATTGTAGAATGTTCTCGAAGGGGAGAAGCGCGCGCGGCACAGATGGTGGGTGACGGTGCATGCGCGCGTCAGCTGTCGAATGTTCGAGAAGGGGGAGAAGCGCAACGGCGCATGCGCGCGCGTCAGCTGCCGATGTTCTCGAAGCGCGACGGCGCATGCGCGCGCGTCAGCTGCCGATGTTCTCGAAGCGTGACGGCGCATGCGCGCTAATTATACAGCTAGCGAATGTTCGTGAAGAGGAGAAGCGCACGCGGTGTGTGTAGAGGAGGAAGGGTGCACAGATGGTGGAGGAGTGAAGCGCGCGCGGTGTGTAGAGGAGGAAGGGATGCACAGATGGTAGAAGAAGGAGGAGGAAGCTTGCGGACGGCGCCGCACTACAAGCCTCGAGTATTAGATGCTCCGCATCTAAAATGCAAGTTGACACAATCACACTGCAGCCACCTCGCATCTGAAACGTATACGACAGTGTACTTGCACTTCAGGTGTCATAGTTCCCGGGTGATTCCTTAGCGGGTGATTCCACTCACCAAGTTTGAAAAATTTAAACTGACAAGCGCAATGCGTAGACGAGGCGTTCATGATCACGTCTACCAGAATTTGCAACACTACGCACTGCGGAAATGGGTCAAACTTCAAGATGAACGCTACTCCCCCTTCCCTCTGCCGGCACACGCCTAGAGATTGAGGGCATGACGTGGGCGTATGAATTGCCCTACGTACCGGCAATGCAATGGACGTTGGTTCTCTACGTAGACGACTTTGCTCTGACATTGTCAACAGTGTACCACGTGAGATGTCAAAAAGTATTTAACACAACAAGCGTAGTTTATGTATTTGTTGCTTTAAGAGAATAATAAACTTAAATAAATAATGAGACGCGATGAAAAATTGTGCGCGTTTTTTCTTTCATTTTTCCCGTGAAATGCTACAAGGTGTAGGGATAATGTGCCACAGTTTCGCATGAGTTCGTGTCCCCCGCGGTCAGCGCATTGAGCCGACGACTGCCGTATTAAATGCTCCTAGGCGTTTTTGCGCACTCATTGTGCTTATCTACTCTACCGCGTCTATCCAGCGTTTCCAAACCTTCCCGTAGAAACAGGCAGAAAACCACGAAATAACACTGGTCACCAAAGCAACGCCGCTCGCGTGCACGGGGGTTGCGCTTGTTTGGGCACGTCATGTGCACGTCACCTCTTGGTCGGATGCCGTAGAGGGTTGGGAGAAATTTTGGCTTGCGAAGGCTACGCTGTTATGCCAGCGAGTCCTCGTCAAACGTCCGTGCCTCGGAAAAAGGCAATCTGGGTCAAGGCCAGCCGCAACCCGCCCGACGCGAACATCTCAACGGCGTGTGAACACGCGCGGCGCCCTCTGGCCCAGGTGCAGTGAGTCAGCGGCGCACGTGACAGCGAGCCGGCGGCCGCGTGCCTGGTGGTCTGACGCATGGCGGCGGCGCGCCATTGGAGGAGTCTGCCCTGACGACAAAGCGGCGCCTCTGATTGGACATTTTGGTTGGACCCTGTGTAAATAAAAGAAGCCCTGCGGCGCGTCGCGATCGGCGGTCCTATGTGAGTGAGAGGAGGCCCCGTGTCGGAGAGCCGGCATGTGTGTGAGTCGGCGGTTTTAGGCGAAAAGCTGACCTATGTGTTAGAGAAAAGAGCTCGGCTTTTCGAGTCTCTGTCGGCCCCAGTGCCGAAATTGTAACGCTTCTGTATATATGCTGTACATAAACCTTGTTTAAACTCACCATCGTCTCGTCCGCTCGTCTTATCAGCTCTGCGCAGAAGCAGTCGCGAGCTGATAAACATACGCTACGCAACAGTGGTGGCTTCGGCGGGATCGGCCCGTCGTACGCAACAGTGGTGGAGAAGCGGCGGGATCGGTCCGTTTCTCAACAGTGGTTGGCAGCCTGCGGGATCGGCCGGCGTCAGCGACATCGATGCGGTGAGTGCCTGATGTTTTCCCCTCAGTTCACCAGACTACTCTAGCTCAGGTTGTAGTAGTTTAGAGAAGGGCTGTGTGAAGCATATAGTGAGCTTTGATCGTTTCGAGCAAAGTCGAAGTGCTTTGAAACCAAAGTAATGCGGAGGGGGTAAACACGGGAGTGTGAAAAATTGCTTGCGCGTCTTGCTAGTAGGCTTATAGTGGGTACGGCAAGTAAATTGTTAACAGGGGCAAACAGCAAGAGGCTAGTGTGAACGATGGAGAACCTTAAAGTGAAGGAACTCATCGAAATTGTGAGGAACTCGGCATTTACTTTAGGCCGTGCGAAACGAAAGCAAGCGATCCTTGAGATCATGAAGGATGAGGGAAGTGTCGGCTGAGGAAGTCGATGAGGCCTGGGTGGATATTAAAGCACGCCGTGAGGAGGCTGAAAGGCAGGAAATAGAAGCTCGCGAACGTGAGGAGGCTGAAAGGCGTGAAGCTCGCGAGGAGGCTGAAAGGCGTGAAGCTCGTGAGGAGGCTGAAAGGCGCGAACGTCGCGAGGAGGCCGAGAGACAAGAGCGCCTAGAGTTGAAACGACTAGAATTGGCAATCCTACAGTGTTCGCAGGCGCCTAGCGTAGCTTCTCCAACAGTTCAGGTCAGCGGTTTTAGAATTCGGGACCAACTGCCACCGTTCGTAGTAGGCGAGGACATGGCGAAGTATCTCGTCAAGTTTGAACACGTCTGTGAGCGAAATGCTTTGGAGCAGTCTCTTTGGGCGCGGAACCTGCTAGCTCTTCTTCCCGGCGGAAGTGTCCGGACGCGATTAACTTGCTTATCGAGGGGAAGCGTTTGAGAGCTATGACGAGGTTAAGGAAGTGCTCTTGAGACGTTATAAGTTGTCACCGAGGCTTTCAGGCAAAGGTTTCGGTATGCTAAAAAGGGGAATGAGTCACACGTTTGACTTCGCGTTTCGTCTTAAAGCCGATTTGATTGAATGGCTCAAGGGCGAAGGTGTTTATGACGACCGCGATAAAGTGGTGGAATGCGTTGCATTGGAGCAATTCTACCGCTGCATCGAGGAGGATGTCAGACTTTGGCTGCAGGACAGACTTGGGGAAGTACAGTTAAATAAGGCAGCTGAGTTAGCTGAGGAGTATTATGCTCGCCGAAAGTTGCATAGCAGGGCAGTGCGCGTTGAAAAGGATGAAAGGAAAGAGGGCTTTTTCAAGGAAACCTGATCAACGGAAATCCGGCTCCGCACCGTAATTTCAAGAAGGACCCGTCTCTTACGAAGGATAGTGTAGGGGAAGGGCAAACAGAAGCGGAGAAATCGAGTGAGGTTTCTACCACACAGGCAATTGAATCGGAAAACAAACGGAAGCCGGTAATTTGCTACAAACTGCAAAAAGGAAGGACACATCGCGAGAAACTGTCAGGAAAAATTTGCCTTCGCAACAATCCGAGAATCAGGAAAAAAACATGCGGTTGTTGGAGCCGTATCTCCAAGAAATTAAAGTAAATAAGAAAACGTGCCGAGCGCTTAGAGACTCAGCGGCAACCATGGATGTTGTCCATCCTTCATTGGTGTCTCCGGATGATTTCACAGGAGAATGCGCGTGGATCAAGGCAAGTCGCCGAGGAGCAGAGTGTTCGCTTACCAATCGCCACGGTTGTCATTGAAGGCCCCGTTCGGTAAGCTTTGCACTGATGAAGCGGCTGTGTCTGCCGCGCTAAATGATCGTTTTCCTTATCTTTTCTCCAACAACTCAGAGCAGCTTCTCAAAGAGCAGGGCAAATCGTTCTTCCCCAACTTAGCGTGCATGGCCCTCACGCGATCGCAAACGCGGAAGCCTGATCTGGTTCAATGCAGTGAACTCTCAAGTGACCTTGTCGGCGGGTCGACGGAACCCCAGAAAGGAAATTTTCCGCATGAGTCATGTGAGCAGTCACGCGAGCGGCCCGTCGCGAAGCGGTCGGCACGGCCGGCGCGGTAGGGGAGACGACATGGCGCCATTGAGTCAGAGCGAGAGGGTTGCAACGCTCTCGCCTGTAGCGGAAAGTTGGAGCGAGCTGCCGAGAGTTGATCGAGAGACGCTCATTCGAGAGCAGCGTGAGGATCTCTCGATTGAAGCGCTAGTGGAAAGCCAGAAAAACGCGGCAAAAGTGCTGTCGAAGGAGCACTACGAGAAATCGGGGAAGAAGAAGCGTGCTTTTGAAGTAGGAAGTCAGGTAATGCTGCTGCAGCCGTCCAAAAGGAACAAGCTTGAGGTTGATTGGGAAGGGCCCGCCAAGTAGTATCGAAGCTTTCCGATACCAATTGTGAAGAGAAATTAGGAAGGCGGCACCCCGCGAACAAAATTTATCACAGTAACTTGAAAGCAGTCGTAAATTTACTTTTAAGTGCTTCAGAGGAAGAGGAAGCAGAAATTTTGAGTTCGAGTGAGGTAATCGAAGGGGGATCGAAAGGTAATCCGGGAGCAGATAAACCTAGAGCCTAGCGTAAGTGACGGAGGACCTGAGAAAGAGGACCTGAGAAAGATTGTTTTCCGAGTTTGGGTATGTGTTGTCGGACCGTCCCGGAGAAAAGAAAAGAAACGACGGTGATCGAACACGATATCAAGCTAAGCGGTGAGGAGTCATTCAGTAGCAAAGCCGTATCGTTGTTCCCTTGTGCAACGTCGAAAGTGTGAGCCGCTCTTGGTGCCGCATAGGTATCGTCGCCTAAAAGTGGCCGGTTACTGAAGTGGGAGCATGTTGCTCCACAGCGCAACTTTGACGTTCGCTATCAAAAAAAAAAAAATAAAGGAAAGGTAAACGCTAAGGCAGGTGCATTGAGCAGTGAGTTCCAGCTAGTAACTTCTCAACCTTTCGGTTTCCTCGCTGGCGATTCGGGCAAAATTTTGACCTCATCACGACCTGGGCTGAGCGCTCTCGTCAGAGTGATCTCAAGGGGCCAACTTTGTGGTATTCTAATTCGTTGCGTTGTTGTAATTGTGAAAAATTCAAGTTCTTACTTTAAGAGTCTTGTGTCCCACATGTGCCTCTTGATGTAGAGGGAACAAAATTCCGATAGACACGTAGATAGGTATATGTTGTACTATACTTTGTCTGGTGTTCTGTCGGGTGACCGAGGGCACTTGCGTGTGTCGTGTGTTGTCTGTTGTCGATCCGGGTCTTGGCAAGTTGCAGAACCGTCGACAAGTGCTGAAGCCGAAGATGGTCAGAAGAGACGAGTGAAGCTGGTCGACAAGTTGTGGCGACAAGCCAGTGGAGCTGGGATCCGTAGTCAAGAATGGGCTGTATTCCCGGAACAGTCTGGAGCTGTATTCTCCCCATGGCCCTGGAGGCGAACCTGGAGGGACTTGGCGGACGAGCGCACCTGACATCCGAGCCCGTGGAAGCAGCTCGTCTTTCCGGTGCATTGTCTGGCGGCGGGGGTGCTGTTATGCCAGCGAGTCCTCGTCAAACGTCCGTGCCTCGGAAAAAGGCAATCTGGGTCAAGGCCAGCCGCAACCCGCCCGACGCGAACATCTCAACGGCGTGAACACGCGCGGCGCCCTCTGGCCCAGGTGCAGTGAGTCAGCGGCGCACGTGACAGCGAGCCGGCGGCCGCGTGCCTGGTGGTCTGACGCATGGCGCGGCGCGCCATTGGAGGAGTCTGCCCTGACGACAAAGCGGCGCCTCTGATTGGACATTTTGGTTGGACCCTGTGTAAATAAAAGAAGCCCTGCGGCGCGTCGCGATCGGCGGTCCTATGTGAGTGAGAGGAGGCCCCGTGTCGGAGAGCCGGCATGTGTGTGAGTCGGCGGTTTTAGGCGAAAAGCTGACCTATGTGTTAGAGAAAAGAGCTCGGCTTTTCGAGTCTCTGTCGGCCCCAGTGCCGAAATTGTAACGCTTCTGTATATATGCTGTACATAAACCTTGTTTAACTCACCATCGTCTCGTCCGCTCGTCTTATCAGCTCTGCGCAGAAGCAGTCGCGAGCTGATAAACATACGCTACGCAACAGTGGTGGCTTCGGCGGGATCGGCCCGTCGTACGCAACAGTGGTGGAAGCGGCGGGATCGGTCCGTTTCTCAACAACGCTGAGGAGCGGCAAGGGTTTCGAGCTCGCCTCACATCTTCGTTTCGCGCCGCTTCAAAAAACCTGTTTTCTCCGCTCGTAATGAACCGATTCGAAACTTTTGTGGCAAAACGTTCCTCATGGGACACACAACTACTTCTACTGTCTAACTAAATTCGGTATGTGGCCTGTTGAGAGGCCCTCACCAGGTTTGACAAGTATTGAGCTGACAAGCGCAATGCGTAGACGAGGCATTCATGAGAAGGTCTGCCAAAATTTGCAGCGCTACGCGCCGCGGAAATGGGTAAAATTTTAGGATGAACGCTGCTCGCCCTCCCTTCTGGCGGCGCGCACCCAGAGAATGAGGGCATGACGTACGTGTATGGAAGGCCCTACGTACACGGCAATTCAGGGACGTTGGTCCTCTACGTAGACAACTCTGCTCGGGCGTTGCAAACAGTGGTACGTGGCATGGCGAAAATGATTTAACAGGGCACGTTTATTTTAAGTAATTTTTTGCTTGAATAGATTAAAAAAGCTCTAAATAAATAATTAGACGCAATTAGGGAATGTGGGCGTCTTCCATTTTTTCCAGCGAATTGCAACCAGATGCGGGGCTAATGTGACGGCGTTTCACATGCATTCGTGTGCCCGCGGTCAGCGCATCGAGCAGACGACTGCTGTAGAACGCTACTACGCGTCCGCGCACTTATTGTGCTTATATCATAGAGTTTCATACAGTAATAATTATTGTATGAAACTATGTGCTCATCTACTCTACCGTGTCTAAGCCAGCGTTTCCAAACCATCCCGCAGAAACAGGCAGGAGACCGCAAAATAATGCTGGTCAACAAAGCAACGCCACTCGTGTGCTCGGGGATTGGACTTGTTTGGGCACGTCATGCGCACGTTTACTTCTTGTCGGATCAACGACCCCTAGAAAAAAATCACTGCATTTCAAGCTGCTTGAAGATAATTATGGGGCGAAGTTTTCGGAGGTGATTATTGTGATTAAAGGTGAGATAGTACTGAGACTGATTGTGGTTGTGATACCCATATATTTTTTAATTCAAAGAGATAGTGCTGAGACCGATTGTGATATAGCGGTGATTCTCCTTTATAGCTGATATGAGGTTCCGAGTTCCGGCTTACGTTTTGACTTCATAACCACAGCTTCATTAGCTATCGTCTCTGGTGTAGAATTTTCTTGTCGGTATTGGCGCCTTGCATCCGCTTCAAGTTGTCTCAACTGCGCGTCAGCTTGGCGTTTTTCCCGCTTAGCCTTTGCTTCCTTAGCCCTAGTCTGTGATGTAGAACTTTGTTGTCGCCGTCGCCGCTTTGCAACCGCTTCCTTCTCTTTTAGGGGCAAAGCTCCTTATAACGGCACCCGTTCGTTCCCTGTCGTATGTAACAAGTATAACATTTTGACCTCCAAGGTGGTGCCGGTGAGAGACTTCTTCTGTGCGTTGTTGAACATTAAATATAGTGCTCAATGTACATGTCAATGGCTGCTAAAAGGGAATGAGAGACAGGAGCATTCGGCTTTTAGTTAAAGCGCAGGCTGCGATCACCATTCACAGCTATTGGCATGTACATTGAGCACTATCTGACAAGAAAGGGTTGCTACGTTATACTCGCTGGGTGTAACCTCCTTAGCTTTAGAAAGGTTTAGCGAGCATTGAGCCGCAGTGCCATGAATATAATGAACTTGTATATACCATGAATGAACTCGAGGTGGTTAAAAATGGGAAGTAGATACGAAGCGCAAGCCATAAGAAAGTAAAAGCCGAATTCTCCGCCTCTCATTTTCCCATGGGAAGCGCTGCGGTCACCGAGGTGAATGGACGGTCTTCACGTCGGCTCCGTTCTCATAGAATGATTTCGTAGCGAATACAGCCAGGCACCGCTCGGATTTATATACCATCTGATTCTTCTCGTCACCGAGAATCCGAAGAGACCATATTCTAAGGTGGGTGATCATTTTTTTGAGATTTTACGACCGAAAACCAGCCCCCACCAAGTAGCGTCTACTACTCCTACGACCGGCGCTCCGCGTCGACTGGGGCGGCCTCACGATAGCCAGGCCTCGGCGTTCGCGCCATACAGGCCGTAATCATCAATAATGGAGGTATCGCAGCAGAATGAAGACGCCACCCGACGGGAAGACGAAGACGTCACCCAACAAGAAGATGACACAGGCAACGGGTGGACAGAAGTTCGATACAAAAAACGTGCGAAGAAAGGTAGCCAGGAACGCCGTGGGTAGCCCTAGCCCTACCCGAACACCTAGAACGCGCGGTGCAAACCTGATATCCCGGATAACCAGAGCCAGAAAAATGCCAAGACTGCCGACAGGTGACTTCAAGATAGTTAGAAGGCCAAGAGGAGGACTGCAGCTATCCAAGCTTAGCTTAACGGAGCTAGACAAAGCTGTGTATGAAGCGGCCGAGATCCCTTATGAAGAAAGAGAGACGGACACGATTTGTCCGAATAATTTCAGAACATCTTGGTCGTTAGCACCCCAACCAAGACCATGCAGATAAGTACCAAGGCATCAAGCACATCAAAGCCAACGACAAGTTGTATGAGGTGGGAGCATACGAGCGGCCCCGGAACTCACTGCCAAAGGTGTAATCAAGGAGTTCCTTTGAACGAAACCCCACGGGACATCACCACAGCTGTTATTACAGCCCGAAATCCTACGGCCATCGCAGCAAAACATCTTGGCAACACCACGACAGTGATAGTCCTTTTTGACGGCAGCAGAGTCCCGACGCACGTTATGTACACAGGAGTGCTCACACGCTGTTCACTATACAGGAAACAAGTTGACTTTTGCAAACAATGCAACAGACTTGGGCACAGGATTGACGTGTGCTGGAGGCCAAACGACAAGCTATGTGCGGGTTGTGGAACGCCTGATCCGAGCGAGGACCACCACTGTCAGCCACGATGTCAGCTGTGCGGCAAGGATAATCCCACGGCTGACAAACTCTGCAAGGCCAAGTTCAAGACACCCTACATCGTAAAACAACGCCAGTGGTTCCGACAACTTCAAGAGACGCTCGAGGAGAACTACCCCCCTACCACCAAGCCAACCGAACGCGGGAGGTCCAAATTCCGGACGAGGGCAACGCCTGGGTCCAGATCAAGGTCCTGGTCCTGCGCAACGCCCCGCGGCCACACCACCCAGTCTCCGGGACCGAGAAGGCACACTACATCCCGTTCCAGATCCCTGTCTAAGCCGAAGGGTGGCAATGGCCATCAAGGGAACCCGGCATTCACGGTGAGCTGGTCAGACGTGGCTAAAGGGACGCGCCCTGAGCCTTCGGGGGAGATTGCGCATAATGCCAGTGATATAGCAGAGCTGAAAAAAGAAAACACTGAGCTTAGAGAATTGATATCACAACTTACTCGGGAAATTCAAAGTCTTAAAAACTGCACAAATAGAACTTCTAGTCAAATGCGTTCCGCAGCCCAAGAGCGCCTCGAAGAAATGCCAGATAACCGAATGGACGAGGACAGTACCCCGTCACCTCTTGAAAGGAAAGCTCAGGTGTCTAATGACAAGACTACGGCGCAAAGCTCGAACATTAATCAAACATTGTCCGAAATACAGAAAGCAGTTAAGGAACAGGCAGAGGCAACCAACAACCTCTCGCTTGCAATATCTATGATCATGAATAGACTAGATAAACTGGAAGCTAACGTAGCCAATCTCAACCCTAGGACACCTCCGGTACTTCCATCTACCAACCTTCCTATAAGCGCTGAAGGAAATTCACACTTATCTCAGGGCACCGCATCAGTCGCTATATCAACTAATTTCATGAGGCCTGCCTCCTTTCACCCTCCTGCCTCTTCGATACCCAACTCAAAATAGGGAAGCCGAGAAAAAGAGACTTAATTATTTGGCAGTGGAATTGCAGGAGCTATGAGGGGAAGAGAGCAGTCTTGCAACAACACATTAGAGACAAAACCAAACCGGATGTTCTAATTTTGCAGGAAACCCATGCTTTAGCTAAGCTGCCGGGATATCAGGCGATCGGCCCCTCAACAGGGGATATTAGAACACTAACCACTCTAGTAAGGAAGGGACTCGTAGCAATGTGCCACGACACCCACATCACAGATATTGAACATATACTCGTACAACTTGCCCCTAAAAGAAAAAAATCTCCTAGCATATTTATTCTGAATTTGTACAGCAATCCCACACGCATACGACAACGCTTCCTTCTTCTCTTTAAGAAGGCCGTAGATTTAGCGGGACCCAATCCACTCGTCATAGGTGGAGACTTTAACGCTCCACACAGTGCTTGGGGATACGGATACACAAGAGCCAAAGGAAAAAACGCTATGGCAGGATATTCAAGAAACAGGCTTAACTCTCATCACTGACCCCGACTCCCCTACGCGTATGGGAACTGGGCTTGCAGGAGACACCACTCCAGACTTAACGTTAGTTCGTAACGCGGGGACCGCTAAATGGAAAAACACATTCGATGATCTGGGGAGTGATCATCGAATATTAGAAATCAGGATAGAAACCATGGCTACCGCAAAATTCAGAGACAGATTAGATGGACTGACTGGGATAAGTTTCGGAAAGTCAGAAACGCGAAAAAACAAGACCCTATCAGCAATATAGAAGATTGGATCAAAGATGTCAATAACGACGTCAGCGAGGCCACGCGGAGTATCACTTCAAGTCCACCCCTAGAGCAGATTGATAGCCGTCTCGCACACATGTGGGAGGCCAAACAATCACTGCAGAATAGATGGCGGGGACAGAGGCACAACAGGCCCTTGCGCAAGCGCATAGCCAAGCTGAACAAACAGATCGAAGAACATTGTAAGCAGCTAAGCAAACAGCAATGGGACCAAGTTTGTAATAGTCTCGATGGCCAAATGAATGCTGGTCAGACATGGCGCATGCTCAAACACCTGCTAGACCCAGATAACACCAAATCAGCACACAAGCAAACCTTGCGTAAACTGGTGCACCAGTATAACGGCAGTGAGGAGGACTGTATCGCTGAGGCTAATTGATTGATATGTGGGGTTTAACGTCCCAAAACCACTATATGATTATGAGAGACGCCGTAGTGGAAGGCTCCGGAAATTTATACCACCTGGGGTTCTTTAACGTGCACCCAAATCTGAGCACGCGGGCCTACAACATTTCCGCCTCCATCGGAAATGCAGCCGCCGCAGCCGGGAGTTGAACCCGCACCCTGCGGGTCAGCAGCCGAGTACCTTAGCCACTAGACCACCGTGGCGGGGCGTGATGATGATATCCAAAGAGAATGAAGAGTCATTCGCTTGTCGCGCTCACACTAATTCCCCCGCGCGGTGAAAGCGGCTGCCTGGTCGCTTGACAGCATTATGAAATGCGTCACGCATAAGGCTTTAAACGAGATACGTGCACTATCTCTGTTCTTCGGCAACGATCATCAGGATTAGCGCTAAGAGGAGAAATGGGGTAATTGACGGGAGATATCTGTTCGACCACCGTGTATGGCCCAATGAAGCGACTGATGAACTTGTCGCATAAGCCAGGGACGCGTAGTGGAGTCTATAGAAGAACTTTCTCACCAGGGGAAAAACTCACGACACGGCAAGACGAGTCGTAGCGAGATTTTTGAGTGTCTCGAGAGAGACCGGTGTTGACACGGGCCTGGTGACGGCAGTGTGCGAGACGAGATAAAAATTCTTTAGAGAAAGGAGCCGTCGAGGTTGCAGGGGCCGAAACGAAAGAGGCATCCAGAGCGAAACTCGGCGAGCAACCATGAACGAGAAAAAATGGAGAAAAGCCGGTAGTGCGTTGAGCAGCCGTATTATAGGCGAATGTCACGAAGGGTAGAATTTCATCCCAGTTCGTGTGGATGGGGTCAATGTACATGGCGATCATGTCCGATAGGGTCCGATGAAACCGTTCAACCAATCCGTTGGTCTGCGGGTGGTGGCTAGAAGTGGTCTTGTGAACAGTGTTCTAGGCACGTAAAACTTGCTCGACAATAGCAGAGAGAAAGACTTTGCCACGATCACTCAGGAGAATGCGTGGAGCTCCACGACGCAAAAAGATGTGGCGAAGAAAGAAATCGGCGACCTCAGTGGCAGTCCCAGATGGTATAGAAGCTGTTTCTGCGTAACGGGTAAGGTGGTCGATGGCCGTGACAATCCAGCGATTCCGATTGGATGATATAGGAAGAGGGCCATACAAGTCGATTCCAATGACTTCAAACGGCGAGGCGGGACAAGGAAGAGGTTGCATTAAGCCAGCCGGAGCAGTTGTCGGTCGTTTTCACCGTTGGCAATGGACACATGAGGCAACGTACTTATCGACGGCTGAAGGGAGGTCAGGACATAAACAACGACTTCGTATTTTGTCGTAAGTCTTGTGATAGCCTGGATGAGTGGTGGTCGGATCATCATGAAAGGCTTCCATTACTTCACGTTGCAGAGAACGTGGGATGACGGGTACCCACTTGTTGCCATCGATGTGATAAATGTAGCGGTATAAAGCACCACTGACAAGCTTAAATTGTTTAAGTTGTCGACGGAGTCAGGCGTTTAGAGGAGTAGTAGAGCCGGTCAAGCGGCCAACAATGGTGCGGCAGTATGGGTCGACACGCTGTTGTGAAACAAAGACGGATAGGGTGGCAGGTGATGAATTTAGCGCTGCGATTGGAGAGGTGCTGTCGTTTTGGAGTATCGATAATGAGTGGCTTCCGCTAGGGAAAGGCTAGTGTCATAGAGCATCAGCATCTTGATGCTTTTTCCCAGATCTGTAGGCGACATCGAAATCATACTCCTGCAAGCGAAGCGCCCAGCGACCGCGGCGACCCGATAAGTTTTTCAGCGATGAAAGCCAGCATAGGGTGTTATGGTCGGTAACGACGGTAAAATGACGGCCGTGAAAATATGGTTGGGATCTTTGTACTGCCCAAACAACAGCAAGGCAATCCTGCTCGGTGATAGCGTAGTTCTTTTCCGGAGTGGTAAGAGTGCGAATTGCGTAAGCAACGACGCGTTTGCGTGAAATTTTGTCACGCTTCAAGAGTACCGCACTTAGACCATGACTACTTGCGTCGGTGTGAAGGATAGTAAGTGCGATGGAATTGAAGTGGCACAGTACCGGATCCGACGTACTGTGCCGCTTTCGCAGTCTTCGGACCAAAGGGGACATTCCTTGGAAGGAGTTGATGTAGGGGAGATGCGAATTCCGCGAAGCCACGTAAGAAGCGCCGGAAGTAAGAAAATAACCCAAGAAAGCTGCGCAGGTCCTTTTGACCTTTTGACGTAGTGGACGAGGAAAATCGAGAACGACGGCAAGCTTCTCGGGGTGCGGCCGAATTCCTTCTTTGACGAGGTGGCCGAGAACCTTGATTGTCTTGCTAGCAAAGGTACATTTCTTGGTGTTAAGCTGTAGACCGGCTTTTGCAAGGCATGTGAGGACTTCGTCAAGACGTTGTAGATGCTGCGAGAACGTGGATGAAAACACTACTATGTCATCGAGATAGCACAGATACGTTTTCCATTTCTAACCACGCAATACACCGTCTATCATGCGTTCGAAGGTGGCGGGCGCATTACAGAGTTCAAAAGGCATCACATTAAACTCGCACAACCCATCTAGCGTTGAAAAGGCGGTCTTCTCTTTATCAGACTCCGACATTGGTATCTGCCAGTAGCCTGAACTAAGGTCAAGGCTAGAAAAATACTCTGCGCCCTGTAATGAATCCAGTGCATCGTCGATCCGAGGGAGAGGATAAGCATCCTTGCGCGTTATTTTGTTTAGCGCACGGTAATCGACGCAGAAACGCACTGTCCCATCTTTCTTTTGAACGAGAACAACTGAGGATGACCAGGGACTCGAGTAAGGACGTATGATGTTGCGTCGTAGCATGTCTGAGACGTTTTCCTCGATGATCTTGTGTTCTGCCTGAGACACGCAATATGGACGCCAATGTACGTACAATACGAGAGCCGTCAGTCTGGTTGCTGTGAGTAATGGTGGTAGTCATGCTGAGGGCGGGCGAGTTCACGTCAAGTAGAAAACGGTGTTTATTCAACAGGGCGAGCAAATCTTCAGTTTGATCAGGTGTTAAGTCAGTGCTTATGGTTGCCGACACAGGTGTGGAAGAGGCATTGAATGGCAGTGATTGTGACTTTGGGACATCGTTGTGGTTGTTGTTCGGAAGAGTAACAATCGCAACAGGCTCACTGTCGACCGCGCAAGATACTGCTGAGCCACAGGGGAGCAGTACACACTCGGGTGTTTGATTTATGGCGGTCAGGTAGGTAGACCCATCGAAGAAGCGAATAAGCCCTGGTGTGATCACAATGCCCCTACGTAGGGTATGGCAGTAAGGGAGAATTAGTACGTCACCATCCACAATTTCGGCGCAATTAACACTTATAATTTCTTCGATGAATTGCCAAAGTACATAATCTGACGCGGTGACAAGGTGGATGTGTCCATCGTGTTCAAGCTGAGAAGAGTCAGTGACATTTAGATGCAGGAGGCGCTGATGATAAGATATGAAAGCGGACGCAGAAGACAAGAAATACCACCCCAGAGTGAGAGCGTGGGTGCACTCACGAAATACCGCGAAACGATGTGATGACGAATGCCTTCGATGCAGACACGAACGGTACACTGTGCAGGTGGACGAATGAGGGAGTTGGTCACCGCACGGAGAAGTGGGCCGCTATAAGTCGTGGTGACGTTTCGAAGGCAGGAACAAAAATCAGCACGAATAATTGAAACGGCAGTGCCAGTGTCTACAAGAGCCTCAACGCGTACACCTTCTACAAACACTACTATCAAATTCGATGACCGCTCTGGAGGAATCGTTAGCTGTCCGGTGGGTGCAGTTTTTCCTCCTAAAACTGCACTGGGGAGTTTACGCGTGGGCGTTCGTGGAATGGGAGGCGGGCCGCAGAGGCGACACTGAACGGTGACCTGGCGAAGGCGACCTGCGGCGAGACGTGCGAGAATTCTCAGGCATGTCAGTAAGGTAGGTAAGAGACGGTGAACGGTAATAGGACGATCGGGAGGGCGGTCGTAGGTAGTTCATGGTCGGACGGAAGCTTCGACGTTCTTCAGGAGCATAGCCGCGTTGCTCGTCTTGTTGGCGCCTTCGATAAAACCGAGCGATATGTCCTCGATAGCCGCAGTAGTAACAGATTGGTAGAAGTGGGCGCTGAGGTGCGTAGTATGGTGGTGCACGCGCTTGCGGTGACAACGAAGCCACAGGTTGGTGTAGGCTGGTCTGCTGGTGTAGGCACAGAAACGGTGGGTGTGGCAGAGAGCGCGGCAACTTCGGCGTACGTGCACGCTTGGCACACGCAGAGATCGATGGAACACGTCGGACGCGATGTGGCCGTGATCTCTTGTTTAATCATATCTCGCAAGCTATATATTTCAAAAGGGAGAGTAACTTCCGCAGTGCAGGAAGAACAGCGCCCGTGAAGCTCTTCACGAACAATGCCGCGAATAAGCGCACGCAAGTCGAGATGTGCAGGCGAACGAATCTCGGTGGCATCGTAGCAGAGGCGAAAAGACTGAAGCTCGTAAAGTCGCTGACAGATGGTTATCACGTCCTGAGTGGTGGCAGGATTTTGCATGGCCAGGGCGTTAAAGGCGACGGTGTTAATGCCTTTAATAATGTGGCATATTTGGTCGTTCTGAGACGTGCCGGTGTTAACGCGTTTGCATAGTGCAAGGACATCCTCAATATAAGAGGTGTAAGATTCACCCGGCAGCTGCGTGCGTTCAGCGAGCTTCTTTTTTTGCTGCCTCGGTGATAACTGTAGGGGCACCAAATATTTGACGAATTTGCTGCTCGAAAGTGTCCCAGTCGGGAAGATCCGGGTGGTGGTTCCAGAACCAAGTTTTTCCAACATTGGACAAGTAAAATGGGACGCTGCGCAACTTCTGTGGATTGTCCCCACCTGTTCAAATTGCTGACGAAGTCGTAGTTTTTGATCCAGTCTGCGACATCATCGCCTCGGAGACCGGGAAACACAGGTGGATCACGCAGGCGAATGTTGATAGGCGGAGCGGGTGGCAGTGGCTGCAGTAGGACGGTGATGTTGGATGGGCCAGGGTCTCTCTCTTTGGGCTGCCATGGCTGGGGGTTGTATGCGATGACCCGAGCGGAGCTCCAGCGAGAACGGGCGAGAGGACTTGAGAGAACGAAAAGCACCTCCACCACTTGTGATGAACCGGTTTATTCAGTCAGGCTCAAGCTAAATCACTGGTGATGATACTTACAGATGATGAAGATGTACAGATGATAATATCTAAACAGAATGGAGAGTCATTCGCTTGTTGCACTCACAATATCTGCAAGCATTCAGCACCGGGTACTGACCACATCCGGTACACGACACTTCGAAATCTCAACGACACATATCTTACGGACCTGGTGAACACGTTTAACGAGCATTGGCGGAACGGCACGCTACTCCAAGCATGGCGACATGTGGAAATTTCCCTCATCCCAAAACCGGAGGAACCCATCTCTGCCGATAATTTACGACCGATTTCTTATACGTCATGTATAGGCAAGCTCATCGAATATGTTGTCTTGCGGCACTTGCAGCCATTTCTCGAGAGCTAGCCTTTCTTCTCGCATACGCAGTTCAGCTTTCGCCCGCACTTATCCACGCAAGATGTGTTGCTTCAGTTGAAAGAGGAGGTCTTCGGTTCATCGTGGGGTGTCCAAACCCGCACTTTGCTTGCGCTGGACCTTAAGTCAGCCTTTAGCAATGTGAAGCACGACCTCATTCTCAGCAACCTCGCTGAATCACGCTGCGGTGTTCGCGTTCATAACTATGTCAGAGCCTTTCTTCGTGATCACACTGCAACAATTGGTATAGGCCCGCATCGATCAAGCATCATCCACCTCTAAGGCAGAAGAACCCCTCAGGGAGCTGTGATTTCACCAGCATCATTGAATATCGGTATGTCAGGTCTCCCTAAACAACTTGACCAAATTGAGGACCTGCACCATGCCATTTGTGACGACGATATCACGTTGTGGGTGTTTCGGGGTTCCAACGACGAAATTCAAGACCGGCTTCAACAAGCAGTAGAGGTCGTGTCAGACTATGCTCGACGGGGTGGCCTCACTTGTGCTCCAAACAAGTCTGAGCTTCTTGTCTTTCGCGGCCGCCGTGAACCTCCGCCACCCCACATTGGTGTACTCTTTGAAGGAACACCTATCCCACAGGAAGAGCGAGCACGCATCCTTGGACTTTACGTTGAAGCAGTTGGCAGGGCACGACACGCCATCTCCATACTCTCCCGCCAGATGGAGCAGATCATTGCCATGTTCAAACGCGTAAGTAATAGACGCTCGGGAGTTGGGGAGTGGGACATGATTCGACTAGTGGATCGGTGCATTATATGCCGCTTCAGTTATCACCTTCCATTTCACTGGCTGACGCAGGGACAACATGAACGGGTGGACACGCTCATTCGTAAGGCCATCAAAGTTGCTCTGGGCGTTCAGCACTATACTTCTATGCAGCGTCTTTTGTCACTAGGAGTGTACAATACCCTCAATGAAGTACTCGAGGCCCAGTAGATTAGTCAGTGCCAACGCCTTCTTCTCACACCAACGGGTAGACACGTACTCCACCACCTGGGTTACCCAGTCATTCTTGAACCTCTGGAAACGCAGGGTACTTCCGTGCCACTCGAAATAGCTCGAGTGATTCGCGGACATCCTGTGCCGCGCAACATGCACCCTGAGCGTATCATCGGTCGTCGGCGGGAATGTGTGATACTTGAATTGCACTCTCTGTGACGTTGAAAAGAATAGGGTCTACTACACGGACGCAGCTCGCACGACAAACGGACACACAGCGGTGGTCGTTAGCGACACTCATGAGATCGTAAGTGCGGCCTCAATATCTTCCCTATATTCAGCCACAAATTCGGGCAAGATCCTGGCGGTTACCTTGTCTATACAACACACCTTGTGCCTCCCCGTGGAAACATACTACACACTAACCGATTCGCAAGCGGCATGTCGGGCTTTTCTAACAGGTCGCGGCATTCCCAAAAGCTGTTATTCTATTGTCTTACGCACATCCAAAGTTGATTTACATAACAGCCGCATCATACACCTGCTGTGGACTGCTGGTCATGCTTCACTGTCGGGTAATGAATGCGCTCATGCGGCTGCTCGAGAACTCACCCTCCGAGCAGCCCCACACAGTGAGGCGGCTAACACAAAGCCAGGTTCCTCTCTTCTGACATATCACGAAGTCACACAACATTACATACGCCAATGACAGCAATACCAACTCCCATCAGACTTATTTACATGTGAGTAGGCTGTCGTACTTCGACAACTGCAGACCCGAACTTTTCCGGACCTCCACTTCCTGAATAAAATATACTCGCCTCGTTATACTGATGCCTGTCCAGGCTATGGTGCTATCCCCACAACTTTCCACGTTACCGTAGAGTGCTCCGCCGCTTAATTTCATCCCCTTCCTCCAATCCTTCGGTCCGCCCGTACCCCAGAACAGTGGAAAGGCACCTTTCGAGACGGCGCCCCCCGAGGTCTGCCGGGCTCTCATTCTCAGAACCTCGGCTGTCGCAGAGGTTACCATAGGTATCCTGGAATAGCAACCCTCCTCGTTTTCCTTGAATTTTCATAATTAAATGTTTTCATCATCATCCGCAGTGGTAGCAGAGAGGATGGTAGTCGGGGGCGCACCACACACCGGTTTTTTTTTCGGAACATTACGCTGGCCGGCGGGTGGACGGTAAGACATCGGTGGGGGTGGCGGTAATGTCTGGCGACGGAAATGTGGTGGTGCGGCCTCTTGACGTGGACGTGGGGGCCGAGTGTTGCGTTGGGCAGCAGCGGCGTAGCTCATGGCTTGGGGTTGCAGTTGCGATGTCTCAGGGATAACCATTGATTGCTCGATTTCCTCTCTGACACTGACGATGTCCGCGATCGACGAAACTTGAAGCTGGCATGGCGGGAACATTCGGTGAAGTTATTTGCACACAACAGTCCTT
The DNA here is from genome assembly GCA_013436015.1 of Rhipicephalus annulatus. Taxonomy (NCBI): domain Eukaryota; kingdom Metazoa; phylum Arthropoda; class Arachnida; order Ixodida; family Ixodidae; genus Rhipicephalus; species Rhipicephalus annulatus. The sequence goes on from WOVY01011157.1 coordinate 19,507, forward strand.
ATGGTCCCACGCTGATCATTGGAGCACAGTGTTTTTATCTATGAATAGCCAGGAGCCGAGTGGCGGTTAAACTGCCATGTCCGCATTTCCTGGGTTTTTTTCAACAGTTGCCGCTTCTGAGAGGAATTCTTGAACTGTTTTCGGTGGGTTTTTCATTAATCCCTTAAAAAGCTCTTGTTTCACCTCTCGAATTAGGAAACGAACTTTCTTCTCCTCAGGCATGTGGGAGTCAGTGTGCCGGAACAGGTGGGTCACTTCTGTGAAAGTGGTAACTTTCATTTGGTAGCTGCACACGGGTCTCAAGCAAAGCAGCGGCCCTCTCTTTGCGCGTGACGTTCGCAAATGTTTGCAGAAATGCGCCGCATATGACATCACACATTTGAAGCGCAAACTCCAGATTTTTGAGCCACGTCCTTGCGGTGTCTTCCAGGAAGAAGTACACGCGACGAAGCTTCTCTTTCGCGTCCCAAAGGTTGGGGGCGGCCACGCCGTCAGATTTCTCTAGCCAGGTCTCCGGGTTTTCGAACGATAACATGACATGACAAGAACTTTATTTACGTCCTGAAGGACAGACATTCAGGGGAGTAATAGGCCTCCCGCCATATCAGGTCGGTGGCTCCGCCCACGATGGTAGTGGAAGTCTAAGTACTGTCGCGATGTCGTGGACTCTCCGGATGACTTGGTGTTGTGTATGAAGGCTGCTGCTCGTCAGAGATGCATCCCATAGCTGGTTCGTGATGGGCAGAGAGGCATTAAAGGCTGGACACAGCCAGAGCATGTGATCAAAAGAACATGAGTCGTGGCCATATTTAGGGCATGACTGCGAATGGTTGGGGCTGTCGCAGAGGTGCTCCGGTTAAGGGATCGAAGAGTAGGATATGAACGGGCTTGAATTAAGTAGTCCGAACGTGCTCGCCTGAGAAATGGTCAAGTCAGGGTGGGGGGCTGGAAATTTTTTCCGGCCAGACGGTAGTGGGTAATTATTGCGTGAATAGTACACACTGTATTTTTATAAATGTCGACCTCGTTACAAGCACGGCTATTTGCGAAAGCGTGGCTCGTGAAATCACGCGCTATCCGGTGAGCCTGCTCGTTAGGGTTATAACTGAGCGGGTTGACTGAACCATCTAGATGGGCTGGAAACCACGCGATGTGGTACCCTCCTGCGCATGACCCACGGAAAGCTGGTGGCTCTCTTGGCTGATGCATGGCGATGGCGGGCTGTGATGCAGTGGTTGTCATTGTCGCCGATGTCGAGATCATAGCCTTGGTCTTCCACGCCTTGTCTCGTAGAGGCCCGTGCTTAAGTGGTAGACCTTGCTGCCGGTTGCTTGTCGGCTTCTCCTGTCCTGGCTGGCGTCGGTGTCTTCTTCGTGACGTGGGCTGGGTTCATAGCTTGAAGGGGTCGTCCGGTACATGAACGAAGCAGCCCTTCCACCAGATGTCACGGGGTCGTGACGTGGACAAATGGAGAAGACTGCGAGTCGAATAATAAACTGTTTGTTTGGACCGAACTTGTGGCCACGTAAAAGGATAGTCAGATTACAGCAAGACACCGGCACTGATAGCGGCGAGGTGAGCGTCGGCCGTAGATAAACTGAGAAGCGGCGAAGTGGGTCGACATTTATACACTTGCTATCGAACATTCTAGCGTTATCGTTAGCGGTGACATAGTTCCAGAAGAATCTGGAATGTTCACGAAGTGGGCGTAATCTTTACAAAATGATGTACTGCAGTCGTGAAGCTTCTCGAACACTGTAGGCGTGGTTTGTGCTAAGAATAGTGTATTGCGTAGCGGGGTGATGAGATAACTTGAGAAAGGAGTGTGGCATTACGTTCAAATTGTTCCAAATGTGATATTGTCAATTGTGTATGAGTTGGTCTGAGAGTTTGTTGCTGCACTAAACATAAGGTCCTTCGTTTTATCTGTATTAATTTGCATCTGACATGCGGACCACAAATCTGTCAAATTACTGAGGGCGGAATGTGAGTGGATAATTTTAGTAGGATTCACTAATTTCTTATATATTACACAGTCATCTGCAAACAATCTAACTGACACATTTATGTCGGTTGCTATGTCGTTGATGTAGATGAAAAAAGTTGGCCCAGCACTGACCCCTGCACGCGGTACCGCTGTTATTATTCGTTAGCTGTTTGAGATATACGTTTGTATTTTGACAAACTGCTTTCAGTTTCTTAGAAAATGTTTGATCCATATTGTTGTTTTGTAGTGAAGCTGGGTATGGCGTACTTTCAAAATCAAGCGGTTGTGAGGGACGCATTGATTGATATGTGGGGTTTAACGTCCCAAAACCACCATATGATTATGAGAGACGCCGTAGTGGAGGGCTCCGGAAATTTCGACCACCTGGGGTTCTTTAACGTGCGTCCAAATCTGAGCACACGGGCCTACAACATTTCCGCCTCCATCGGGAATGCAGCCGCCGCAGCCGGGATTCGAACCCGTGACCTGCGGGTCAGCAGCCGAGTACCTTAGCCACTAGACCACCGCGGCGGGGCGTTGTGAGGGACGCAATGGAGTGCCTTCGAAAACTTGATTAGAATTGCGTCGATGTAGTGATGAGTAATGTGATTGATGAAGATCTCCTACTAATTCGAAAAGCTGGGTTTGAAAAGGCAGGCTTTTGCGAAAGCTATGCTGGTTTATGAGAAGAAGGTTGTTTTCGTTTAGATAAGTTATGACACGTTTGTGTATTGTGTGTTCTAGTAACTTGCAGCTAGCCCCGCCGCGGTGGTATAGTGGCTAAGGTAATCGGCTGCTGACGCGCAGGTCGCGGGTTCGTATTCCGGCTGTGGCGGCTGTATTTCCGGTGGAGGCGAAAATGTTGTAGGCCCGTGTGCTTAGATTTGGGCGCACGTTAACAGGTGGTCGAAATTTCCGGAGCCCTCCACTATGGTGTTTCTCATAATCATATTGCCACGAAAGAAATAACATACAGCCACGAATCGAAGTCTTAATCGCTCCTAGACCAGGAAGCAATGTTTTCTTCTTTCTCTAATTCCAAGCGAATTCACGCTACAGTTATGGCTCATACCCATTGCCTGTGACATATTCCCTCGCCTCGAAGAGCATCGTCTGGATGCTGGTGATGATCGTTGAAAAAAAAATGAGAAAGAAAAGACGCTACCATGCAATCTAACAACTGCGTCGTAAGGCCAAAAAGATGGGCTGGTATCATGGAAGTACTTAATAAGACAGGAGTTAGGACACAATACAATTAAAAAGAAACAAAAGTGACAAAAAATAGTCATTGCATGGTATGTTAGTCCACGTTCGATTGCTTACGCTAGAAATATGGCTTGAGCCTTGACACGTGCACTACATCACTTTGTGGAAACCGACGGGAACGTCTTGAGGTGCCCTCACGGAGAACTTCGTATGTAACGTCACTGAGTCGGCGTAGAACTTTGTACGGGCCGAAGTAGTGCCGCAGCAACTTTTCAGAGTGACCACGCTGTCGAATGGGGGTCCACGCCCAAACTTCATCGCCTCGTTAGAAGGTAACCTCTCGGTGTGTAAGGTTGCAGTGGCGTGCGTCGGCAGTTTGGCGAGCCTGAATACGGCATCGGGCGAGTTGACAGGTCTCCTCGGCGCGTTGAGCGAACAAGGCAGCGTCCGCGTCGAACATGCCCAGGCTGTTGGGAAGGAGCATTGCGTCGAGCATTGTAGTGACCTCTCGACCATGAACTTAGCGGTATGGGGTGAACCTGTACTCTCTTGGACTGCTATATTGTAAGCGGAAGTTTTGTAAGGGAGTATATTATCCCAGTTCTGGTGATCAACGGCCCCATACATTGGCAGCACGTCTGCAATGGTCTTGTTCAAGCGTTCAGTGAGTCCGTTTGTTTGGGGGATGATAACCCGTGGTTTTCCGATGTTCTGTACCACTTTGGATCAGCACTTTTTGAAGCATCTCTGCAGTGAAAGCTGTCCCACGATCAGTAATTATCACAGTTGGTGCTCCGTGACAAAGTAAGATGCTGGTGACGAAAAAACTGGGCGATTTCGGCTGCGGTAGCTTTGGGCAGGGCCTTTGTTTTGCTGTAACGCGTTAAATAATCGGTGGCAACCACAATCCACCGGTTTCCAGACGAAGACGTGGAAATCGATCCGAGCAAGTCAATGCCAATTAGATGGTATGGTGTTCTCGGCGTGGCGATAGGCTGTAGTAGCTCTGCTGATCAGACAGGTGCAGTCTTACGGCGTTGGCAGTCGCGGCATGTGTGGACGTACTGCTTCACCGTCTTCGCGAGGCGTGGCCAGAAGTATGAGCGGCGAATTCTTTCCAAGGTGCGCGTGTAGCCAAGGTGTCCGGATGATGGTTCGTCGTGACAAGCATTAAAATATCGTCCCGAAGCGAGGTCAGCACAACCAGTAGGTAAGTAGCCTGGGTATGGTCGAAGTTTTTCTTATAGAGAACTCCATCCCTGATGCAGAACGAGGCCAGCGAACGTGCGAAGTTTCGAGGAAGATTGTTTTTTCGGCCTTCGAAGTAGTCAACAGCGGGCTTAGCTCCAAGTCGTCGCGTTGTTGTTGAGCCAAGTCGGTTGCTGATACAGAGGAAAGGAATGTATAGTCCTCTTCAACGTCCACGTTCGTACTTCCGATTGGCGCACGTGAGAGACCGTTAGCATCGGTGTGTTTGCGTCCTGACTTGTGAATGACTGTAACGTCAAATTCTTGCAGCCGAAGGCTCCACCGTGCTAGATGACCGGAAGGATCTTTGAGGTTGGCGAGCCAGCATAAAGAATGATGGTCGCTAACTACCCTGAATGGTCGACCATACAATAAGGCCGAAGCTTTGTTATAGCCCAAACAACGGCCAAGCATTCTTTTCTGTTGCAGAGTAGTTTTTCTCTGCGGATGATAGTCTTCGAATTGCATAGGCAATCACGCGCTCTACGGCCTTTTGCCATTGAACTAATACAGCTCCAAGTCAGACGTTGCTGGAATTCGTGTGTAGCTAGCTCTGTGGCAGCGTTGTCGTCAAAGTGACCGAGTACAGGTGGGGCTTGGAGATGGTTTCGTAGCGTATCAAAGACGTGATGCTGATCCTGACCCCAAACAAATGATATGCCATCTTTTGTGTGTTCTTTTAGCGGTTAAGCGATTTTAGGAAAGCCTTTGACGAAGCGTCTGTAATATGCCCACAGTCACAGAAATTGGCGCAGATCGCGCTTGTTCGTTGTGACAGAAAATGCGGCAACAGCTTTCGTTTTCTCAGGGTCTGGGTGTATACCGGCGTGGCTGACAACGTGACGAAGAAACTTCAGTTCCTCGAAAGCAAAGTGACATTTCTCCGGTTTGAGAGAAAGTCCAGCTGTTCGAATCGCCTGAAGGTCTGTAAGCGCTGGACGTACTGCTCAAACGTGTCCGAGAAGACGACCACGTCGTCAAGGTAGACAAAACACGATCGACAATTTAGCCCAGAAACAACCGTGTCCATCATTCTTTGAAAAGTAGCTGGCGCCAAGCATAAGCCGAAGAGAAGGACCTTGAACTCGTAGAGTCCGTCAGGAGTAATGAAGGCGGTCTTTTCGCGGTCGCGCTCATCAACAGAAATTTGCCAATAGCCGCTGCGTAGATCCATGGAAGAAAAGTAACGACCGTTGCGAATGCGGTCCTGCAAGTCATCTATTCGTCGTAAAAGATACACGTCTTTCTTCATGATCTTATTCAACATTCGGCAGTCGATGCAAAATTGCAGGGTACCATCTTTTTCCTTAACTAACACTAAAGGGGACGCCCAGGGAGTGGTTGATGGCTGAATGAAATCGTCCTTGAGCATCTGCTCGACCTGTTGGCGTATAGCGTCTTGTTCTTTTTGTGAGACTCTGTAGGCGTGCTGTCAAATAGATCTCTTGGTAGGCTTGGTGATGATACGATGCTTGGCAAGCGGTGTTTGGTTCACTTTCGAAGTCGTACTGAAGCAGTTCCGAAATGAGTCGAGTAGCTTTAAAAGACGTTCTCGTTGTGCGGATTGTCGACCCTGGTTTACGTCGAGAGTGCTTGCAAATGTCATGGCGGAATGGTCGCACGACGAAAGAATAGATAATTTTGAAAGACCAGGGACGTCGGCATTATCCTCAAGGTATGCGATCACAGTGTGTTTGGTTAGATGGCGATATTTCTCGCTGAAATTCGTGACTAATAGGCAAGCCTGCTTCCTCCTGGGCTGAACAATAGCTCGATCAACGCATATTTTTTGTGCAAATAGTAGGGACAAATTTCCTTCCGAAATTACAGCATCGAAGACGTCTTGGTCACATTCAACGCTGATGAAGAGGCTGCTGCGGTGAGGCAGAGTAACATATCCGGAAGATACACGTAGGGCAGCCTTCGATAAGTGGTTGTTTTCAGGTTCAGAATAAAACGGGCCCTCGTACGAGAGCTGCAAGTCTCATAGGTCAATGATTGCGCCGCGTTCGCGAAGAAAGTCCAGTCCCAGAATGAGTGAACGGGAGCACACAGGGCATGCGAGGAAAGACCCTGTTAACGTCGAAGCATGGACTCGAACACGGGCTGTGCACATTCCAGTCAGCGTCACGAGGTGGCCCCCTGCCATGCGCAACGGGTGTACTTGACAAGGGGTAGTTACCTTCTTTAGTTGGGATGCCAGGGCGCTGCTCATAATCGAATAATCGGCGCCGATGTCGACGAGGGCAGCGACGACGTGATTATTGACGTGTACGGTGATGTTGGCGGAAACAGTCTTAAGACTTCCGGAAACTACTGAAAAATCAGAACGATCTTCGTCGGGTCTTTGCGTCGTGGGAGGCTCTTTGACAGTTCATTGGGACACGGCTTCAACCCCAGGAACCGCGGTTTCTAGTTCCCCTGTGGGGACTCGGTGACCGGCCTCTAAAAAGAGCATAAGATGACGAGGGAATGCTAGGTGACGTGGGGCGGCGAGGTGATCGTGATCGTGATTGGGGGCGTTGACCAAGGCGAGCAGCTTTCTGGCCTGTAAGATACGCTTCGATGTCATGGGGACGCTCACCGTAACGCGGGCACCGAGCATCAGGGTGAAACCACGGAGACCAAGTTACGGTAGTTGCTGGCAGTTACGGTAGACGTGACTCGCTTCGCCACAGTGGTAGCAGAGTGGACGGTTATCTGAAATACGCCACACGCTGGCCTTTGTGGCGTTCTGTCGCTGGCCTTTGTGGCGTTCTGATGATAAGTGGGTGCACTTAGAAACCTTGAGGCGTGTGGTGGAGTCGAAGAGGTGCCCTGGAATCGATGGCTAGCCTGATCCATTGTCCGCATAGTGGGATCAGGAGCATGTGGTGCTAGATATTTCAGGGCCGCCACATAAGTCAGCACAGGGGCCTCAAGCCTTGTTGGCGCGAATTCGGTAACCACCTGTCGGATCTCCTTTCGGATTAGGTCTGCGAGAGCATTTATGGTTGGTTGGGGTCCCGCTGCTTCGAGTTGGCGCAGCTCGTCCCGCACGACACTTCTTATTATTTATTTATTTAATACATACTGCGGACCACACTTCGGTCTAAGCAGGAGGGCATGGTGTAATGCAAAGATAAATACAATACACGCAAAACAAAACAAAAAAACAGTGCACAGTTACTCAGTATCGCAAGTACTACATTCGATTGTCTGCTTCCAGTCTGAAATGGTGCGTGGAAAAAATAAAAATTTGAACGTGTCCGTTCTCGCGAAGTACGGAGTTAGTGCATTTGGTTGGCGATGTCTTGTCGGTCTTGTGTTTAATGTAGAAAGAAAAGGGGTTGGATCAAGGGAAAGTTTGCGATTATATAAAAGAGACAGAAAATCAAGGCGGGACTTCTTTCTACGATCCTGAAGGGAAGGAATATTATTAGCTATCATTAGGTCTGTGGGGGAGTCCGTTCGCAAAAACCTAGAATAAACTCTGAGAGTGCATGCCTCTCGCTGTCACCCCCGATAGAGCATGCAGCAGTAGTGACGTCGTGGCGTTCATACTGTAACGACCGATGCTGGAGAGTACGCTGCATTGTGGTTGCCTCATTTATGAACTCAGCCACAGTCGTCGGTGGATCGCGCACGATTCCGGCGAAGAGTAGCTCTTTTACACCGCGCAATAAATGCCGCACCTTCTTTTCCTCAGACATTGCAGGGTCGGCACGCTTGAAGAGTCGAAGCATGTCTTCGACAAACATCGAAACTCTCTCGTTAGGTCGTTGGTTCCAAGACGAGGTGGCCTGCTCCGCTGTATCTATCCTTTCAGCGCTGCGGTATGCATCGCGAAACTGTCGGCTGAACTCTTGCTACGTCGCAAAGGAACCCTCATGATTCCCATACCCCGTTTTGGCAGAGTCTTCCAACGCTAAGTAAACTCTCCGCAGCTTGCGAGCTTCATCTCATTCGTTGATGTTGCAACTGGATCGAAGTGGTCAAGCCAGCCATCAACATACTCATAAATGTCTCCATGAAATGAGCGTGGTGTTTGCGGCGCATGAAAAACATGTGGGAGAAACGAATAGGCGTCGTTGGTCTGACTCACCCGGTTGGTAGTCGCGTCTGGAGAGAGAGGACCGTATTCGGGAGAGATAGTCCTCGCAGGCGGCGACTTCTTCTTGCCGTGGGAGCTGTATCTGTCTCCAAGTAGCTCGGTGTGTCGGCAGAAAATCTGGAGCCGAGGCGTATTTATCCAGCAACTCCGCCAGTGCCACGAACGAAATAACAGACAGCCACAAACCGGCGTCTTGCTCGCTCCCAGATCAGGAAGCAATGTTGTCTTCTTTATCTACTTCAAATAACAGACAGCCACGAATCGACGTCTTGCTCGCTTGCTTGCTTGCTTGTTCCTTTCTTTTGTGGCTCTCACCATTGCTCGCTCCTAGGCCAGGAAGCAATGTTCTCTTCTTTCTCCACTTCCAAGCAATTTTACGCTACAGTTGCGGCTCATACCCATTACCTGTGACAATATGATGGCTTTGGGACGTTAAACCACACATATCAATCAATAAACTTGCAGCTAATGAACGTAATGTTATGAGTCTGCAATCGTTGAAAGAAAATGGTCACCGGACTTAAATGAATGCTGATTTCCAGTCTTCTAGCACGGATCCTGTGTCGATGGACTGCTGAATTATGAGTGAAAGTATGTAGGCTGAATGATGCTTGGTTAGCTTCAGAAGTTTATCGCAGACTTCCTCGGGACCTGGAATTCTTTTAAGTGGGAGGCGCTCTATTGAACATTGTACGGCATGTGCTGCAACGACAATGGGTGTAAAAGAAAGTGCAACTTGGGGCTGGGGGAGTTCAGATGAACTAATAAAATGTAGTTTATTTGTGAATACCGCGGCGAAGTCGATATTGAAAACCGCGGTGCACTCATTGCTAATGCAATGCCGCCATCTCCTCGAAGAGTTGTCACTAAGTGATTATTTTTTAAATTTACGACTTCCCAAAATTTTTGAGATCCAATAAGAGGTTCCTTCCTAAATAAAGTTTAAAGAGCCCATGACATGAACGGAATTGTCTGTCGAGAACCCATTTTAACCCATTGTATTTATAATGCGTGTCTATGAGAAGCCGCACATTTCTGTGACAACCTATAATATACGTAAGTACCATTAAATCCATATATTATATAAATATATTTTTTTACATGTAGGGCAACCCGAGTGATGCGCCTCTACTTCTTTGGACTCAAGGCGGCCCTGGTCAATCAGCGCTGTTTGGACAGTTTCTCCAAAATGGTCCTGTGGCGTTCGATTACACTAAAAATGCAAGCTTCCCATTAACGCCAAGGGACAACACGTTACAGAAAAATATGAGCATCATTTACCTTGACTTGCCTGTTGGCGCTGGCTTCAGCTTCACGGAAAACAAGACTGCTTATGCCAAAAGCTTGGAGGAAATAAGTGACAGCGTCATGAAGTTTCTTGATCAGTTCTTGAAACTATTTCCGTGGTACGTGTGCCGGGACTTGTACGTCGCTGGAGAATCCTACGGAGGTTTGTGTATTGATCAGTATTTTGAAGTTGATACAAATAGCCGAACCATTTTCGAGACATGGGCGTGGTTAACCATCCTTGCCGCAAAAAGATGTCTTTGTAAACAACAGGCACGGCCACTGGGTGGAGATGTTGGGTCTAGTGGCCGGGCAACCGGCGTGCTATAGGCACCTTTATTTTTTTCTGCCAGTCATTAAAAGTCATTGGCCTGCTCTTGGAACTCATCATTGAAACATCTGTTTGAAAATCGGTATTTTGTGCGTTTTGTTCCCCTGATGATGCAGGTAAAGCTTAGAAGTACTTCATCAACAATTCAGGAGACACTAAATAGCATTCTCAAAACTCGCACTAAATGAGGCCACAGTACGTGGCCTTAGGGAAATAGCTTCGCTAAAGCGTTCGTGCATACGTTTTCGTGCATGTGTCTGTATATATTGTAAGCAATATTGACAGCATTTGACCTTCATTTTCTTCATCTCTATATATTCATAATCACGTTGAACATCGTCTTCGCGGGAAGCGTTGATCGGGTGATTCCACCTAATAAACGCCGTCGCGACCCCAACGCTGCTACTGGCTTGCAGAGTAGTGGAGGCTGCTTTCAATCCCCAGGTTCTCTCCGACGTCACGTTCCCCTGGAGCTTCGTTTGGGTCGCCGCTTGCTTTACCCGTCTGCTGTCATGCCAAAGAAACGATGCCCGGACCATCCAGTGTGTCTGCCCAACAAACCATTCCTGCCTGGATTGCCAGCGTCTGGCAGCGCGACCTCCCCAGTTTCTCCGGTCATCCACGCTACGACGTCGAGGTATGGCTGAAAGAACACATGACCAATGTTTACAAATGCTGAGATGAGGCTCAAAAACTTCGACACATTGCCCTCTATCTGTCTGGTGTCGCGAAAACGTGGTTTTTTAACCATGAGAGCAGCGTCCCGGATTGGCCAACCTTCGCTTAACAAGTCCGTAGGATCTTTGGGAAACCGAACATCCATTCCGAAGCGTCGAAACAAAAGCTCGACGGGCTTGTTCAGCATCCCGGGCAGACGTACACTTCGTACATTGGAGACGTCCTTGCCCTTTGCCACCGCGTGAACTCGGATGACAGACGCTAATCGTGTTTGGCACATTCTCAAAAAATAGGTCATGTCGCGTTCAACGCTCTGGTTGTGAAAAACCCTACCAACGTTGAGGACACCATCACCACATTTCAACATTTTGACAAACTCCCAGCCATTCGATTGCACCCAGACTACCCAGACGCCGGTGATAGCCGGCCTTTCTAAGATGCGAATTTGCGCACGCTGATTTGCACTCTGATTCGCGAGGCGCTCCAGGCACAAGGGCTGTCATGTGCACCCACCTTTCGGCCTCACTCCCCGTCTGCTGGATATCGCGACATGATCAAAGAGGAGCTTTCATCCGTGTCTTGCGCTGTCCCACCTAACACTCCGACACTTCCAACGTCGCCCATGACGTATGCGCAAGTTGCTGCCATGCCACTTGCCTTGGATCAGCACGTGCATACTGTTCCAGCGCAGTCCAACGTAGCAGCATTTTCTCCACAGTCGCATGTCCCAACACCAGCAAACTACGCCCCCTGACGCTCGCCTCACCAAATATGTTACAATTGTGGCATTCGGGACTAAGTTTTACGATATTGCCACAAACGCCACCATTAAGAATGCCGTGGCTGCGACGTTTACAAAAGGAATTCGATGTCCTCTCCGTACTAAGTTCCCTAGATGAAACTTATCTATGGGTCTTCGAACCAATACCACCACCGCCCTACGACGCGTTCCTTCTCTCCGTCTTCTCCACTCACCGCACCTCGCTCCTACCATCCGGGACGCCGCCGGTCCCCCTGCCCTCTGCGAGGTAACTAGATAGTGATTGATATGTGGGGTTCAACGTCCCAAAACCACCATATGATTATGAGAGACGCCGTATTGGAGGGCTCCAGAAATTTTGACCACCTGGGATTCTTTAATGTGCGCCCAAATCCAAGCACGCGGCCCTAAAACATTTCCACCTCCATCAGAAATGTAGCTGCCGCAGCCGGGATTTCATCCTGTGACCTGCGTGTCAGCAGTCGAGTACCTTAGCTACTAGACCATCGCGGCGGGGCGAGTGAACTAGAACATAGGAGTAGTGGGACGAGGGTGGTCTTTCCGGCGAGGCTGTTTGCACGGAAACAGCTGGGCGGTGCTGTGGCGTCTTTCTCCTTGAGGTCGCACAAGCGCGGTGGATGGACTGGCGCGGAGTTCAGGTCGGACTGGCGCGGTGGATGAACGTGTTTTTTAGTGCTCCCGATCGACTGCACAGACAAGTGGTTTTGCATGTTTCGAGCTTGCTTCTATAATTAATAAGGCAGCAGTTAAAATTTTTGTAGAACTCATCACATTGCACGCCTTTTTTCGGGGGTCAATCACCAGGTATTTACTAGTTTGTGCGTGCGTGTTTTTTTGTGTTTTTCTTTTCTCTTGCCACCCCGTGGGGGAAGTGCACCGTACATTGAACACGCAAATTTTCACATTAGAACGTAGACTTTCTTTTTTGTTGTAGGGCAGGGATTGTGTTTTGTAATTATGGAGGGAGACAAGTCATAAGGACAATTGTTGTCAGAAAGGCATAGTTAAAAAGACAATAGTGTGTTCAGGATGCGGGTGGGTTTGAAAATAGACACAAGTGCAGAATCCAATAGCGAGAAGGCTGACGCAAAGCGTAGGCAGTGTGAGGGCGATGAATAAATGGAGAAAATTATGGTTGCCCAGAGTGAACTGCTAATTAGAATCACCGAGCTGGAGACTGCGTTGGTGACAGAGCAAAAGAAAACGAGAGCAATGGGGGAAAGGCTGAAGTCCGCCGAGGAAGCACTAGCCAAGGTGAACAAAGGAGCGGCCGACAGAGAGAACAGTAGGGCACCGGCAACCACAATGGCGGAAAAGAAAGAGCAAGCAAGTTTGGAAAAAAAACAGGTTCAGCCGGTTCAATTACTACAAGGCCCAGCTTCAGCGAAGTAGGGGTGGGGCTGGGAGGGGACAAAGCAGCCGGCGTCACAGGTGCAAATAACCACCCAGTGCAGGACGCTCCAGCTGAAAAGTAACAGCATGTGGTAATTGCTGGGGACTCGAATTTAATTCAATGCGCAGAAGCAATCAAAGAGAGGGTGAAAGGTGACAAGAGGGTTGCAGTAGGGACGTTTCCATGACGCAAGCTGAAAGCAGCCATGAGACAAGCGAGCACAAAACTCAAAACTGCAGCTGATAGGCGAAACCCCGTGATAATTTCAGAAAGTTTAAACGATGCCCTAAGTAAAGATTCAGCAGGAATAGCGACCCCACTGGTGAAAGGGGTCGATGACATGCGCGCCACTTCTCCTCAGGTACAGGTAGTGATATGCACGATACCGGAGGTACCGGTGCGTGAGGGCCACCTGCAAAGAGCGCTTGTCAATGCAAACCAAGAGATATGGCAGATGAGTCGAGAAAAAGGCTTTGAGGTGGTGGAAATAACCAGAGAGGTGCATAGGTGGGCTGTTTTTCAACCAGACTGAATTCACTTCGGTGGGCGGCTAGGTCATGAGGTGGGTTAACGACTTGCAGGGCGCGCAGTAGCTTTTTTGGGGGGCACGCGGGCCCTTCAGGTTGCAGGAAAGCTAGTAACGACGAAAACAACCAGGGAGACTCTTTGATAGGTGGTATGAACAGATACGATTCCAAAGTGGCACCAGTATCAGAGATAGGCAGAGTCTGGGGCAGAAATAAACGTAGCCACGAGGGTCGCGCCAATTCAGACATAGGGTATATTAACATGCAGGGTGGCAGGAAGAGGCTGAAGTGCGAAGAGATAGTAGAACAGCTAAGGGAGGAGAGGCCGATGGTATACAGGTTTGTAGAAACACATCTCAGGGACATGGAACAACTCCTAACAAACTGGACTACGCGTGAGAATATTGTAATAGAACACAAGGCAGGAAAAAGGGGGGTGCTATTGGGGCATTTATTCATAAATGTACAGACTGGCAAAGGGTCAAGCAGGAGTGCAATGAACATTTACGGCTAAAAGGGAAAGTGGCAGGGCAAATGACACTCCTTGGTTTGGTGTACTTGTGGACGGGAGCAAAGGCCAAAGAGGACAGCCAGGCAATGGTCGAGTGTATATCAAAGGACGTTTAGGAGTTAGGAGGAGAGTGTGAGATAATTATACTAGGAGATATGAATGCGCACATAGAAGATATAGACGGTTATACCGTCCCAAGAGGCAAAATGTTCATGGATATGTGCGAAATGCATGACTTGATCATTTGAAACACTACTGAGAAGTGTGAAGGGCAAATGACATGAGAGGTAGGAAGACTGCCGTCGACGATAAATTACGAACTGATGTCACATAGGATGTATGATAGGCTAAGGGGAATGCACATAGATGAATGTGGCTCCAGAAGTCTGGGTAGTGATCACAAACGTATCAAGCTAAGTTTTGGAAGAGCAGTGAAAGTGGGAAGGAGACAAGATGGGCAACTACAGGAAAATTTTTATTCAGAAAGGTAAATAGAAATAGCTACGAAACAAATTGAGAAAGCTATCACTGAGAATAATGAAACAGTGTGGACATACACGAATTTAATTAGACTGTTTGGGCAAGAGCTTGCTAAGGCACGTGACAAGTCACCCCAGAAAAGAAGACACAAACCCAAGAGTTGGTGGGATGAGGAAGTCAAGAGAGCCATAGCAAAACTTCAGGAAGCCTCTAGGAAACACAGACAAGCTAAGGCAGCGGGGTGTACCGGCAGATGATGTTGAAAGAAAATGGAAAATCTTTCTGAGCTGTAAAAAGAAAGCATCCCTTTTTATCAATGAAAAAATTAGAAGAAAGGGGCTCAGTGGCTGGCAGAAGTACAAAGAAAGGATAGAAAGGCAGCTGCAAACTTTTGGAACCATGTAAACTCCCTAAGAAATGAGATGAGCCCAGAGCAGAGGTTTATAACTACAGCTCAAGGTGCTAGGCTAGAAGGGGACAAAGCTATCAATTATATAAGAACAAAGGTGACAGAAAAACTTAACAAAAAAGAGCCTTATGCACTACAATAAAAAAGGATGAATCAAGTGGAGCAATGGCTCTATTTCCTCAACGAGAGTGGGAAAGGACTGAGGAGAGGGTTCCTAGTAGTACATCAACAGGCCCAGATGGCATTCCAATTATGCTGATAAAGACATTGGGTCTGAAGTCTAAGCAGACTTTGAGAGAGGCAGTGAGCAAATTTATAATCGATAGTGAAGTCCCCGATGAATGGAAACTTTGCAGGATGAGCATTATCTATAAAGGGAAGGAGGACAAAGCTGAGATAAACAACTACCGTCCTATCACACTGACATAAGGGATCTACAGGCTGGCTATGCAGGTTATAAAGGAAGACTGCAAGCATTGATAGAGAATGAGGGGGTGCTGTGGGAACTACAAAATGGGTTTCGGAAACACAGGAGGTTGGAAGACAATCTGTTCTCACTGACGCAGCGCATCGAAATAGCAGAAAAGGAACACAGGCCCCTGTGGCTAGCATTTTTGGATATCAAGAAAGCGTACGATAGCGTGGTTCAAGAGGAATTGTGGGCAATACTGGACCCACTAGGTGTGGAAGATGGAGTCACTAATCTTTTAAAGGATATCTATAAAGGTAACAAGGTAAATATAAAGTGGGAAGAGCAGGTATACAAGCCTACAGAGGTAAAACGGGGGCTTAAACAGGGGTGTCCACTGTCACCCTCGTTATTCATGATGTACCTACCAGGATTAGAGGCCAAGTGGGAGAAAAATAATTTGAATTCACCCTCTCTTTCGTCAAAAAAGAGAAACTCATTGAACAGGCACTACCTGCATTGATGTCCGCAGATGATACAGTGCTAATGGCTGACAACAAGGAAGATGTGCAGATTTGATGGACATCTTCGGTAATGAGGGAGATACGTTAGAATTCAGATTCATTAAAGAAAAATCAGCTGCCATGATTCCTAATGACAATGGAGGTAGTGAACTTAGAATACAGGAGGTCACGCAAGAGATAACAAATAGGCACAATATCTGGGCGTATGGATAAGCAATGGGACTGAGTACCTAAGAGAACACGAAATATACGTGATGACTAAAGGCAACAGGAATGCAGCGGTAATGAAAAACAGGGCACTGTGGAATACAGTAGGTATGATGTTGTGAGAGGAATATGTAAAGGGGTCATGGTTCCTCGTCTGACGTTCGGCATTGTGGTCTTGTGCATAAGATCAGAAGTTCAAGCAAGATTAGAAATTAAGCAACGTGGAATAGGTAGGCTTGCTTTAGGAGCTCACGGGAATACACAAAAGCAGGGAGTACAACGTAATATGGGAGGGGCATCATTTGAGGGTAGGGAAGCTAACAGCCAAGATAAAATTTGAGAGGCGATTGAGAGAAATGGGGGAGGAGCGTTGGGCTAGAAAGGTTTTCAGCTACTTGTACATGAAGAATGTCGATACAAAATGGAGAAAGCGAACCAGGAAATCGACTGGTAAAGACTTGGAAAACAGCAGGTGGCCCAACCAAAAAGAACTATCGGTTAAGAAGAAAGTGAAGGAAACGGAGACTGACAAGGGGAGAATGGGCATGATTAACAAGTCCACACTAGAGCTCTATCAAACAATTAAGCAGGAAATTGCCAAGGAAAGGATCTATGCTAATACTCGAGGTAGTTTTCTACTGTTTGAGGCCAGGACGGGAGTGCTGCGAGTCAAGACATATCAGGCCAAATACGAAGGGGTAGACATGGTATGCAGTGCATGTGGAGAGGAAGAAGAAACTTCCGAACACTTGATAATGTTTTGTGAAAGGCTTCACCCTATAGGTCAGGATGATGGTGCAGAGTTTCTCAAAGCACTGGGGTTTAGGGACAGGGAGGGCAAAATAGACTTTAAGCGGGTAGAATTAAATGGAAGGAGGTTATCTGATTGGTGGCTAAAGTGAAGGCACGAGTGAAAATCAAACCCTTCACTGCAAAGTACGAGTCCTCAACCTCACTACTTAAAAACAAAAATTTAGTTTTTAGTTCACTAAGTATTACGGCTTTGTGGCGTTGGCCACAGCCCAATCTAAAGAGTACAGCCATGTCAATCCATCCATCCTGAAGCGCGCCGCAGTGGGCGCTTGTTTGCCGCAATCTCAAATGACGAGTGTGATGTGTTTAACGCCCATGCTAGACCCCTGATTGCCGCCTAAATTGTACACTTAGTCTACAAAAAGAGAATAAGTCGTTTTGTCTGGAAAGCCTCAAGACGTCAGATTTTAGGGAGAAGCCTGTAAGGAAAAAAACTCTTAGAACAGCGCGTGCCTACTCAGACAGAACGGAAGCAGCCTTGCACAGCCGATGCCGTGCTCGCTAAACAAATAGGAACGAGACAGTGACAAATAGAAACTGAAAGAATGGATCAAACGATTTTAAATAACACAAAGACAGTCTTCAAAACTATATGTGCGAACACAAACCCAGGCATTGGGTCATTTAAGCTTTTTTTTGCTCTGTCCAAGCGCAAATACATCATAACACAGAAAAAATAATTTTTGTGTTTGTTTCTTCTTCCTTTTGAGTGTCGAATAGAATATCATTAGAGCAGAGGAAGTTTTTTTCACAAGAGCCACAATGTTACGAATGCTGTTCCTGTGTAGCTCCGAGAAAATGGAGCACGTCTATGTGCATAAATCAGGGCTGGCAAGAGACACTCATAAAAGTATTCTAAATGTACAAATATCGAAATACAAATGCTGCAAGCCTGAAAATACAAGTACTAATATATATATATATATATATATATATATATATATATATATATATATATATATATATATAAAACATAATGCGAGCCCCGCCGCGGTGGTCTAGTGGCTAAGGTACTCGGCTGCTGACCCGCAGGGCGCGGGTTCGAATCCCGGCTGCGGCGGCTGCATTTCCGATGGAGGCGGAAATGTTGTAGGCCCGTGTGCTCAGATTTGGGTGCACGTTAAAGAACCCCAGGTGGTCTAAATTTCCGGAGCCCTCCACTACGGCGTCTCTCATAATCATATAGTGGTTTTGGGACGTTAAACCCCACATATCAATCAATCAAAACATAATGCGATATTACGCATATAGTTTTGCAAAAAAGTGTGCTGCACATAACTAAAATTCAAGTGAGCCGTATCGCTTGACTCAGTAACAAACGCCACTAATAAGAGGTAAAGTATGCCCTTATTTCACACACATGATCGATCTGTTTTGCTAGGAATCTTTACACCAATTACATCGAAGTAACAGCAGCTTCTAAAATAGACTGGCAGTTGACAGAGCGCTGGTTTAGTTTAAAGACCAGGGATATATAAAAGGCTCTCTATTACTGTAGGTGAACATAATGCTGAATACCCAAATTTGTCCCTGAAAAAAAAGTTGACCATGTTTCACTGACCTTGAGCGAGATCCGAAATCGCGAGCACTGCCTCCTTGATTCTGCCGTCAGTTACTCAGTTACGTCAAACTCTTAACCTCATGTTGTAGGCCCGTGTGCTCAGATTTGGGTGCATGTTAAAGAACCCCAGGTGGTCAAAATTTCCGGAGCCCTTCACTACGGCGTCTCTCATAATCATATGGTGGTTTTGGGACGTTAAACCCCCATATCAATCAAACACCTAACCTCAAGAATACTTTGGGCGTGTGGAGGATTCTTCACTGATCTCTATGTGTCACCCACTGGCGGGCGCTTTTGACTACCTAAACGCATACAAGCATATATTTCGATATGCGATACACATCGGCTAAGTTGCGACAAAAGAGTAGCGAGATGACCATGTCTTTGCAGTATTCCGATACCTTAGATACAAAGGAAAAGTATTTCACTACTGCGATACAAGTACATTTATCAAATGTATTTCGATATAGGAATTCAAAAGCACCTGTTCAAAACGCAAAAAATACTGTTGATCCCTGTACTACAATCCTGTGAAGGGTACAAACGACCACACCAGTCATTAAGCGTAATCAGATCGTGAAAGTTTCATTTTGTTATACCCAATTTTACAACCATGAGCAAAAAATAATATTTACGCTGAGGTTTTCCTAAACTCAATGTTACTTTATTCGCACCACCAAAAATACCACGCACAAGCGACTACAATTTTCAGTGCCTGCTGTCAAACGCACGACGCTGGACTGAGGCTTCAGGAGAAAGGCAGGGTGGCACCCCCTGCCACGCACGAAGATTTCCGTGTGTTTCGCCTCGCTGCCGCTCCTTGCTTTTGCTTGCCGCTAGTCTCACTACCCCTATCTAGTTTACTGTAGCTCAACGTCTTTTCTGATACCGGCTGCCCCTACTTCTGACAACCACTCGGAAAACTAGTGGGTGCAGTTTTAATGCCGATAGTCTCTGTTGGGGTACTTCGACGCGAAAAACTTTGGTCTGTCTCTATGTACATTTGTCTGTTTGTCCGTCATAACAATACCTCAACCGGTCCCAACGATACCACACACGACCAACCCTATCCGCAGAGCCCACGCAATATTGCTCAAGTTTCAGCGTTCTACTTGCGTGATCTTCAGTTAAAACAATTATTGTGCATATATCAGGCACCATAACAACACGTCAATAATTTGTATGTGTGCATTTATGCTATAAAAGGTATACATAAGTAATGTAACCATGCTACCTCATGTTATGCCTATGTTCTGTACCACTACCCTCTGTAATGCCTCTGGCCCTGAGGTTATAATAAATAAATAAATAAATAAATAATTTCTAACGACCATAGCGTTTATCACGTTCAGCTAAAAATCCAACGGTATGCTCAAAAAGGCAACTGTTATCAACGCTTTTTTGCTAAGACGACATGGTGGTGGCACTTGCCCGTCGCTTTGCGTTCTACACCTTATCGCCTCCGAGACAGACGCGCACGCCTTCTTTCGTTTCGAAGATAATTGCCAGATAGCGCTCGCGTCTAACGTGCCTCGATGCGCTCGTTCGCCTCAGAGTCCCTGCACGGACCGAGGCTCTCTAACGTAGCGCCTGCAGAATACGATTCGCCAATTTTTTTCACGTACAACATGAAAGAAACGTTTTGTGCACTGTCTTTAGACGCAAGACTATCATCTTTCAATGACATTTGCAGCACATTATGCAGATATGGAGCCAATTTTTTGGAGGAAAAGCTGCAACGCTCGAACACTAAGACCTCCAGAGGTCCAAGGCCAATTTGTTATCAGTGTATGCTGAAAGGGTGCCAGTTCAAGCATTGGTGGACACGGGGGCTGCTATTTCGGTTATACATGTGGATATGTGTTCTCGTCTACGTAAGGTTACCACTCCTTTTACTGGTATTCTCTTACGTAGCACTAATGACTCCCAGATACGACCATTAGCACAGCGTACCGTTAGAGTTTTCATTGATGAGATCCGGCACCATATTCAGTTTGCCGTGTTGGCTTCTTGTGATTTTACGCCTATTTTAGGATGGGACTTTCTTTCTGATGCTGCTGCTTCTATCTCTTGTCGACAATAGCTCATACATATGGGAGATACGGATGATATCTCCCCGAAATCATCACGTAACTGGCTACGAACAGTTAACGACTTCCTTGTGCCACCTAACCACGAGCACGTTATCATAGTTAGGTCGGACTTCATTGACCACGGGGACGTCCTAGTCACTTTATCTGCCTGTTGTCTATCCAGAGCAATCGCCCTTGCATCGAGGAGGAAATAGGAGCAAAAGAACGGCGGGGAGGTTAACCAGTCTATAGGCAGCTGGTTTGCTACCCTGCGCATGGGAAGGGGGGTGTGGGAAGATAAATATTTCATCTACCTTGCATTGAGTCTTGCCAGTTTCACCAATTGCACTACCTTTCTCGCTGAACTGACTATCACCAATGAAGTCGCTTACCTGCTTACCGAGGCACTGTTGTAGTTTGCAGCGTGTATACCACAACCTACCTCTGGAGTGGCTTCGAATACCAGTCTGGTGGAGTCACGCTCAATAACAACAGATTGCTCCAACTACAACGGCTCTCGTCAATACCTATCAGCACGGATCTGACTCCGCCGCAAGCAGACGAACTACTGGCGTTTTGTTGAAGCATAAAACCTTCATAATACGTACATTCCCCTGCCCTAAGTCCGACTTCTGCAGCAGCTCATGGCATACACACCTACAGAACTTCTATTGTTCGTCGTCGACCCATACCGTGTCTCTTCAAGCGAATGCTAGATCATCGACAAGCACGTTGCTGATATGCTCAGGCAAAATATCACGCGCCCACTTCGCAAGCTTGGTGTCACCGTAGTTTTGTTTGAAAGAAAGACAGCACGTGTGCGATTCTGCATTGATGACCACGAATTGAGCAAAATAACCAGAAAAGGCGTTTATACCTTGCCTAGCATTGATGATGCCTTAATTTCATACAAGTAGCAGAATATTTATCCTGTCTTGACAGCATTCCGGTTATTGGCAAATAATGCACAAAAATGACAAGGGAAAAACTGCCTTTGCCCCAACCGACGGACTTTACAAATTTAACGTCATGCATCTTTCGTCCTCTTCAATGGGCTAGCAAAACTTTAACGAATGGTGGACACTTATTGCGGGGCCTTAAGTGGAAAACATGCTTGCGATACTTTGACGACTTTGTCATAATTTTTTTCAACATTTGAACAACACTTGCAGCGCCTACATGAAGGAATGACATGTCTCGAAGCTGCTGTGTTCAGCTCAACACCAAAAAAGTGCCTCTTTGCAGCAAAAAGTATGAAAGTACTCGGACATCTCATCAGCAGAGCTGGCCTCCGACCTGATTCCGAATATATCCAGCGTTCTTTGGTTCCCGATGCCTCATCGCTCCAAAAAGCTTGAAGCTTCTTGGCCTTGCGTCGTACTTCCGGCACTTTATAAGAGACTTGCCACCGTTGCTGCAACACTTCCCCCAACTCCTTTCATCGGGAACGTCATATGAATGGTCGGACAAATTCGAAATGGCTTTTGACACCTTGAAACACGCCCTCACGTCTGGGCCAGTGCTTAGTCATATCATAACGCCACACTCACTCTCCTCTATACTAATGCCAATGGACACGAACTCAGCGCTGTACTTTTACAATGAACAGAGCGTTATGGCGAACGCGTGATCGCATATGCAAGTCGCACTCTCAGAGCAGCCGAAAAAAAAACTACACCATCACCGAGCAGGAGTTTCTCGGCTGTTGTCTTGGTTGCCACCCCAACGGCCGCCACATTACCGTCGTCGCTGACCACCACGCTTTGTGTTGATTGTCAACGTTAAAGAATTGGTCTGGACGTCTCGGTCAATGGATACTTCGTCTTCAAGAAGAAGATTTGAACGGTAGCTTGGAATCCGGCAAGCAACACAACAATGTCGATGCCACTCGCAGCTATCTAACTTGTCATAACTTGTCAATAAAATACATAGAAAAGGAACCACCATGGTAACTTGACTGACAGAGCATCAGTCGCGTGATCCAAAGTTGTAGGCTCATGCCTTATACCCGTGACAGGATAACCACCGGTAATTTATTTCCATGTATTTTAGGAATGTTTTGCTCTACAGTAGAAACAATGTAATGCCTCCTATACCTTCCTTAACTTCAGCGTCTGTTGGTTTTGTTTGTCATCTTGTTGTAGCTGCGCGAGAAAAAAAACACGTGATGCAAATAAATGGATAGATGGATGTAAACTTTATTGGTCTCCTGAAGGATACCAGCCTCGTTTATTAGGAGTTGGATAGCGGGCCGCTCCCCATGTAAGGACGGGGAGGCCTAGCCTCATCGCCGCATCGTGGGCCTTCTAAACAGCCTTGAGTTGTAAGAAAACCGGGCACGTGAGCATTAAATGAAAGGCTTTACGTGATGTAAATTGAATTTTAGAAAAGGCTCACGCATTATTTTTTCTCCTTGGAATGCAATATCTTCATTGCCATTATTTTATTTTTGGATTACGTGCTGCCACTGTCAGTGAAGCGACAATCATTGCGAATCTGTTCGCGCTGTAATTCAGCATACCAGAAAGCTAGTGGGCAGTCTTGCCTCTTGCTCCAGCAGCGCCCGCCCCCCGATATTGAAAAAAAAGAAAATGTTGCCTGTTCTGAAAGACACGGGAACCCTTCGAATCTCTAGTATTTATTTTTCTATGTGGCATAATGTGGTTTGAAAACATGCTACATATATACTGAAAAATGAGCGGTCACCTGTAACCTTGTACTTTAAACCTTTGTTTTTTTCAGCGAGGTACTCTGTCGCCATTGCCGACGCATTTATAAGTAACAAAATGAATGTTACTACCTTCAACTCAAAGGAATACATCAGCGGAAATGGATTTCTTGGCCCAATACTCGAAACAGCTGACTCTAGCGACTTCCTCTACTGGACTTCAATGCTTAACGAAACCGGACGTCAAAACCTGTCGGACAAGTTTCAGTAATGAGGAATATGATGGAAACAGAAAACAAAACTTTGATTCCGCATATGTTATTGCAGACGATATTGCAGATGTCACAGAAACGAACAAAACCTTGTTTCAAAACCTCACTTCTTATAATGATCACGCAAGTCCTTTGTTCACTTGCCAGACCACGTAACATAATGGCATGTTTGTCTTTCTGAGTAACATTTTCATTTGTCCAACAGATGTTCCACGTAGACCAAAATAGGAGTATTCGAATATTTCAACCCTGACATGGCTGCAAATCTTGCTCTAGACTTGCTAAAAGATATTAGCAATATAACGCAACGTGTGCTGAACAATTCGAACGTGCTCTTCTACACCGGTCAATTGGACGCCTTGTTCCCATTCAGTAAAGCAGAGAATGTATTATTCAACGTTGAACTGGACGTACTCGGAAAAGTATCGCAATACTCAACGCACCCCTTGGCGTCCACGGACGTGGGATCCGCACAAGGGCTACGCCGGT
>WOVY01011158.1:0-147738 GCA_013436015.1 Rhipicephalus annulatus
ATAGAGTAGCAGTAGACGTATTACATATCAAGAAATGTATGCAGCACTGATTGGAATGCAGACGGTTCATTTATCATCGCAATCTTCGCTGGAAGCTCGTTCCCTCGGTTACAGATAACACAAAAGGGGAATTTTGGTACTTTTTGGTCCTTGGCAAATATGGACGACACTTTACGACATGGTCAGTGCGATTGGACACATAATGGGCAGGAAAAATATGAGCGCACGAAAAAGGTGTAATACCATGATACAGAGAGTGAAAAAGGTCAAGCGGAAGAATTTACGACGAGTGTTAAGTTCTGGAAGATTAAGAATCTGTTTAATGCTGAGACACTTTGGTATGGCGATACGAGTGCAAAATGAAGCGGGGAGCCTTGTTTTGAATAGATTCATACAGTCGGACAGTATAGCTGTGTGAAGGGTTCCAAATATTGAAGCATAATCGAGGGTTGCACGGATAAGGGAAGTGTAAGCGCGAAGTCTAGTTTCGTGGTTTGCGAGATGTAAACGGCGCTTAAGGAAGCCAAGTTTTTTTAGTGCCTTGTTTGTTACGTGTTCAATATGCATGGCCCAGTTTAAATCAGGAGTAAATATCACGCCAAGATACTTGAAAGAAAAGGTTCGTTAATTTCCAACTGCATAACATGTAACGATTTATTGGAGTATTAGGATTCGAAGAAAATGACATGACCTTTGTTTTATCTGTATTAATTTCCATTTTTCCACGTGTGGCACCATTTAGCCATGGTATTTAGATCACTTTGCAGAATAGCTACGTCATCAGTGCATGTAATTGTCTATAAATTATACAGTCATCGGCAAACAGTCCAATTGTTGAAGTTATATTGTTCGCAATGTCATTATTATATATCAGGAATAATAACGGCCCTAAAACTGATCCTGAGGTACTCCTGACCTAACGACCAGGAACTGAGAGATTATTATTTATATTTACTTTTTGAGAGCGACCAGATAGAAATTCCTGAATCCAGTGGGTAGTTTTAATGTCTAACTTTAGCAGTGTTATTTTTTGGAGGAGCCGTATGTGGGGAACACGGTCGAAGGCTTTTAGAAAAGTCGATAAATACAGCATCTGTGTAACCGATTTGTGCAAAGAGTCATGTAATCCGTAGATAATTCAAATAACTGTGTCTGGCAAGACCGCTTGTACCTGAACCCATGTTGATTTTCGAAAACACTTTATTTGTATTAAGATGTCTCTTATGTGGGACTATATTATATGTTCGAGGAGTTGTACAACAAACTGATGTGAGGGAAATCGGGCGGTAGTTTTTTGACTTGAGGGATCACCAGATTTATAAATGGGTATAACGTGCCAGATTTTCCAATCGTCAGGGACGCACCCAGAATCAAGCGTTGCTGAAAAATTAGGACAATAAAAAAGATGATACTGACTAGTTAATTTTAGTAGTTTTGAGCTGATGCCGTCAGGTCCAGGGGCTGGACCGAATCGGAAGTCCAGCAATTGCACGTGATACACTACTTCCGTTACGATAATGGGCTCGCTTGGGCAAGTAATTGGAGTAGGAGTGACGGAACAGGACTCGTCAAGAGGTGGTTCTTCTGCAAAAACTTCAGTCGGGGGTGGCTAGAGTCGGGCAGGCATGTTTGGATATTTGTCTAGCCAAGTAGTGCCAATTTTCGCACTGGTCCTGTTGGAGTTATTGCCACAAATGACAGAAGCTTCGGTCACTTCTGTAATGTACAGATGTGTCAGGGAAGATTAGCTGCATTAGTTTTTTCTATAAGTGATAGCTGCCAACATTCTTCATTGTACATGAGTTTTGTTCCTCACTTATGGGGTGTAACGCCCTCCACAGAAAAAACAACGCTACACGTCTACTTACAAAAGGCGCCAAGGGTCTTACTTGTAGATTTTTGCGGCTTGTAATCATAAAGCACTTCGTTTGGGTGAACATGAACATTTTAAACCATGTACAGCAAAAAATTTGGGTGGCTAGTCATTTGTCGTTATCATGTTTCTCGCAATATTCTTATGCATGTTGTGCATTACGGTTGTCAATCTGATTCATGTGCATAGAAGATGTTACGGGCAGTTTCAGGCTACTTCAAGCACTGTATTGTAGTATAAAAAGCCTGGAAGCAACCTATCAATAATTTTTTAACACAGTTGCTTAATCTGATGCATGATACATCACTAAACGTTCGTGGGTATTCATCAATGTAAGCTCGTCTTAGTGTTATCTAAAATAAAGATGCGAGTCGACAGATGCAAGCATCTAGTGTGATAATCAGGGGAACAGTGGAAGTGTCTCAGACAGGCTGGCCGATGTTGCTATAGGAGGGCCTATTTTTTAGAAATCACCTTGACATCCTTGGCGTGTCTAAATGGGGTTGTAATGACATCGTCTTTTGGTGTAGGTGTGTGGTGCCTGTTGGAAATATTTGTCTGAAAGAAAAAACCTATATCGCAGAAGAGTGCAGCCCTCAATTCCTTTCAAGTTATATTCAGGTGCCTATGAAAGACACATAAGCTCTATGGCAGTGACCTCCCAAATCTACAGTGGTGCCGGAGCCTAAAGCAGCACTTCGTCGATCTCCACAAGGTGTTCATGAGAAAAACACAGCGCCACACTTTCACAGTGCTATGATTATTATTTATCTTTAAAATTTTGTTCCAAAATTGCTGTTACATTGTGTTTTGTGCCACCATCCTGTAGCTTAGGTGCGCCTGTGAAATTACGGGTGCAGTCACCCTCATTTGCGTACCATCAACACTGCAATGTTGCTATTCATAGCGGGAGCATACAGACAAATAAAAAATATATTAATTGTAGCAGGGCTGATGTGTATATTAATGCTTCTCTAGATGGCAAATAATAACTTTATAAGTTTTTAAGTCTTGCATAGAACACTGCATTAATGTGTTGCAATGTAACCACCATTTATGATCACTAGAATGTTTTTAGTAGCTTTGTAACGTATTTTATTTAAAAGCTATTTTTCTTCCGCATCACGACAATTGGAAAGATGCCGATGATTCAATCCCTCATCTCGCATCTTTAGGAAATATTGTGATTTGTACACAGTATTGCATGTACTCAAGATGTGGACGTCCATTGAAATTACACATTATTTTGCTTTGCACTAGATTCGGACGGTCATTTCATTTCTGCATAATTAATACAGCTTTCCTTATCTGTGGAGCTTTCCGCATCATGCGGCTTTCCTAATCTGCGGATCTTTCCGCATTATGCGGCTTTTCTTATGTGTGGACCTTTCCGCATCCTGGGGTTTCCTTATCTGCGGAACTTTCCGTATCAAACGTCTTTCCGTAGTCCAATAATGGCGTATGTGCGGAGCCGCACATACGGAAATTTTCAGTAAGATCAGGCGGTTCAAAAGGAACTTAAGACAACTTCAAACCATTTCCAGACCATCACAGATTTGCGCCCATTTGGGCGAGGAGGTATCGTGTGTAGGTGGCCGGATGAGACCTGCGTGCAGAATGCAGTGCTTTTATTCCGCCTCACCTTGCATGTACCAAAGGCCTTGTACGGGGAGTCGACTCCAAGCTGAGTCCAGCTAAAACCCTAGACAGGCTCTCTGGAGCAGGCGTTATTTCATTTTACCGGTGTAATCGCTTAGTCGATAAAGAGAGGGTACCAACCGAATCGGTCATCGCGACATTTATGGGCACAAAATGCCCGTCAGAAATAAAATTATTGCCACTGATCTTCCGAGTATAACCCCTCGCTTCTCGTCCGATTCAGTGCAAGAACTGCTGGAGATTCGGCCACAGTGCGGGAGGATGTAAATCTAACGTTCGTTGTAACACTCAACGACAGCACAAGCTTGTCTTTGAGTGTTTTTTTAGTTTGTGTGTGTGGTATTTGCGGCCAAAGCAAGTATTAAGCAAGTACCAACTATGCCAACAATCAGTATTGTTGCAAAATGTTATAGTGCAGCACGTGGTCTGGAATTCACAATAAATTATCCAAGTCAGCCAAAAGTTGCTTTCTCTTCCCTTAACAAATGACAGGAAATGCTCAAATATCACACTTAGATCACCCATTTATCAGCCATTGGCTGATTCGGACATGGCGCGCTCGGTCGAAACAGAGATCGCCGCGGAATACCTTCATTTGTCCACGCGTGAGCCCGCGATCGCACAGAAAAAGCCGTGTATTCGAAGAAAAAAAAAAGAGTGAAAAAGGTCGCAAGGCATGCGAGACGTTTTTATTTGCCCCCTCCCATCCCTCCATTCTTAGCATTCAGCGCTTTTACCGGGGCGAGAGTCATATCTTTATTAATTATTCCACGTGCATTTTTCTTTATATTTTGGTCAAGGACAAGATATTATTTCGCTTTAAGCCGCGACTCTCACTTCAGAAAAGACGGTAGAATTTCTGAAAAACGAGCTCTTTGCGCTATCGCGTTAATACAAAGCCACCGATTCGAAGCCATGCGCTACAGCGCAACAACCTCAGTGGGGCATAATGCACAGAGTGCTCAATCGACACCATATGCTATACTATAATTATATTGCCAAATCTGATCCCATACTGAAAGCGAACATGAATATTCCATCATTACTTTCAGCGTAAAAAAGGTCAGCAATAGCTTTCACCAGAATTTAGTTGATCCGCTTCAATGAAAGCAAAAATACAATGCAGAGTCTCTTAAATAGGCTCATTCAGTGAACGAAAGAGAAACTATGCCACTGGAAAGGCGTAAACTCAATCTTAGTTTTACAAATCTGTTTTCGCCCGCTCACACTAGGTAGTAACTTCGCTGTAGGAAGTTACATTAGCATCACTGGCGGTTGTTAGTGAAGCAAGAGGAACGCAAAGCAGTTGCTGGCCAAGAGACAACACAATAAAACAAACGGAAGTGGAGAAGTTTGGCACTGACTCATCATAATCCTCATCATAATCATCATCACTTCTTTTTTCATCGTTTTTTACATTAATTAGAAACCTTTGTCCTATTTGCTTAACATCTCCTAATAATAAACAGCATGTTCACCTGCACGCATGCATTATGCAGAATATCACTCGAGAATTTCCACAAGAGCGTTTTTATCGTGCCAATTGACTGGGACCATTCTATGTTGGGTGCCTGTGATTGGAAGGCGTCACTTAGCGAGAACTTAAAAATTGAAGTCCCTGCGTTAAATAATAGTTTTGCTTGTAGCTTTCGCCTCACTTTTTGTGCACCTCCGAGCTCCAAGAAACGCCAACTGAAGTCTTCTCGTGAAATAGGCTAGTTTTTTGAAACTAGAACCTGTGATAGCAAAAGTAGTTTCCGAATCAAGTCTTTTCTCTTATATGTCGATTTGTGCTACAACTGGCGTAGTTAAAAATACGCAGCGGTTCTCCTAAAAAACAAGTGCAAGATATGACAGAACGAGCAAATCCCTGATCGAGTGTGAGATCTTGTTGGCAACGGCAAAACTGAAACGAAGAACCTTCAGAAGCGTAAGAGTCTTGCTTTTTGTAACAACCTCACGAAACGTCAGAAGCCAGCATGTACTATGTGAATACAAGATAGAAAGGAGACGTGAACTGCCGGAAAGGAATTAGAGCAAGGCGCGGCGGTTGGCGCTGCAAACGATTGGTTGTTGACGCAGATTGCTCATGCGTGGCTCTGTTTTGGAGCGTGCTCAGACGTGCGTGAACGCGACGGGCTTCCTCCTGGCGACATCCCCCATCAGTCAGCCAAGAGAGCAGCCGCAGCCCCGGTAGGCGGCCGCGTTGGTGGCTCGGGCTGCGGCACTCGACTCGTCCGCCCGTGCACGTCTGTGTACTGAGCACAGGGGGAGATCCTGTGTGCTTGAGGCGTGCGTTCACACGTGTGTCTGTTTGCGATTCAGTTTGCATGAGTGTGAGTGTTTTTTTTTCGTTCGCCCCTCTACCCTCGTACTACTGAACAAAGGCCACACAGACACCACTTACAATTGAAGTACCACTCATAGTAGCTTTGGTATAACTAACTACCTCCCGGGCATTATACATCATTCAAGTACCATAACTTTTCAAATTAACCTTTACGCTGCTTCAAGAGAAAAGCCTATAGCATGGAGGAGATCATCAATTATTGGATCTTGTTGGAGGTACATAAGAACAAACTTTATGTACTCATAGAGTCATTAGAGTAAACTCGTCTCTTGTATTACAGACACTTCTATCAACTGTTTAAAATAATAAATAATGGCTCATTAACTGTTTATAACAATCTACATGCCCAACTTCTGACAGCCCTATTGATTACAGTGTCAGCAGCAGTAGGTTTGGTGGTACCGTTAATTGCTCTGTCGATAGTATAAATTATTCATCGACACCAATATTCTAAACGGGTTTTCACACCATCGATAATTTATACAAAACCTTCAATGCTATCGATAGTGCATTTACCGATAGTTCTGTATTACTATGGGCATATCATACCATCGCCGTGCTATGACTAATTGAAATATTCGAGCAAAGTACTGCAGTGCTTTTTCAAAACGCACTTGGTAAAACCTCGCACAAACCAATGGCGTCGTGGTATTCGGCATACTTTAGCGACCGTGATGAGTCATACTGAAATGCTCCAATGAACAAAGAAGTACGCGCGTGTAGCAAATGCACTGAGCATAAACAATAGGTTGTGAACAAATCTTTCCTGAGGACGATAATAAATACTTTATGACTGCTCAACTTCAATTCCAGCAGTGTTTTTACGATAAACCTGACAACTGGACGTCATATTCAGATACGAATACGTGCAAGCATACATAATTATTAACGCGATATCTTCAAAGAGCTCCTTTCACAGAAGTTCCGTTGTCGGCGTCGGCATCATTGGTTTTGAGCTAGCAATCATCATCTTATGCGAGACCCAAACATAGAGAAAAATGCTAATAAAATATGTAAAGGATAAAAACAGCCTTCAGTGGAATGGGGACCGAACCAGAGTTGTTCGGCTTTGACTGCGAATTGAATTAGGGTAGTTTGCGTGGCACCCGGATGTTCTACCATAACGCCATGCCTCTGCTTGTGACAGTGGTCACAAAAAGTTTTTCTGCTTCGAAATGTGGTGAAAGTAGCTTTCATGCTTCACAAACGCATGCGGTGCGTATTTATGCTTCAAAATGCAACATGAAGGAAAGGAAAAAGGAAAATAGGAAGAAAAGAACGGTAGGGAGGTTAACCAGCCTATAGGCAGCCGGTTTGCTACCCTGCAAATGGGAGGGGGATGGGGGAGATAAAAAATAGAGAGGAGAAAGAGGTAAACACAGTACATTAGGCAGCACACGCGCGCACTCTCAGTCATAGTCCAGTCTTGTCTTTTGTGGTGCGTGACGTTGCTGTTACAGCCGCTTGTTCAAGTCCGTGTCGCGTAGGAATTTCAACAGTGCTTTTGTCGCCTTCCGTTGAAATGTCCTCTATCGGGCACTTGAAAGAATAGTGTCCACAGACCTTTGGCTGTTGTCGATGCGCGCAAGAACGGAAGTGGCTGTCGCTGAATGTCATACAACGGACAGTCGCACAGGTTGTGGTGCATCGTCTCTTCGCAACAACAGGCATCGCAGAGAGCGTTGCCAGTCCTTCCTATGACAAATGAATAAGATTTTTCAATGTCACCCCTAGCCATAAGCGATGAAGAAGGGTGGCTTCTCTTCGGTCGAGCCCAGTGGTCATGCGGAGAGCCATCAAAGAGGACAGACAGGTGGTCTTGACGATTCGTCTCGTTGCTGGGTGGGCACCATAGTGAAAACGTGATAGTGAAAACATAGTGAAAACATTTCCTCTGAATCGCTGGTAGACTAAGATGCACTGTGGGTCGAGTAGGAAACCAAGAGGGTATCAATGGTTTAGACGCAGGATTGAATCCCGAGGGAAGTTTCTCATTGTACTTTACAATAATTGTAGTGAACGATGCTTGGCGCCTCTCTGAAGGCAATTATTGCAGCAATAATGCGTGTTCAAACGTCCCTTGCCAACGGTAGTCAGAATATGCGATTATCATAATGTCTCCGTAGTTGAAAGCTAGTACCCTACTACAAAAGACACGCATGCTAATGCGCCTATTCCCTTTATGACATGGAGTGGGTGCAGAGCAAATTCGAACAGGTTTCATGCACTAAGTGTTTGAAGTATGCACTACGAACAGACTGTCGCTGTCCCGTTCAACTCCTAATATTGTAGCTCTATAGTCCCCTAATTGTTTGTCTTTGTGAAGTAAAAATAACCACGCCATGATCCACATAAAACAAAGTATTCCACTGTCTGAAAGGACGGCCCAATATCGAAGGTGCCTAATTCATGCTCTCCGATACCGTAAGTGAATGTCAAAAGGTGTCATTCATCGCTCCTTATATGGAAATCTGTTAATCAGGTTGATCAAATGTGTAACTGATACATATATATATTTCAGTAAATATTCGGTGTCTCACAATGAGACAAAGGTACTCCTTACTAGCATGGCAACTAGATATTAGTATTTTAGCATTCACAATTGCGATTCTCGTTAAAAGACTATTCGTGAATTAAGCCTGAACGACGTAAGGCCTGCATGAACGCTAGCACCATGAGCATGCAGAACTCTCCAGGTCATCAGTACGGCTGACAAGAGTGCAGGGCAAATTCAGGGACACGTTTCTCGGTTTTGGGCTGACCATATACGAATTCGAACTGAGCAAGTTAGATAGGAAAACCCTATAATAGAAGCACAACGTCACCGACAGAGGGTTACTACAACCACCAGCCACCGGCGAGTCATCCATCGTCGTCCAGAGTGTGTGGCTAGCCAGACCAACACGTGTGCTAGCGTGCGCTGGACGGAGGGGCAGTAGAGGTGCTCACTTCGCTGAAAAAACGAGTGAGTAATGCTGCTAGCAAGGAGACAAATTGTGTGCGCACAAAAGAGGTCACGCCCACTTGTTCAGCACATCTGGCTTTGGCCGAGGGAATAAAAAAGGCACAACCATTTGCAGTGATTTGATTTCACGCATTCCCATTCTGTCCTTGCTTCCCAGCCATATACGATAATATTGATGATTACCCACAACTGCTGGGATCCCAAATGTTTTCGTACGTTAGGACAAAAACATCCGACTGTCTTCACCTAGTTTTTAAATACAACAATAGATAACTAACCAACCAGATATCAGTGCATACTTCCGGGGTGCGACGATAAAGTGATGTAGGAATACAAATCTGATCCCTTGATTAGGTTATCACGATATATATGCGTATACCTGTCCCCTTCAGTTGTAATAACAAAAATACTCCAATGGTAACACGCGTTGACGTGAGATATACGCTTGTTGAGCAAGGCACACTTCAAGTCCCAGCTTTTCTTTTACCCTCCTTTTAAAACAGGTATCCAAGTTAGCTTGAAGCATTGCGTTTTAAATATAGCTTTGTTACTTTGCTGCTTTTTTCGCATGCCCAAATAGGTGATGTTATTTGAAATATTTCAATTTTTTCAAAATTTTATTTGTGAATGAATGGTCATGGGGCTAACATAACGGACAAAGTTTGTTCGAGTTTGTTCAGCTAGGACAATTTAAAGTGCATGCACCTAAGCACAATTATGTTGTTTCATATTGCGACGTGAAAATCCGATTGCCTCTGCCTGTAACTCAATGTGCACACCCAAATACAGTCAGCATCGCAATACCTTGGAAGCTAAGCGTTCATTTTGAAAGAATATTAGCGTGAAGAGAACACAAAGATGACAATAGCAACGGGAAAGTGAACGTTGTAGTCTGTCTCCTTCTTGTCCTCGTTTCTCTCGCGATAACAGTCCAGATGACAGTACGACAGTGACAGTATGACAGTGACAGTACGATAACAGTAACGAGTTGGTGCATGATGAAACCATAAGGTTATAGCAAAGCTCTGTTTGAGCGTGGGGAAAAAGACGTGAGATGAAAAAGACGAACAATATGCTGTTGGGTCATGCAATAAACAAAAGTGGGGAGTTTAGCACTCATCTTGTCCTTTTTATTGCCCTCTGTATTTTCCTTAGAATAGAGCTGCGCTATAACTTTAGGAACGGTCGCGCTAGTATTCGTTCAAACTGGAAGCACATGAACATGCCCAATCGACCATTCTGATAAGCTAAGAATATCCCGTGGACAAGGCTAAAGTAGGTTCCTGGCTTCTCTAGAAACATTTCTATGCGCCGAAGATACTTATGCAGAGCTCAAATGGAAGCCGAGTGATACCTCCCGAGTAATCGGCCAGCCTTCATTCTGTGTTCGATGCCTCAAAAGCGCCAGTTAAGCCACCAACGAAATGCATGCGCTGTAGAACGCCACGCGTCGCGCCCGGCGTTCAAAGAAGGAGCTCTTACCGACAGCCCGCGAGATACTGCCATTTTACCGAGGCAACATAGTCCCGTTATTTTTCCAGGTTCCAGATGACCCCACGGATGCGTCGAGAAATGATATTAAGGTAAGGTACAGCATTTGGACCAACCTACAGCAACTGTTGACATTACCCATCCCGAACCTTTGTTGTCACGTTTGTTAAGCCAATGCACTGGTCCAATGGCAAAAAGTCTGCTTATTTATTCGAAACAGTTACACTTCTTAAAGCGGCATCTGCTACAGCCTTGCAAATGCAACGTCACCAATGCTATTGCTGTGCCAACCTGTTCAACTGCAGCGCTTCGAAACAATTTGCGATAGTGCACGAGTTTTTGTAGAAGCCATCAGTTTCTAATTCATGCAGCCTCGGCGAGAAAATAGCGCCATAGGTAGCATGAATCACCCCAAACGCTCGCATTTCTGAACAGGCATAGCTGGAGCAACAACCGCATCACGCGACACTTCGTTCCAGAATTGGCATCTGCTTGCGAACACATCAATAAAATTATAGAAAAAAAACGTGGTATATCCTAATTTTTAGGAATGAGTATTACCCAAACTCAAACGTGTCCTCGCAGAGGTAGTTGAGCATTCATTTTGTATTGTTTTGCCAACAAAGGCAAAGAAATGAATGCTGCAGTAACAAATCGCTATGTCACACAAAGAATGGCAAGCAGCTAAAAACTCGCAGTACATGCCTGCAGCAGAAAGCACGCACAAAACAAGAACACACGGAACAAGCGCGGACAAACGACTGTCAACACTAGTCATTCATGTGTGGGCAGCACACTCTTTTTGTAAATGTGACCGCGAAAGCGAGGAAATAAACATTAGTACTATATTGAAGTGTTGTAAAGGAATGGACACGAGACATCCCCCTTGTTGCGGGTCAAGTGTTCTTAATCTGCCTTCGTTCTCCTCCTTATCGCGCTGGTACAGCGTGAGAAAGAGAACTTCGCTGCCGCTCTTTCTGATTAGATTTAGTCATTACTGCCATTGTGCAGAGCTGCTGAAATTGTCTCTGCAGGAATACAGTGTGCGTTCGCTCATGTGTACGCCATGACTTCACCTGTTGAAATGACAAATACTCTGCTAGAAAACACTGGCTCTGCCGAGGCGGTTATTTTAGGTCAGTCTAGGCTAAGCTGCGAAATAACGTGGTTCCCTACCAAATATGAGCCCAGCAGATGGTACTGGTTAGTGTTGAGTGTTTTCATTGAGTGCAGGCCACCGTGACGACTGCCTCTTCTAAGCTTGGACGACATGGCAAAGAATCCAGAATGCAGTAGATCGACTATACCCCCACAGAACGGTGACGTCTGCGCTGTTTGGGGCAACTCAAGATGCCATGG
This sequence comes from Rhipicephalus annulatus, assembly GCA_013436015.1. Taxonomy (NCBI): domain Eukaryota; kingdom Metazoa; phylum Arthropoda; class Arachnida; order Ixodida; family Ixodidae; genus Rhipicephalus; species Rhipicephalus annulatus. The sequence goes on from WOVY01011158.1 coordinate 11,698, forward strand.
GGTAGCCCGCTAGATATCTGCGACATTAATGGGCAGACTTCACGCGTGGGCTTACGAGGCAAGTCATGCTATTGTGACATCGCTGATGTCGTACTGGTGATCGAGGTGGTAGTTCTTGCCAAATTGTCACGTGCATTCAGGCCAACTTGGCTAGATGCATTGTCATCAGGTGCACCAGCAGGTCCTCACTGGCAGGGGCACTCGACACTTAAGACTCGTTTACGGAGTTGACACGTGCAAGTGACAAGCCTTCGCGCACTGCGCCAATGACTACGATGATGACAAAAGAGGATTTGACTCCTGACTCTGGCCCAAGCCGGCTGTGATGATTGATGTTCCATCTACGGCTGGATGCGAGGGAGCTGACGTCGTCACGCTGTCGGTCGGCAAGGCCAAGTGATCTAGGCCTCACCAGCTTGCCGGTTGATATGGTTTTTATATCTGGTTAAGCTCTGTCAAGGGAGATTGTGCGGCAGCAATTGAATCGTATTCTGAGAAGCATGGAGAAGCACACCTTTCAGATTTTGTTGATGATTGCCGCAGGGCACGCTGGGAAGCTGTCAGTGGAGAAACAGGGGGCACTTCTGTATCATGGGGGTGCCAGGCCTCGTGAGCTCTGTCTCCGAGGGAGGGCAGGTTGGTGAACGTTCGAACGACACCGTTAAGGAGATGCCCTTATCCATGGTAAAGAGGACTTTCTAGAAGATAAAGTCACTGGTATGTGAAAGAGCGCGAAAGGATTTGTGAAATTGGCGCACTGTTTGTGCCAGGATGGCTGTCTGAAGACCTCGTAGGCATGCCATGCTTTGGTGGCATTGCGAAGGTGGCTCTTTGGCAATTAGCCAATTCCAATTTTCCATCCGGGAAGGAGGGAGCCGAGAGAATTATCGGCGTCAATCTACAAGAAAATATCGTCCGGGACACCATAGGAGAAGCGGCAGCCCAAACAGCCTATCATGGTGAAGCGGCATGCGAGAACCCAGAATTCGATGAAGGCGCTCCACAGAGCTGACGTGATACTTCCGTGAAGAGTTTCCACGTCAGTCGGCAGAGTTCAGCACCGTTGTCACTTCAGGAGCTCGATGAGTTTTGGAAGGAGTTCATGAAGTGCGCGTTGTTCCTGAAAAAAAGCTGTTTTTCCTGCCCGCTTGTCATAAGGTTAAAATTTAAAAAATTGCTAGGTGACAACTTCATTTTAGGTCAAAACAGTCATGGCGTCCTCCATAATTGAAGTGGCAATGGAGGCGACATTCTCATAGCGTGTCGGGGACCGCGTGAAACCGCTCTGTGAGCCACAGTTCAAACTTCGCGCTTAGAACCTTAATAGTCCGAATATACTTCCCTATATTTCTCTTTGACGTGACTTCATCAGTGGCTACTCCTCATACCCTGAAACTGTAACGATAAACTGCATTACTTCTCCCTATCTCAAAGTAGAAATAAGCTTCGTCCAAAATAGCGTATCAGACTAACAGCGCAACCACCAATCCTCCAACTCTCAAGAATAGGCAGCGACGAACAGTCTTATCCACTATATTACTTAATGTTACCCTCGAAGCCAATAATACTCGGGCCAACCGACACAAGGTATGCTATTGTCTCGGGTGAGCATGGTAGCTGCCTATTTCAGTCAACTGGAGCTTTCTCTACATCAGTGAAGAATGACCAACTCCCTTGTAATTGTGCAAGCATACCTAGCGAGCGTCGGCCAGCCCTTCATTGTGAATTTACAAATGCCCTTCAACGGGTAATTCCTGAATCCAGTCTTGTACAAGTTAATACAAGTCCTGCAGAAGTTAGCTGATCCGGGAATTTGCATGAGAGAAGTCCATAAGCTCAGGAATGCCAACCCCTACGGCGTGAATATACTCCACTCCACTCTGAACAAGGGCCCTCAATCATTCAGTGCGGGATGCGAAGACAAAGAGTGTTTTGAAAGCAGCATTGCAGCAGTGCCACTTACTGTAAGCTCCCTCTTGCAAGACTAATACGCAAGGATATCTAGCAAAGCCGTTGGTTGGAGGTTCGGTAAGCCACCTAATGCCGTGAGTGCGGCTAGCCACATTGGTTTCTTGTCCGTGGCCCTAGGAGTGCGTCGTTATTGCTCATTTAGTGGGTCAGCAACCTAAAGCCCACCGGGCAATAGTATGCGTCTCTGGCGTGACGATGAATCCCTCCTTTCTACCCACCCTTAACACTTTCTATCTGAAGGCTGATATGCTAGTGTTGACCGGAAATCACGTGTAACGCATGTTTTATTGCTACTTTGTGACAAGCTCGCTGAAAATCAAGATAATTTGCAAATCAGTCCGTAAATTATTGACAGTTTATAACTTTTTCTTCTTTCCTGCAAAGTACCCCCCCCAACTCTCCAGTCTGCCGCTCGCCCTATCCTATCCTTGTGCTGAAAACGCGTGCCTTCACGGTCGCTAGGCACAAAGTGTGCTGAAAGCACGACTTTCAGTCAAACACGTTCCAGTTGGATAAAGTTGAAAGCCGCGCTCACCACAGTTCACATTTATTTCCATCGCGATAGTACGTATCTCTTCAGATTTTCCATAGTTTACAATGCACATGCTGTAGACATTCCGGAATGTCAATGAAAGTCTTCTCGACGTTTGACAAACAAGAAGCACGAATTTTCAGGAGAGGGAAAGCGCTAAACACACCTTCAGCCTTACTCGGGTGGTGGTGTCTAGTGCTTGATTTGCGGAGCGTCTGCAAGCACAGCAGTTCAGAGTGTTGCTTCACTGCACTTGCAACAGATGGCATGACGTGCTGCCTACATGTGGTGGCATACACTGAGCTCCCTGATTTCTGTTGTAAATTGATAATTTTTAAAATGACAGTCTAGCCGCTAAAACAAGTTAGGCAGTGACGTGACTTAAGCTATAGGCAGTATCAACTATACAAAATAAATAAAAATTATTTAGAAAAATCGGTTCATAAGTTGCTGTAATTTACACGTGAGGACGTGGCAAGTGAGCATAAGCTATACGCTTCACGCTTTAAAACGCCTGCCGGATACACTGTGGTTGCAAAAAATGTTCAATAAAAATTTTAAGGCGTGGCTTTAGGCATAGGAATATACATAATAAAAAATACACATGCTAATTCTCTTTCTGTAGAATCAATAAAATTGAACAGTGCAAAGGTCCGTGAATACAGAGATTGAAGTCATCTGGTGCTCCACCATATTTTCACGGCGCAAGACTACGAGTAGTTACGACGTAACTGTAGAAGACGATACAAGGACAGAAAGAGCGCTCACTTCAACTGACAACTTTATGTCCTTGTCTTTTCTTCTGTAGTTATGTCGAAACTACTCGTAGTCTTGCGCTGTGCAAATGTTTTGATTCCCAATTACCAACTAGACAAAGCATCTGTCTAATCAAGTTGGTCCCCCAGGCTTTAGGCATGTCGCAAAGAGGTGGGGAAGACAGCTTTATTGCAGGCTGGTACAATTATACAGCAAGTATGCTGCAGCCACATTATTGATTCGGTGGCCACAACATGTGCGCATTGTGTGATATGGGACGCAGTAAAGTTGCGCCCAGATGGTGGCTACAGATGAGTTAAGCACAACCCCAACACCTGGGTTAAGCGCAACCCTGACACAACATAAGCATCTGTTTGTGAGAGTTAGTAAAATGACCAAGAGAGAAGTATGTAATTTGTCAATGGAGTTTTGTTTTCGTTTGACTATACATCAGATAAATGAGTAGATGTAACCTAGGTTTGCAAGTCCATGCAAACTTTCTTCATCTTCGAGATGGACAGTGGTCCAAATGCCAAAACTTCCATCTAATTTATCCCCTTTTTAAAAGAACTAACATCAAGTGAGTGCTGAGTGAACGGTTGCGTTACCAAAGCAACGTGCTGACTTAAAGTAACACAATGAAAACATGGCATCAGCGAGAAGGTGCCTAAAAGCTGCGCTCAGTACGTGAAGTTCCGCGTAGACACACAGCCTTAGCGCATGCTATCTTAATGGTCATTCTTTCAGATGTTTGTTTCCATTCTTTTTTTTCGTTGCGTGCATCATTTTTACACTGTTTCAATCTCTTTCTTCTATCTCTAAAGAACACATGAAACGAGCCATTCAAAAAAGGCGGAGTCCAGAAAATTAGTGAAACGATGGTGGAGACGGCGTAAGTGCGATGAAGATGCCGATAGCAACAGTCCTGGAGGTGAGGCTGTGGGGAAGGATAGCATCCTAGAGTGAAGAGGTAGAGGGTTGTTTGCAAGACTGCACAAAAAAATAAATAGGCACGTGCACGCGTGTCCAAACTGCCATGCGAACATCATCCATTGTGCCGTTCAAGAAGCCGCCTTTGAGCTTCACCAGAGGCGTTAATTGAAGTGCTTCTCCCCGCTCGTGAAGATGCCCCGATGGGCGGCCAAGTTGCCCTCCTGGTGTCTTAATTAGGCTCTGCACGCTGCAATTAAGGAGGATGGTGTGTTTCGGTCATCCGGCGTCACCTCTCGGTGAGCACTGCACGCAGCTGAAGTAAAATTGTTTCTCTCTTTCTGTGCTCGCAGCTGGTTCCCATGCCTGTAAAATAGGTGTAAAGCACTGTGGGAAGTCATTTTGCCCTTTTTATTTCGCGAGCTAATCCATGCCCAAAATAAATGTTCCGATTCGATTGAGCCAAATAAAACTTAACTTCATAATACGCACGAAATCTGACTATGTGTATCATAGCCACATTATTGATTGGTGGTTTTTAGGGGGAGAAACATACTGGCAATAAGTTTTTTGAGCAGGCCTGACTCTATCGTCAGCAGAAAAAAATGCGTTTTTCTCTTTTCTACTTCAAGTACATTTGACTCTAAAAAACGCCTCACCTCATGATGCATAACCGAAACAAAGACACGCAAAGTTAATGCGGTATTTTCTCGATCTATGTGTATAAATGCAGGTAGAACAGGATTCAAAGCTCCGCCATGCTATGCCTTCAAACTGAATTTTTTAGGCATGGCTACTGTGCTGGACGGCTCCTGATAAGATAAGAAGAGCGGGAAGCAATCAACAAAAACAAGCATGTAACAGTATAATATTTTGGAACACAAAGCAGTCCAGTTCATAGCGCACTTGACCATCGGGCATGTTCAGCATTCCCGTCCTATAAAGTCAAAGGGTGGCTAGCCTGTCTTTTTTTTCTCTCCTTACTTCAACTTCCTTGATTGCAACCACGCCAGCCTTTTAAGATGTCTGTGATCGTCGTTCGAGGGCGCCCACGCAATGCGCAAAACAATCTTCAGCATCGCGGCTCGTCTTCAAAGACTCAAGGTGCGAATGAATTATATCATACGCCTGATGGTCATCGTCCATTCCCCAGTTTTGCGTTTATTTTCCTTTTCGCATTACTTCCTCTCTTAAATGAACTATATCAGCACTCAAGTTGACCATGCCAAACAGTAAACTCGCTCAACACCCCCCCCCCCTCTCATGCTCTTGAACACTATTCAAATCCACCTCAGCATGCACTTGCAACATGCAAGTTGCAAGCCGAGCCCCCCTTTATTTTTTCGCACTCCAAACCAATCACGTTTTAGAAAGCTTTAATCCTACCTCCCCCGATCTCACCGTAACACCCCAAGAGCTTCCTTCCTTGTATGGTCTGTGTGGCCTCCATGAAGAACGCACATAATTTAAATCTGCGGCCACTTACAAGCAGCCACGAGCAGGCGCACTCATCTCAGCACTTTGCACGAGGATGTGCATTGAAAGGACGCGGCTCTTGTGAAGAGGCCACCACTGCTTACGCCTCTCAGAGAAAGATCAGTGATAACGTTCGGGGCTTACACGTTTTGTTTTCGGGACGAGCAGTCACCTCCAAATCCCCGGAGTTTCGCCGCGCATGCTCTGTGAAATGGTCTGGTTAAAACTAGCCGATCAAAAGTAAGTAAATCTCTTGAAAGAACTCCGTCATCCCGCAAAAATTTGGAGAATAGAGCTGCCCCGTAGCGACCCTGTTCAGAACTTTGGCACGGATTCAAACCTGCAACTTCTGTTCGACAGGGCGGTGCCATAATTGAAGGCGGTGTTGTGACGCAGTGAGCTGGTGAGCCAGCGTATTTATAGTAACTTTTTATGGACATATGAAGGGAGAGAGAAAGCTCGCTCTTTTAATCACGGCCTTGCAATTAGTATGACGTTTTAATCACACAGTTTCTGCCCCGCCTTTTCATGACACTACCCTCTCTTAGTGGCAATTATTTTGCTCGCTACAAAGCAGCCGCCACTATAGCAGCTTGTGCCGGGTCTTGGAAGGCGCTTGAAGCACTCGCTACGCCGGCATGTAAAAAAGGCTGGCGCAACAGGATGTTAGCATCTTGAGTGAGATGGTAGAGACAACATATTTCAGCTGTATATTTAGGTGCGAGGAGGATGAAAGGGTTCCGGCACGCTGCCAGCAATTAATATTTTAATTTTTTTAGATGCACTCGACAGTCGCTGCGCCATTCGCAGATAAACATTACACCATATGTGTGCTGTCCACCATCTGTTAGATGTACCGTGGTCCTTGCAGAGGGCCCGCGATGTGGTTGGGCTTGACTTGACTGCCCTAACGTAGGAGCGGCCCGCTGAGCGTTCAGACTTGAGCCTCAAGACTTACAATTTAGTTTCGCATCGATCCATCTATCTCCTACTGAAGGGAACCATACGAAACAGCTCATGGATCGACTTGGAGTTTTGTTCAGCACGGGCACCTTGTCTGTTAACGCTTCCTTGCAAGTGGAGCACACGATGAATTGAATAAAGTGTTTCTGGTGCTGTTACTCCTCCCGAACTCTCGTTGGAGAATGCCACGCGAGTTCATTGCCACGCAATCGCACCTGGGTTCCTCGCGCTTATGCAGAATCTCGTTCCCCGACGCCATCGCGTAATTACCGAGAGAGTGTAAGGGGACCGGCCACGGCACTTTACCCAGCTGCTTGCACAGGCTAGAATGCGCTAGCACGTGAAAACGTTATGGCAGGGCCTGGGTTAGCTATTTCGCATGCGCAGTAAAAGTAGTCATGCCACACACCACCGGATTGATCTCCGCCATAAGCTGTTTTGCAACTAAAAGGCAGGTTGAGGGAGTGCGAGTCATTAAAATGAAGAGGAAAAAGGGACCTAATTTCTGTATGCCTCAAGGGTGATACGGCGCAGTGCCTTGTAGGAAAGGGGAGGAGGGTTGAAAAGAATAGTGGAAAGTCGAGATAGAGAAGCAGGAAAGCAAGTGGCAGAAAAAGAAGAATATAAGAAAGCCGAGAGCCGGTCCAAGAAGTCCAACGACGGGGCACCAAACTGCGAATGCTGCATGGCGTCAGAAGGTCGCGAATGGCGAACCACTCGGCGAGAGCTACGCTGGCGTTGGAGGTCGTGGGCGGCACAACAGTTTCAAATCCTCCAAGCAACTCCAGGCAGCATGCATGCGCGGTCTTCGTTCTCCCCGCCCCCCTCTCCATCTCGAAACGAAGAAGTTCGAGCGCGAGTGCCCCAATATGCCATGTCAATCTTTACTGTGACAACGACGTAGACACCATGCTGTACGGAGTTGGAAGAAGAAAATGCCACATACAGTGTTGCAAGGGTCGCATGACATGTATGACAGTGTGGTAAGTTGATGCAATATTTTTAGCGATATTCTAGATGTTCGGTGAAACTTGCAGCTGGGCGAGTTGGTTCATATTTCAAGGTGAACTGGTGTGCACAAATCATGACAAAAACAGAACAAAAATGGGGCATTCACAAGCACAAGCTTTCATTTGCAATTTATTACTTGTCATCATTTTTTCAAATATATATATATATATATATATATATATATATATATATATATATATATATTTATATATATATATTTGAAAGGTCACGAATAATAAAACTCTGTTGATAGTTTGCACTTTTCCCGGTCTCACATTTTCTGTGTCCTGGTCTTCATTTGCGCAAACAAGTTCACCTTCTCTAGCTGTTCTTCCTCAACCAACAGTATACATGCAAGTTTTCGCGTAGGTTTAAGTGCACTAAATAGGATGACGAAAGTAGTGAAAATGTGAACGACTGACCTTCGAGGGAATAATTTACCGCGATGGTCAGTCGTTAGTAATTATTTACCTAAACTTTCTTGTTGTAGATACGCTACAAATATATTTTTGTTTCAGTGTTTTTGGCTCTTCTGTGCACTAAACTGCATTGTCGGAGATCTCCTAGTGCCTTTCAGCCAAAACCCAGTGCTGTTATCTGGAATTGAAAGGCCCTGATCTAGGCATCGTTACAAAAACAAACGGAGCTATGACAATGCAGGAAGTCGTCACAATGCATGGCCGTTCTATAACGCGACTCTGCAAGAAGGCCGAAGATTCACAAACGATAACACCATTGCTACACTCAATTGGAAAGTGATTCATGCGACTATCAGCAAAAGCTGACAGCTGTTTGCCTGTTTCCACCAAGCATGAATTACGAAGTCGGGTTAGGTGCAAAAAGAAGCTTATTCTGCTATTGTGGAAGAGCAGGAAAAAATCTTTGCATCTCCTGCATTTCGCTCGTCACTGCAAGTCTTCGTCCTTCTCCCCCCTGCGATCTGGTGACAAGAATGACAAAGAGCCCGCTCTAAAATAGAAGCTCCAAAGTGTGGTCGATGCGTTTCTAGGCAGGGGTGGTATCGACATGCATTTCAAACTCACCTAAACAAACGGCCATGAAGTCTGGCACGCGGCAACTCAACGTCATATGTATCGACTGGAGCAGGGCCGCGTTAGCATGGTGGAGGCTCTGGTTCAAAAGATATAAGGAGGAGGGCCTCGCACCACTCATTTCTCGTTTTATTGCGATAGTAATCATCTGGACACTCTCGGCTGGATTTTGCCGCTCGCGTCGTCGTCGACGTCGATGTCATGCACCGTATATGTATACGCATCTACATATATATGAAAACACAAGAAAGAAAAATAGTCCAGAGAAACAATTGGCCCCGTATCTGCCTGAATCTGCAAATGTCGTCGAAAGACGATAGTCTTGCGTGCGGAGTGAGTGAACAAAACATTTATTTGATGTTCTGCGCAAGAAAATCGGTGAATGGTGTTCCGGAGGTCTCGTTAGAGTGCCTCGAGCGTGCAGCGGAGGCGAATGAGCGCATCAAATCACGTCACACGTCAGACGTGAGCGCCATCTGGCAGTTTTATTTGGAAAACAAAGCGTGTGGCCCTGAGACGAGTCTGCGTGCGCGTCTCAGAGGTGATAAGGTGTAGAACGCAAGGCAACGGGTAGGTACCCCCACAGTGTCATCTTCGCAAAGCGTTGGAAGCACTCGCTTCTTCGTGCAAGCGTTGCATGGTCAGCGCAGCGTGATAAGCGCTACAGTCCTTATAATTACTTATGTATGCCTTTTCTAGTAAAAGACGCACATGCAGAATATATACGTGTTGTCATGGTGCCTCAGATAAGCGCAATAAGTGCTTTTTAATTGGAAATCGCACATGTATGAACGTTGATTCTTGAGCAACATTGGTGAGCGCTGCGTATGGGGTCGCCCATTCGGATTTGGCTAGTGCTCTTTAAAGTACCCAGTTTGCGGTAACGGTCGACAAACAGACAAAGGTACAGACAGACAAACAGACAGAAGAAAGTTTTTGCATAGAATTTTCCCAAGAAAGACTATCGTTTTTAAAAGACTCCGACACTCGGAATCGAGCATAGGACCTCTGCGTCATGAAGGCGCGGCCTTAACCACTAAGCCACCCCGAAGTACATGCTTCACCGTTCAAACGGCAAGCTACTTATATCTATGTCTTACCACTGCTCAAGAGCATCACGGGGAGTGATTGTGTTTTCAGCAATACCAGCAAGATGGCGCCATGATCGGACGTCGCCACATCGCGCGGCAGCACCCGCTCTAACCTCCTACGCATACTTTGCCCGGCTTAGAGAAGGGGAGCGATGCTCCCTCACGCGCCCTTATTTCGCGGTGGTGAGGAAGGGAAGGTCTTACACCTTGTCTGGCCTCGGGCTTTACTTGGAACGATTATGCTGTAGTTACTGGGTAGACAAAGGTCACTGCAATAATTGCAGTCTTCGTTTGCGAAAAGCGCACGCATTTCAGACACTGTAAAGTAACTAATGAGAAGCTTATTCGCGTGCATCTCTACCTTTGAGTACGTTTTATGCGTCTTTTGTGCGTGAAGAACGCGGGTCGCGTTTTCATCTGCTTTCCATTCTGCGCGTAACCTTTCAATCGGTTGCTATCGCGCTCATTGCTTCGCCTTTCCGGCAAAGCTGTGACTTTTTTTATCAGGTCATGCTTGAGACTTCACGCTTCCTAGATTTACCTGCAAATAACACAAGCCATATTTGTTTTAGGCCTATCGGGAATGTTTATTATCACATAGGCGATTTATTTCTTGCAGTGGTGTATGCACACAAAATTTATTTCACTGAAGAAAGTGACATAACAGCTGTGCTGCCTTGTGGATTGTTGAGCGTGATAGGTGTATTTTGTCAGCTCGGAGAAGCATGATGTTTCCCTGAGATGCACATGGCGGCTATGCAGGGCATTGTGAGTTCAAATGTGGTCGATGGAAGATCCCGACCACAACGGTTAAGCAATATTGGTGAGGGTCTGCTGGCGACTCGATAGTGAATATAAGTTGTAGATACTTTCCTTTCGCAACCTTTACCAAGTTGTGGTCTCTTAAGATGCCCTATATAAGAACCTAGCAGCATTAAGACAGAATGACAATGCCAGAAGCGAAGAAATAAATCATTGCTCTTTCAGAGTATTTGCATACCAGGACGTTCCGTACCACAAAAATATTTTATGGTGTGTTGTTTACAATATATAGAAAGCATACTTTAGCATACCTATGCGTCAACTTCATACCGGTTATTTGCCTTCAGTGCTTTAAATGATAGTTCAGACAGTCACCACTCTATGCGCCTTCGCATTGCTTTTTGCGATCCAGCTGCTGAATTCCTCGTGAGCTGCTCTAAATATGTGTCCATCCGCTGTATCTGCTCCTTGCCTGCACACTCTTGGACAAAACGTTTTTACCAGAGACGGTGGAACTGTGAACTGACTTCAAGATTATGCACGTTATGCAACGACCAACCTTTTAGAATTATGTATATGTGTTATTGAAATGTTTAATCTGATTCGAACAGAGGAATCCACCAAAAGGAATAAACTACACGTTGTGCAACGGCCAAGCTCTCAGAATCATGTATATGGGTTATTGAAATAGTTAATCTCTTTCTAACAGGGGAATCCACCAAGAGGGTTAAACTTTTTTGATCAAAATAAAGAAATCGGCAACTTTTTCTGCCCCATGGGGGGGGCTAAAACTAGGGTCCCCCTTCATTTGAGCTTTTTGAGCCCTGGATAACCCACCCCTCTACTGAAGACAAATGACCACGTTGTGGCCCTGGGCGGATGTTGAGGAGGAGGAGGAGAAAAACTTTATTCAACAGAGGATTTTGGAGCACGCAGGCTCCCGGGCCCCCGTACGACCCCTTTGAGCTCAAGCGTTCATTTGGTGGTGGTCCATAACGCTGGCAGCCCGGTCGGCAGCCATGGTCTGCTCAACCGGGTCCTCTGAGCGCAGTAGGGTCTCCCAATCCTCCCAAGTCTTTAGGTGCTCTAGGGCCCGCGGGGGAGGATCCGCCGGGCAGTGAGAAAGGATGTGTATAGCAAAAGCATGAGGTTCAGGGCAAAGGGTACAGGCAGAGGTGAGGAAAAGGGGGTGATAGTGCGATAGAATGAGAGGAGAGGGAAGAGTGTGAGTTTGTAGCTGGCGCCAGAGGGTTGCCTGTCGGTTGCTCAGGGACTTGTGCGGTGGGGGATATAGCTGACGTGCTGCCCTATAGACCTGAGTCAGCTCGTTAAAAGTTTGCGCGCGGTCCTTCGTGAATCCCAGATCGGAGGCCGCGGGAGCCCGGTTTAAAGAACCTCGGGCTAAGAGGTTGGCGGCCTCGTTTCCAGGATTCCCGCAGTGCGCGGGCACCCAAATCAACTCCACTTGACGGGGCGGGGTTGCAGCAGGCGAATCCAGTATGCAAAAAGCAGGGACGTGAACTCGGCCTCGTGCAAAATTTAAGATTGCGGTTTTGGAATCTGATACGACGTACCGTGCTTCTGTGTTTACGATTGCTAAGGCAATGGCAGCTTCCTCTGCAGCTTCGGGTGACGTGTCTGGAGGGAGTGTGTGTGTACCTATGGGAGAGAGATTGTGATCCACCACGGCAGCGACCGCTTCATCACCCACGCAGGCTGCGTCTACCCATACGGCGTCTGGTTCGGCACCGTAACATAGGTGTAGAGTTTTAGCGCGAGCTATGCGACGTTTATCGTGGTGGTCGGAGTGCATGTTACGGGGAAGTGGTGTAATGAGGAGTTTGCGGTGCAGGGGTCTTGGTATGGGGAGTAATGTGGGATCATTGGCGGGTATCTGGATTCCAAGAGAATGTAGAATATGCCGACCAGTGTCGGTTTGTGTGAGACGAAGGTATTGTGCTTGGCGGTGCGCGTCTATAAGTTCCCCGATAGTGTTGTGAAGGCCTAACTTGAGAAGTCGATCGGTAGGTGTACTTATGGGAAGGTGGAGGGCTACTTTGTATGCCCGACGGATGAGGGCGTCCAATGTTTCAGTGTCGCGGCGAGAGAGTTGGAGGTAGGGGGTGCAGTAGAGCACACGGCTGAGTACAAGAGGCATGAATAAGGCGACATAGGTCGCCCTCCTTCATGCCTCGGTAACAGCCTGAGACCCGGCGGATGAGGTGCGAGATCGCCCCTGCAACCTGCTTGAGTCTCCGGATTGTGTTTGTGTTCTTCCCATCACTCTGGATATGCATGCCCAGTATCCGGAGGGTGTCGACCTCTGGTACCGATCTGCCATTCAGTTCGATGACGATGGGTGGGGAGGGGGAGTTACGGCTTTTGGGGCGGATGCAGAGCAGTCCGGACTTCTCTGGAGAACAGGTTAGTCCTACGCTAACTGCATAATTTTGCGTTAGGTTGGCGGCTGTTTGAATGGTGTCCTGTATGTCACCGTCACTGCCATGGGTAGACCAGAGCGTGATGTCGTCTGCGTATAGGGTATGTTTAAGATGAGGAACAGTTGCCAATTGTCGAGCTAGGGGGATGAGGGTGATATTAAACAAGAAAGGTGAGAGGACGGACCCTTGAGGGGTGCCGATACTCTTTAGTGTGTATGTTGGGTGGGTGAGCGGGCCGAACTGAAGTTCGGCCGTGCGTGCTGTGAGAAAGACCTGAATGTAAGTGCACGTACGTGTACCCACGTTCAGTGGAGAAAGTGCTGTCAGGATCGCATGATCCTCAACGCGATCAAAGGCTTTGGATAAGTCCAGAGCCAGCACTACCTTTGTGTGGCCCGGATGCTGAATCTACCGTGGTAATATGTTGGTGGGAACGCCATGCTGCGCATAGGAGTAAGAAGCGGACGAAAGGTGGTGCTTGAGCACATCATAAACAAAAAGTAAGTGTTCAACCCGGGAAACGGGGGTGTCGATTTCATCTCTGTCTCAACAGCGCCATTATGATAGAGTGCACAGTGTTGTGTGGTCTATTTTGGTGATGTTTACCCTTGTTAAGTCGCAGGTGTGTTTGGCTAGTGTAAGCCTCAGTTAATTAAATTTACCGATACGTGTTTCGTGCTTACGTCTCTTATGGCACGGCTTGCCATTTTTGTGCAAACATTTCATACTTCAAACAAGCTTCTTTTTTTTGAAATTTTTTTAAGCATACAGCGATTCTGGCTGTCTTCCTTATTTTTTTATTCAGTGGAGATCAGCGTCCTTTTATGCTGCCACACGTATACCCACCGATGGGTAAGGCATTAAATCCAATAAAGATGTTAGAACCGTTAAGGTATTCCCGATACCTACTTACCCAGAATATGCACATCCTTGATCGTTTCGTGCTATCAGAAAACATTTTTTAGCCATTGAAAAATTGAAAAATTGGCATACATGCCTGATGCACGAAAAACCAAGACTACTGAACATATACAAAAATCATTCTTTAGCGTGGCTGCGACAGGATATACGTAGCATGAGCTGTGCACGGACGGACGAAGGCATCACAGATAGACGAATGGACAGACGAACCACAGATGGACGGACTAGTAAGTGAGCGACCTTATGCAATGCAGCATCAGAACTAAGCTATGTAAGTTTTGCTTCTTCCTGCGAACTGTAAATGATTGAAATAACTTGGAAGCATAACAAATAATAAAGATAGATTCTAATGAACGTATATTGCCACGTTCCATTTCTCAAGTTTTGTTATCGCCCCAAGACACCACATAAATTCTAAGCTCAAAACGCGCGTGCAGTTTTCGAGAAGCTTCCGGACTTTAGTAGATCATTTCGATAAGATCATGCCCACTCTGCGAACTGTACAGAATATTCTGGAACCTACACCACCGCCAGCTATAGCGCTAGAACATTCGATAGCAAGAGTATAAATGCCGACGCACTTCGCGGCTTGTCACTAGTTGCTCGACGGTCGACGCTCCACTCGCCGCTTACCTGGCGCCGGGATTCCCGCGACCAGGCACGCTGCCAGTCGTCAACCCCATCTTATCGAGCATCAAACGAACCCCTGGACAACCCCCCCGCTCTGTCCAGGCCTTTATCGTGAGCCAACGCCTGGGCACCTTAGCCCGAGCCATGGGAGCTAGGGCCAGGACGAAAGTGTGATGGATTTCGCAGCACCACCACCGAAAGCTCATTGCTTTAACTTCAGCGCTCCAGAGGGGAGCACCGTCGACGACATCATAGATGCCCTCGAAGCAGTAACCGGCCCAGCTGGTATCAAGTCCCTCCAGTACATGGGAGGTGCAAAGTTTGGCACCGCAGCCACAAACGTTCATGCAGGCAACAAGCTGAAGAGCCGGGGCGCCATTCTCTTGAACGGCGAATCAGTTCCACTAGTCAGCGTAAGTCCTGGAATAGTCCACGTCACAGTCTTCCGGGTACCGCTGTGGGTAAGCGATGCAGCCCTAGAGACTGCTCTCTCCGCCTACCGCAACGTGCAACATATCCACGAGCCTGTGTTCAAGGGCCACCCTGAGGTTGGCACA
Organism: Rhipicephalus annulatus; assembly: GCA_013436015.1. Lineage (NCBI taxonomy): Eukaryota > Metazoa > Arthropoda > Arachnida > Ixodida > Ixodidae > Rhipicephalus > Rhipicephalus annulatus. The sequence goes on from WOVY01011158.1 coordinate 26,791, forward strand.
GGTGTCCGTGTGGCGCGAGTGGAAATGAAAAGCCAGATACCAAACTTTCTGACAGTCCAAGGCTACAATGTCATGTGTGACTACCGAGGTGTCAAGAAAGTGTGCTCTAAGTGCAGGAATGCTGGCCACATCGTCAAAGATTGTGCCACGCCGCGTTGCACGCGCTGCAACGTGTTTGGACATGCCACAGAGGTATGCGCAGAACCATGCCGCAAGTGCTCGGGCAGCCATGCAACAGCTGGCTGCGTACGTCCGAAGTCCTTCGCAGCGGCTGCAGCAGCGGCAACCGAAGAACAAGCGTGCACCGACCTCACGCCCGCATTGCAAGATGACTATCCGGCGCTCGAGCCTGCGAGCGACACTGACACAAGCGACACTGACGCCCATGCTGAACCACAAGACGCAGGAGACCTGCCTCCCCTGTCTGAGAAAGCCTCGTCAACCCTTCACACCCCGTCCGAGACCAGCGACTTCTCGCCGGACGCCTATGAAGAACACAGCTCATCCAAAGCCGAAGCCCGAGTGCCCGTCCTTAGCAGAGACCACGAGAGCTACAGCTCTGACACAATTGGCACTACCAGTAGCTCCGAGGCGCCGAGAGCTTCGAAGGGACGCGGCACCCGAACGACGGGACGTGCAGACGCTCCGATCATCGGCCCAGACAAGACCACAACAGTGATTATGCCAGCGACAACGACCAGCGCCCGCGCCAGCAAGTACTCGATTCAGACCCGCAAACTGAGCCTGTCAAACCCCATTTACCAGATTACAGGTGCGGCCGCCGGTGCGAGTGTCGGTGCCAGCGCCATGGAAATAGACCGTTCAGCCACCAAACGAGCCCACCCACCGACCACGGACTCGGAGGGATTTACGGACAGTAGTAAGCCTCGAAAATTCGCTAATGCTCTGACGACGTCAGAGCATTTCTCTCTTTAGTTTTGTTCATTCGTTGAGCGCTCGCCCCACCCCTGCACGGTGCATTTTCTCTCTTTAAACGTCAAGGGTTTTAGACGCCGAGATGAGCAGAGAGAAGTCATGCACTCCGCAAGGTCACGTCATGTCGATATCCTTTTTTTACAGGAATGTAATTTTGGAACTCCTTTTTATGTGCAATCCTTTTGTTCACATTTTGGAGTCGAGGCCTTTTTTTCGCTGACTGATTCAAAGATGTGCAGTGTCGGAGTTGTTTTTTTACATCAGCGTTACGTCGAAGAGCACACTATGTTTATGGTTTTGACGGCCGCACACGAGCACTAGACTTTGACCTTCACGGCAGACGAGTAAGGGCGCTCGTAATATATGCCCCAGCTCAACGTGGGGGCATGGCCGACTTTTTCAATTCACTCGACTCATTTATGTTTGACAGCTACCCCACTTTCTAGTTGGAGATTTCAACTGTGTTGAGGCCACCGACAGAGATGTGCGCGGACGCGGACAAAGCAGACAATATAGCGGAGTCAGCGCATTGCGACAACTCATCCGCAATTTCAAGCTCAGGGATGCGTGGGTCGACACTCACGGGAATGACTTCGTTGCAACCTGGCAACGGGGTCCCAACATGACCAGGCTAGATCGCTACTATTTTCCAGAAGTGCTAGCCACTCATGTCCTTAGCTGCGAGGTCCTACATTTACCACCGGACGTTCCATGCATTACAGACCACTTTCCAGTGTCTGTAAAACTTTTCTTTGAACAATCCACTACATTTAGAAACCATTGGAAAATGGACACTACACTCGTGCACGACCCGGAAAGCGTAGCATTACTGCGCAATGCACTAGAGCAAGCATGTTATAGGCCACCTGCAACCCGCAGCTGGGACACATTGAAACACAGTTGGTGCGCCGAGCTTATCAAAGCGGGGCGCGAAAGGAAAGCGCACCTGACGACATAGATAAACGACACGCTACGAAAATCGCGCATTTTACGCAGAGGCGAGACGCTGACGTTCGCACTGCACGACTATCTCGATCAGTTAAAGGCGCGGTACGAACTTTTGTTACGTCTTAGTTCGCGCACGGCTGCGCAGTCTTTTATCAACGGACGACCGCCCCGCCGCGGTGGTCTAGTGGCTAAGGCACTCGGCTGCTGACCCGCAGGTCGCGGGTTCGAATCCCGGCTTCGGCGGCTGCATTTCCGATGGAGGCGGAAATGTTGTTGGCCTGTGTACTCAGATTTGGGTGCACGTTAAAGAACCCCAGGTGGTCGAAATTTCCGGAGCCCTCCACTACGGCGTCTCTCATAATCATGTGGTGGTTTTGGGACGTTAAACCCAACAAATCAATCAATCCATCAATCAATCAACGGACGACCAGTTTCAGAATCAGCTGTTCTTCGCAGTGTTCGCAACGGCTCCTTGGGTGAACAAATGCATGTCCCTTTCGTTGAGTTGATGATTGATTGATTTGTGGGGTTTAACGTCCCAAAACCACCGTATGATTATGAGAGACGCCGTAGTGGAGGGCTCCGGAAATTTCGACCACCTGGGGTTCTTTAACGTGCACCCAAATCTGAGCACACGGGCCTACAACATTTCCGCCTCCATCGGAAATGCAGCCGCCGCAGCCGGGATTCGAACCCGCGACCTGCGGGTCAGTCCCTTTCGTTGAGTTGCCGAACGGCGAACAGTCTACGCGAGCAGAAGACATAATGAAGGCCTTTGAAACACATTTTTGAAATGTTTTCAGGACGGAGAACGCAAACGACGTGAACTACACCACCATAGTTAACGAGTTTTGCGAGGGAATTTCCCGCGTACCGGAGGTGCAGCCCAGTGACGCTGGATGAATTACGCATCGTGCTTCAGCGCATGAACACAGCCGCCGCCGCCGGCCCTGACGGGATACCTTTGAGTTTCGACAAAACATTCCTTGAAACAATACAAAACCACCTTTTGACAATGCTAAATGGGCTTCTTGCTGACGGAATCAGACCGAATACGTTTCGTGAGAGCAGAGTTATACTCTTGCTCAAAAGCGAGGGAGAGCCGTCCGACCGAAGGGCGTTAAGGCTCATTTCCCTACTTAACTTGGATTATAAGATATTGACAGCCATTCTTACAAACCGCATAACAATCATTCTACCGGAAATAGTAAGCGACCTACAAACATGCTGTGTCCCAGGTCGTACGATCTATACCTCGCTTGCGCTGACTCGCGATTTATTCACGTACGCTACAAGAACACAAATATCTGGCGTTTTTGTTTCCTTGGATCAGGAAAGACCTTTTGATCGCGTAGAATGGAACTATCTCTTCGCTGTGCTTGAGTGTTATGGCTTCCCAGCACATTTAACGGACACACTCCGTTTACTCTACACAGACTTAGAAACGTCATTAGTAGTGAATGACTATGCATCTGTACCTATTGCAGTAAATAAGGGCATTCGACAAAGCTGTCCCCTCTCCGCAATTCACTTTGTAATATGCATACATCCATTATTGAAACAAATCCAGAAATGTACTTCGATACGTAGTTTCTCTCTTCTAGGCTTGGGCGAAGTTAAAGTAGCGGCATACGCTGATGATATCTCGTTGTTTGTTTGGAACATAGATAGCTACAGAGCCTTTCTGCGAAAATTCCACACGTATAGTTACCTGTCGGGAGCACATCTTAATCCCTGAAAAAGCAAGGCATTGTGCTTTGGGATGCACATTGAAAAGTTCACTGGTGAGGTAGCCCGCACCACATAGAAAGAAATCCAACACAAAGTGGAAAAAAGCATTCAAGTCGCCAGAACGTTTCAACTACCTTTTACCGAAAAAGCTTATCTAAATAAATCCAGCATAACACCACCACTGCTTTATGTACCCAGAATTGCACGACTACCTCGACGGGTTTTGCTGAGAGTGGCTACTGCGTGCGGCTCCTTTTTTTGGGATGGCCACGTCGAAGCTGTGTCCATAGCCTTGGTCCGCCTACCAGTAAAATGGGGAGGGCTCAGTGTACCCAACCATGATGTAATGTGCCGCATGTTGGCTCTCAAAAACACCTGGGCACTCTTAGTAAACTCATCGTATCAAGGTAGGCAACTTGTAGTGTATCTGCTAGGAACCTCTAGAAGACTTTTTGGTTTAGCAAACGACACGGGAACAGCTGCTGAGCAGCCACCAGCGTAATACACACATGTTATAAAATCTTTGCAACAATGGCGAAACGATTTTCCTGTTCAAGAACTTATGGAAATGTCCCCCACCGACATGAGCGAATTAATAGCATTTAAAAGCCTATCTGAAGAACAACGCCGGAAATGTCGGGCGAAAAGACGCTGTACTCTTATAAACACGTCTCTCCCCTCCGAGGTCCGTGACCTAAACTGGCTCAAGGAAGGGGGGGCTTTACCAACGGCCGACCGCCTTGCGGCGTGGGGCGTGGCGCCCTCCGCCACATGCCCGCAATGCGGTCGCGTCGAAACACTGACCCATGTCTTCCATGAATGTATAGTAGCGCGCACCCTTTGGCGCATGGTTACCAGGATGTTCCAAACAAGTGTGCAGTGGAAGTCTAGTCACAGGGATAACTTTGTCGTACTCTTAATGGCTATCGGAGCTTTCTTCTTATGGAAACGAAGGGGACTGGCTTGCCTAAGGGGACGCCCCCAGAGAGCCATGTTTCCCCTACTACATAGGCTAAGAAACAATGCTTATGCATCTTAACGCAGAACTAGTCATGCTGGGAGAGGAAGCTTTCCTCCGACGGTGGTCTACGCGATTTATTATCGTAAAAAACAACAGAGTGTCCATACCTTTCTTACCCTATTGAGGAGGTGCGCTAGAGCTTGTACCACTGTGACATTACAGTGTGTATTTTTCTTTTCTTCTTTAGAAAGATGTCCTTTTTGTGTAATATTTTTCTTGAGCGCGAGAGCGAATTGTCCTCACAGGTGAATGCAAAATATCACGCTACACTGTGAATGACCTCCCCTTGTTTGGTTATATAGCCTTACTGTTTATTTGTGTTGAATCATCTCGATGTCATGAATGTCCTGTCTTTGTTGTACAATTTTTGAATCGTACGTCACTGCATACACTATAAGTTTTTTCGCTGTATATAACAGCTTGCATTGTACATACACATTGTTCACCATTGTCAATTTTCGTGTGCACAGAAGCTGTGAAAGATATATCCGGAAATAAAATTCCCTTAAACGCTATCAGTCTAAGACTGCTACTGTAATCGGAGTTTCCGTCTACCGGGCACAGGTTCGCCCAAATAAACAGTTAAATTCCAACACAAAGTCTCCTGTCTTCGGCTCCGTCACGACCCCTTGACATCTGGTGGAGGTGCTGTTTCTTCCATGTACCGGACGCCTCCTTCAAGCCGCGACTCCAGTCCAAGCATTTAAAGAAGACACGGACGCTAACCCTGAACAGCGAACAAGCCACAGGCAGAGGGGACTACAACCAGAGTACGGGCCCCTTCCTGGAGCAGCTAGGCAGGCTCGGATTCCGACATCCACTACTGCAACCATGACCGCCCCCGTGCAGCCTGCACCACTCCTGCTCTGGCAACCCAAAAGGCCGCCAACATTCCGCGGTTCGCCACTGGAATACCCGCAAAGCTGGATCGAAAGATTTGACCGCGTCGCCGCCTTCAATGACTGGACAGACTATGACAAGCTCCGGCAGGTGTATTTCGCCTTAGAAAATGCTGCTCGGACCTGGTTCGAGAATCAAGAGCGAAGCCTTACAACGTGGGACGTCTTTCGCGCCAGGTTCCTCACTACGTTCGCAAGTGTGGTGCGCAAGGAGAAGGCCGCAGCTCTTCTCGAGGCCCGCATGCAGATGCCAAACGAAAACGTGGCGCTATTTTCGGAAGACATGATAGAACTTTTCCGCCACGCTGACTCCGACATGTCCGAGGAGAAGGTCCGTCTGCTCATGCGAGGTGCAAAGCAGGAACTCTTCGCCGGGCCGATCAGAAACCCGCAAAAGACGGTCGCCAAATTCATTTCAGAAGCATCTACAACAGAGAAGACGCTCGAGATGCGCATGCGGCAATATAACCGTAGCTTCTCGCCTACAAGCTACGCCGCCATTCGAGGGCTTTGAACCACTGACTTTCGTAAGACGAACCGAGCGATCGTGCAAGAAGAGCTGCGAAAATTACTTCCTTCAGCGCAGCCTCACGTGGAATCCATCGCCGACGTCGTACGCCAAGATTAGGAACGCCCAGCAATCGCTGGGCGTTACTAAGCCTCAAGAGCCTCTGCTGCAAGCCATGAGCTATGCTGCTGCAGCCCGCCGCCACGCCCCTCCTCCCCGCGCTCGCCAAAACGCTGCCCCATCGCACTTCCGTCGCCAGATGCCACCACCGCCACCACCCCCACCGACGTCCTACCGTTCGCCAACGGCCCAGCCCAGCGCAGTGCGCCGAGGAAGACTGATGTCTGGCGCACCCTTGACCACCGCCCGCTCTGCTACCACTGCGGCGAGGCCGGAAACACATACCGCCGTTGCCAGTACCGACAGATGGGACTGCGTGGCTTCGCCATCAATGCACCGCGTACGCAGCCAGGAGAACAACCACGTGACATCGCCGACTACCTGACAGGAACTCAGTGTACACCACGAAGTCCTTCCCGTTCGCCGTCGCCCAGCCGCCGCATGCCATCGCACTACCGGCAGTACTCTGGCCCAACGCGGGGCCGGTCTCCTAGCACGTCCGCTGCTATCAGTCCAAGACTGCTACTGTAATCGGACTTTCCGTTTACCGGGCACAGGTTTGCCCAAACAAACAGTTAAATTCCAACACAAAGTCTCCTGTCTTCGGCTACTTCACGACCTCATGACAATATTTATTTAATGTTATCAACAGTATCGCGTTGATTAACCCTTCGTGCCTTAGTTTCAGTGTTACTGTTTTTGAGTATATCAAAAGTAATATTGTTGTCCTCGACTTTTCAGTGTATTATCTATGTTCATGCGTGCACATTACGTTCTCTATAAATACTTTGCTTGTTTCCGATGTTATTATTATTCAATTTCTTTAGGTCTTTTGAAGTTGTCCTATTTCATTGTAGTATTTTTCTACTTACTTCTTTTGTGTCATTTCTTTCTATCATTTAGAAATGCATGTATTTATGTACTGCCCCCTGCATAGGCACAATTAAACTCTGAAGTATTGTGTAAATGAAAATAATAATAAATAAATAAAAATGAGATTCCAAAGTGATAACTACAGAGCACTATTACGTCCGCTAATAACAATATTGCCGAATATATTTTAAGCCTAAACTTAGGCAGCAAGTTCGAATCATGCTGACATACCACGTACAGACTGGAGCAAGAATGAAATAACTAGTTTTAGCAAATGGTGACTCTTTCGTGATTATGATTTCGCAGAACTGTTACTGCAGTCGCAATCGATTACCTGGGAAACTAGGAACAGATTTATCCTGTTAAAATAAGCATTAACTCAAAATCGCAAATTAATTTATGTGGACATTTTGCGCGAAGATATCCTTTTTTTAATTCGGGATAGGAGTTTTTTCAAGAGAAACTCTTGAGTCGCCTGAACGCAAAAATGGAACGGGCGCTATTGCACTCACGTATCAAGAAAGTGACAAGTTGCTAATGCACCACGATGAAATCGCTGAACATACGTACGTCGTTCGATGAGGCTGAACGAGTTCTGGTGAACGGCAAAACACAAGAACACATGGGCTTGCACACAGATGCACACATTTCACGCGGCACATATAATTGGAGACGCGCCTACAAACACACACACTTTACACATACTCGTGTAAACACAGACTGATGCGCTTGACCATTTGCGATGGAAAAGCAATCAGCGCGGACGATACGTGTCCCACGACTGCATTCAACTAGCAACTGAACCAACAGAAATCGAGTCTTTGACGGGACGCGGCGTGCCCACGCAAGATGAATTCGACAAGGGCGGGAACGAATTCTTTTGCCTGCTGAGCGCACCAATGCGTGGCGGCATCTTGAAAGACTCACCGCCTGTTCATCAAAACAGCAAAAACACAGCACAATCAACAATGGTTCGTGCGAAGAAACAACATGGCGCGTGCGCGTTTGTGCCATGTCGCAGGCAGCGAGAACGTAGATGAAAAATTAATTATGGTCACCGGAGAGACAAACGCACGGGCTGTACATAAATAGGTTGCAGGCGTGAAAATCCGGTTACATCACTGGTCCTTGCTCCGTTCCAAAATGTTCATCTATTCCGACACCCCACAGATGCCCTCAACACACCCTCTCACGGCGGGAGTCCACTTTGTGCAGAACCTTCGGAAAATAGTTTTCTCGCCGTTCGCCGGACGAGAAAAGAGAGATGCGAAGCGGCATTGGGCTCTGCTTGGCGAATAAAGAAAGCTAAGAAGAAGACGTTGGACTTCTGTATTGAGAGCTGCTTAATGAAGCCGTCCGAGGTGAGAGAGCTCGTTTGTCCCTGGGCTCCTTTTCGTGGCGTGACCAAAGATATGAGGGGCGTTGAAGCTATTTGCTAATTCCTCAACGCCTCGAATGAACGCCCCGCTTGCTGCTCACACTATCAAAAACAAACCATCATGAATTACCAACTAGCCCACCTTTCCATCCTAGTGCAATTTTGCTAAAAGCCTCATCCCTTTATAGAAATTAAATCGCGCAGCTTATCCCCATTGGTTGCGAAGGAATGCTGTTTGTTGTGTGCGCTTTTCTTTCTGCTAAATGGGTTCACCTCCAGAGCTTATGAGAAGAGGGCCGCAACAGTCTTCAAATGCCAGAACATAATACCTGTGAAACAAAAAGTATTAGTGTGCAATGCTCTTTTTTCTTCACATTTACACTATTGTCATCTGGTCTTGTCTACAGGCTCTAAAGCATCTCTAAAGAACCTGGTCGTTTTACGAAAAAATGCCTTTCGGTGCATTCAAGGTGTATCCTATAACGCACACACTGCCTCAATATTTGCAAAATATAGAATTTTAAGAATTACCTGTTATTACGAATACCAGCTTCTGTCAGCTTTTAAATCAGAAATACGCAGTTGAATTATAGTTTTACGCACCTTGGCCACTTTGCAACCAAATCCTGCCAGTCGCGTTACTCAGTGTACGGAGACTTGGCACGTATTTTGTCCTCGCAGAAACTATGGATTTGAAACACTACGTTACCGCCTTCCAAGTGTGATGAACAAATGGAAACTAACAACTGATAATCTGCGTATATTGTCTAAAACTGAAATGTTAAATCGGATGTGCTGATTGTGTTGTAAATGAATGTTGCGTGATTTCTGTATTGGTTATTCAGTCTTTATTCTTTCATACATTGCTTTGTTATGAATATTTTGTAAGTATTTCAGAGTTGTCATTTCTATTATTTGCTGTCATGGGCCACATGTGTGTTCCTTTTTGTATTGTTGCTTTCCAATGCCTGTAATTTTTGTAAATTTTGTAAATTTGTAGTTTAGATTTTTTCTGCTTGAAGGGGCCAGTCAAGCTGTGAAATACAGCTTTTTTCTTTCCTTCGCACCAAACCACGTATACAGTGTATTTTCGTGTACTTGACACGCGGTTGAATAAACTCAAATTCAAACTCAAAATACTAACTGCTGTAGATGATGTCATGAGCTGAAGGAGTGATAAAACCGCTTTTCTGTGGCATTGACGCCAGCAAACTGCATTGTCAGTACCGGTTTATTGATGTGGTTTGCATAAACTTTCTTCCCACTGTACTGCTGGTACAAAAAAGCAGTATTTTTTGTCTCCATAAGTGCCTCACGGCCGCTTTGAAATGCAGTTCTGGAGACTGCGGGCCATCTGTGAAAAGAGGCGCAGTGATGGCAGCTGGTCGTTTTAACACATACGGGCCCGCGGTATCCTTTTCAGAGGTATTGCAGCAATAGTGACACGTGAATTTCATGCTTACACTTATTTTTTATTCAGTCTTATGTCACAAATGCTGTCTGGAACGTTTTCGAAAAATTGAGTAGAATTTAATCAGTTTGCCACTGACTGACCTAGAGCTGCCATAAAGTAATGCACAATTATAACTAACAATTGAGTTGCTGCGGACCACCCCTTCCGAAATCCCTGTTGACAAGGAGACAAGATATTATCCACTAAAGAGCACTATATATTATAAGCAAATCTATGTTCTCGTAATTTGTAACTTAGGAAGTCAATGAAATTAGTCTATGGTTAGAAACAACTGATTTATCTTCCTTTATGTGGATGGAATCTCACGCAGCAGCTATACGACTGGGGTCTTGGGATCTCCATGGGATGCAGATTCCTAGACACAAATATTGGCTGTCATTGATGTCATTGCAAGTTCTGCAAGTGAATAGCCTTCTCCACCTTGTCAGCATGCTTGTAAAATGGTAGGCATTTGAAATGTTTATTTTGGAAAAGTTTAGGTGAACTTTTCATTCCACTTATTTCACCTGACTCATTCGTCCGTTGCTATTATAGCTACGCGAAAAACCTCATGCCTACCAGGGTAATATACGTATTACTAGACGAATCATGCAGCGCTACTTGTAATAATTATTCTGTTTTAAAACAAAAGCTGTTATGAGATGACTACATCGCGTAAGGCGCCGTAGTTGTCCACCGCCACCACCGGTGTCCGTAACCACTTACGCACAAAATAGGAAAAAACTTAGTAAATAAAAAAAAACCGCCAGGCTTGCGTGGAACGCGCAGTACAGTAACAACGAAAGCTCAAAAAGCGGCCTTTCATAGCCTTTTCCGAACACAGTTTGGGTAACTGCTACAAGCAAACTTGCTCGGTACTCACTACGGCATCGATATTCATAATGCTCTTTGTGTTGAGACTGGCTCTCCCTTTGCTATCCTTTGGCGTTTTTCTAGAAGTGTGGTATCCGCTTTACACTATCTAGGTTTTTCGTCTAATTTTTTTCATGCAGTTGATGGTGATGATGAAGAATTTTGGCTGAACTGGAAATGCGCCACAGTTAATAGGTAATCAAGAACAAGTTTTTAAATAGCTTAGATCATTGTACAACCCACTCGTTACGAAAGCCCCATTGTAGGACGACTGGTTGCTTCTTTGATGTTATAAAATGCTTTATTAGTCATCTTAGCGTGATTGATTTCCTGACATCAAGCCTAACTAAGGCAAGTTTTCAAGCGAGTTCCAAGCACTGGAATGGCTCAGTGGTAGAATGCTGGGCTGGCTCGTTGGGGACCAGGATTCAAATCCCACTGTGTCCTTGGTGGTTTTTCAATTCGCAAAGTTCTTTTGTTCATTCGTGTGATAGCGGTTACGGACACCGGCGGGGGACAACTAGGCGCCACACGTAACCCTTCTTGTGATCTCATAACAGTTTTCACTTTAAAACAACAAGGTAATTGCAGTACTTAAACCCGGGTCCTGGTCCTCTGCGTTCTAGCTCGCCATTTTACCACAGAGCTACACTGGTGCTTGAAACTCCGTTGCTAACTTGCGTTAGGCTGACTTGATGTCGGAAAAGATATCGCGTTATTATCAATAATAAAGCGTTTTTGAACTCCAAAAGAACAACCAGGCATCACACAAGGTGAATTACGTAACTAGTGGGTCACTCATTGCTTCAACCCATTACATAAGCCTGTTCTTGATTACCTATTAACTGGCACATACCCAATTCAGACATAACTCTTCATTGTCATCAGACAGTGCATAAAAATTTGGAGAAATTTACTTGCAAGTGCGTAGATGATACAAGGCTTCTCCGTGAACGCCGGCCTACTACACAAAAATTATGATTATTTATAGTGTAGCGAGGATCCCGCAAGGGTGCCTGTAGCAGTTACCTAAAAGGTGTTTAAAAAAGGCTCAAAAAGGCCGCACTTGCAACGTTCGCTGTGACTGAGGTGTGAATTTCGCGCAGGCCTGTCGTTTTTTTTTTATTTCATTTATTGTTGTATGAGAGTAACGCTGAAAACAGGTGCTTTATTTCAAGCTCTTCGTATTTAGAAGTGCACTTGAAACTACAAAAAGTAACACTACGTACTGTATATTCAAGCCCAACGCACAATTAGGTAAATAAATCTTGGTTGTTCAGCTCACTGGTGGTCAGACCAATGAACTTGACTTGCTGAACCCAAAGTGGGACTACCATAAGTGCTCTAGGCGTTCACCTTCTCACGTTCCTTAAAGAGAGTTATCACGATCACCCCTCACTATGTGAAGCTATCGTGTGGAGTTAATAAAAACTTTCTCGATAATTAAGATACAATATGCGACGTCTTCTATTTAGCTGTACTGTGACAATGAAGAATGGCAGGGTCAAGAAACATAAGCAATCTATACGGTCACTCCAGCGCGAGCACCATAAAGTTGTAAGCTTATAAATGCACACTGCTCCTCACAGCTGCAAATCAGTACTCGGAAATCTCTATGTACTAAACGAAAGAAAGATAATGTATGAGAATATTGCGAAAAGAAGAGCTGCAACATTTGGAGGAGGGAAGAAAGGTGACATGGCACAAGGTATACGCGTTTTAATGAAAACGCACTCTTACTTCTAAGTTCTCACGTACAACATGGCTGTTCCTTTATCCCTCTTTTATCCATTCTCAGTTTACCTGTGACATATTGTGTTGGGGAAGTACTTAAAGTACTCGTATTTCATCTCTCCAGATCGGTAATAACCATGCTGTCAGAATATTCTCAACCAGCTCACGGCTTCCTAATGCCTAATTTCTACTATGTGAGAATAACATGCTTACCATTACCAGCTCACTAAATACAACCTAAATGCTTTTACAGACTTCTTAATAACAATATTCCGTCAGCCATTTTTCGGGTCTTCTGATTTTATGATTTATAGTACTACACAATACGCATTGAACACGAGTATTCGTTTGTCCAAAATTCGCACTAATATTGGTTATCAAACCTTAACATTCGCTTCCATTTCAATTTGGAACATTCTTCCACTATTCCTGAAATGTAGATCACTACAACACTTTAACAAAGGGCTAAAATGTGCTTAATAAGGCAGACTAACCAAAAGTAGTTTTGTTTCTTTCATTTATTTTATGCTTTGTTGTTCCATGTATCATACATTGTGGTAATCAAATTGTGTTACGCTTGACTTTTTAGTTATTTTCATGTCATAATTTTCAGTGAATATGTGAAAACTTTAGTATTTTATGTAATCAGTCGTGTTTAATTCTGCTATTGTGATGTTTTTTTCGCTTGTACATTTTTTTGGTAATGTTGCCTTGAAGTGTTTTTTTATTTGCCATCGTATAAGAGGTCGCGATGCAGTCTCTTGTCTACGCAACCGCCTACAGTATACTAAATGTTTTTAACTTTACCAAACTTTGTTAATAAATTTTGATTTGGTTTCTGAATCTCATAATATTTAAAAAAATTCACTTTCATCACTGCCCACTAGTATTACTCCTTCGCTTAGAAGCTTGGTGTCCTGTTTGGAGATGCCTTGTCCAGAAAGAAGCACGTTATTCATGTTCTCATGAAACTCAATGGCGGCAGAGAAGTGGCTGACATCCACGTTGCCCTAATCAATCACTTCGTTTTTGCTGTTTAGTGCGTATTCACGCACATACTGGCTCCTATGACCTAGACCTGGTGATAAATGGCGTTTCCCGGTCGCGATTGGCACAGCACTATCTAAGAGAGTTGGTGTCTTTTTCTCAAATGACATGATCTCAAGAGGCATGCTGTGATGTCATCTGTTATTGTCTGTCTGGAATAATCTCTACTGCCACATAACTTGAGGCAACACATGAAATGAGTCTCATAAATTTTACATATTCTGCAACAGAATTACTGGCATTGTCGCAACTTTACGTAGGTTCCTAGACACCAAAGCGCATTTATTTCAAAATATGTGATACTTCAGGGTGCCACATGATATATATATTGCCACGGAAGACTACAATATACTTAGTGCAGTGGAGGCGTCTCGAAGTGAGCTAGGTATAGGTTGCGCCGTTGCGACGGGAGAGACAGTGCATTGGCTAGCCCTAGGTGTGGACGAGCTTCGAGCGAGCGGCCAGCATGCGTGAAGAAGGGAAAAGCGGCGTTCAAATAAGGGGCTCACGTGGACAACAGACTCTAAATTATTTTGTAACTGCTGCTTTTCTCTACATTTGGGCACTAGTTTTCCCATTAATAAACAGTTTAAATAGAGAATTTTTGTAGTGATTTTGTTACGATATTGTTAGTTCAAGAGATGTAGCGTTACTGAAACACTAAATAACCTGAAACGAACCATTTTTCAATCATGTTGTAATTCAAATACGAACGCTCACAAACAGCCCCTATCACCACAACCTTATTCAATCCCTTGAACTAATAAAAAAATTCTTGTCGATTTATCCTATGGGACTATAAATGACCATGCAGTACATATTTAATAAAATAACGTCTGCATCTCGAATCACTAGCGTGACGACGTAAGGTTATGCTCGTATAATTCTTTCATAAACTGTATCACCATTCCACATAACGGACTTCAGAAAGAAATAGAATTTCTCGTTTGTTGTTCTTCTATAAGATAGTTAATGGTCGAATAAATAGTAACACAGGTGAATACTTAAAGTTCTCTTCCGGTTACTCTACCAGACAACGTCATAAACACACTGTCGTTCCTTTCCAGCCCAATAATAATACTTTCAAGTATTCCTTTTTTCCGCGCACTGCCAAAGAATGGAATGAGCTTGACAGCAAAATTATTGAAACAGACAGTATCGAGGCATTTGAAAAATTTATATCTGACTAGTGTTTCTTTTTTCTTTCTTCGTGAAACATTTTTTATGTTGTTTGAAGTGCTTTGTTCTGTGTTGACTGCAGTATTGTACTGTTGATTTTGTTGTACTATGTATACCCACTCTGCTATGGCCCCATGTTGGGGCTAGCAGTATTGCTAAATAAAAAAAAATAAAAAACATCTGGGATTCATTTCATAACCATATTACTTGTCTCCCCGCATTATTCATCAAGACAAAGTTGGAATTTGTGCTGTAACACCACATGTTTTTCAAAATCATTCATTTATATTTCATGCATCACAATATTGGAATGACCTCTAGTCTGATATTGTGAGTATTATTAACAACGACAACTTTCGTAAAGCGGTACAAATCATCGTGCAGTAAAAAGGAAAGAAGGAAGGAAGCAACAAAAGGGAGAAGGTAGGGAGGTTAACCAGAAAGACATCCGGTTGGCTATCCTACACTGGGGGATTAGAGGAAGGGATAAGGAAGATGAGAAAGAGGGAAGAGAAGGAAGAAAGGAGAGACTGCCAGTAGTTCCACTGCAGCGTGGAGAAGACCTCCGCATGTCAGAGACGTTCACACAAGCCCGTCTTTCTCGGGAAACACAGCGGGGCTTTCACTGTCTTGTGGGCTGTCGGTGGGTGTGGACGTTGCTGTGATAGCACCTGCACAGAGAGAGGCCGATCATTCAGTCACCGCATTGCGTTGGCAAGTACTTGTCTGTCTGAGGCAAATCTAGGACGGTGGCACAGCAGGTGTTCGATATTTTCATCGGTGCCGCAAACATCGCATGCTACACTGTCTGTGATTCCGATTAACGCGGTATAAGCTTTCGTGAAAGCAACTCCAATGCAAAGGCGATAGAGAAGCGAAGCTTCACGTCGATGTAGGCCGGGTGGAGGCCGGATTTGTAGTGAAGGATCAAGCTCGTGCAGTCTTGTACGTCATACGCTGGGTGTGTTCCACTCAGACAGTGTGAGACTGCGGGCCAGTTGATGAATCTGCCGCGTCGCGTCCACTCTTGAAAGTGGAATTGGAACGCTGTTTGTTTCTTCATGTCACGTGTGAGCAGCATGATCTGCAGAATCTTTTCCGCTTATACCACAATGCCCATTTAACCAGTGATACAAATTGACATGGCCTTTTTGTATTACGAGGTAGTGAAGTTTCGCGGTTCGGTAAGTCAAAATGTCGTGGCATCCGCGTCGGAGAACTGACAACAGGCACTGTAACGCTGGTTTTAAGTCAGAAAACAAGGCCCATTTAATTGGTCTTTCTTTAGAATTGATGAGTTTCAGTGCATCGTGCTGAGCCTCGAGTTCTGCGGTCATGGACGTTGTCACATGTGAAGTCTTAAAACACCGAGTTATCCCTTGTGATGGTATAACCACTGCTTCACCTCAACTAGACGGCGTGTTGTCACATGTGAAGTCTTAAAACACCGAGTTATCCCTTGTGATGGTATAACCACTGCTTCACTTCAACTAGACGGCGTAGTCGAGCCATCTATGTAAATGGACACGTGGTTACTGTAGTTTTGTTCCAGTAGGAATAGACTCAGTTGTTTCAGGGCATGTGTCGGTAAGTCCGATTTTTTTCTGCATTCCTGGAATTATTAAGCGAACTCACGGCCGGCTCAAGCTTCAAGGAGGAAGAAGTTGATTTGATGCAAGTGCGTACGCCTCAGTAAACGATGAACGATGCTTGCAGACAGTCGCATTATATGTCGGGCGAGGCCTTTCAGCAGCGAGGCTCGCCAGGTGGTGGGAAGGGGTCATGTCATAATGCCTGAGGTGCATGCGCATTGCCTCGGTAATAATATGCGTCTTTATTGAGTGATCTTGAGCGATGGCAATGGTTTCAGCCGTGGAAGCACTGCGGGGTAATCTAAGGCATATTTTAAGTGCTTGAGCTTGAATGCTCTGAATTGCGCGCAGGTTGGGCTTGCTGGTGTTAGTTATTGCAGACATAGCAGGTACAGTAAGAAGCGTTTGTATTAAGTAATGTCACCTGAACAACTTTTATGGCATACCATTAACGGTGCACCTCTCAAACTCATCATCTCTATTTAAATGAACCTGCAGGTTTTGATCAATCACTGTATTTCACCTGCCAAGCCAATTCTGTAAAAGCGGAAAATTCACGCATTGTATATTAATTTATGTTCTCGTTGTGCGCAGCATTCGTTATACTCATCAACCAGTGTATGATTAGCGAACATTGTGCTAATTATGAATTGTTACCTTTCTTACTGCTGCTGTTCATTTTTCCCCTGTAACTCACTCCCCTCTGTAATTCCGAAAGTTGCTAAGGTTAATAAATAAATGACTAAATAACTAAATATATAAAGCAATGGCTTGTTTCAACAAGTGTATATAGACAATCAGGCTGACAAGTATTAGCAGAATATTCCTTACAACTTCAAGCAATTTTATTTGGAAGAATATTATTATCAGAAGCACTATACTTGAAACAGTTGCTAAGAACTTTCTTTAACAAGTTCCTAATACCGCTTAAATGATTATTATTTTTTTAAATAAGACATTTTACGTTTTCTTGTTGCGCTATATGGTTACATCAAGCTCAAAATTACTTACCTGTATTGCAGTCGAGATACCACTCATGTTCATTTTTTGTAAGAGTTTTCGGCGTTGTCGAGCTATCGTTCAAATAGCTTTTATCACGGCCTCTCACCTGTCATATTTTCTTCTGAATGCAAAAAAACCAACCTTACTATAAGAAAAAAGGATGCACATTGTGAAAATATACATGTTCATCGGACAAACCAATGCGATTCGCATATACCCATAAAGGCCCATTATATTTACTTTGCACGCATGTTGGTGAAATTTTACAAAATATGACCCCAATTTCCTTAACTTTCGAGGATATGGTAAGGGGGGGGAGGAGTGTCGGTGATATTTTTTTAAGGCCGGACTGATCAAATCTGCTCCTTCTTTTACGGACGTCAATAAAGCAGAGCCCTCTCACCAGGCACTTTGCATTGGAGCCAGCTGTCTGTCCAATTTCAACCAAGCAACGCATGGGGAAAAGGAGAGCACACTTACAGTGACTATGTACACGTGTTCTCACACATTTCGTCCTATTGAAAATGCTACGGCACTTTAACACAATCGAACCCGTGCCTTCGTTCTCCACATCCTGAAACTTTAACTACAAAGCTACCATGGCCCCAACACCGTCTGTGTTTTCGAATCCTTCAAGCAAAATTTCTACCGAGAGTCATGCAGAGTGCAATACGTACTCTACGTGAATGCAGCATATGAGCAATGAAAGCGATGTCGAAAACAAAGCCTGCGTCAATAGGAAGAAACATGTCGCCAAGGCTTGCTTTGTGGGCGTGGTCCTACCGGGAAACGAACACATTAGAAATCACCAGGCAACGAAGCAGGCTGTGCTAACGAGGCTGAGCTTGAGTCATTCGCCCACATTGTCATTCGCCCACACAGCCCGTTTTGCAAGCTCTTGCCGCGTCAGTGGATGCTGACTCTGCAAGCCGATCAATTTTACCTCACGGCTTTGCTACTGAATATCAACATGACATGACTCGTTAGCCTTTGCGATGTGTATGCACTTGTTGTGAGCAGGCGATGACGTCACGCATATGGTGCTCCTAAAGCATCCAATCATTTGCCTCAAAGAGAGGGAGAGATATCGTTCGTTGCAATCGTGAATGGCGAAAGGGAAATGTTGGTTCAGTTTCAAAGTATATTGGTAGGAAGATGGAATGATCATCCTTCCTTTTCCTTCTGTATACAAGTGTTCCGGTTCATAAGCACAATCTTTCAACAAATGGAAGCAGAGCACGCGCGAACGTAATTAGTCTTTGTGGTAGCTTAAAATTTTAGCATCTATCCCTTGAAGGCATGCTGTGATCATCGTTCGTAATTCTTGAGATGCCAAGCGGTGATTTCTGAACTATTTTTTTTCAAGAATATTCATTCAAAATTCCATTAGGTTTAGACTAGCAATGCTCAATTTGTTAATTTCAATGCAATATTACAACTCTCTACTTGCTCATTTCTCATTAGCTTTGTTTCTTGTTCTTAAGCGAACACATTCCAGCATTGTGTGGGGAGATGAACTCGACGTGAGAAGCAAATAGAAACAATCCACCGGCTCTCACATCGCTAGTCTTGAACACTACGTCATGAAGGCTGCGATGACGTCGGTATTATGTCCCCCTTTCCCTTCATGCGTCATGGCCTTCAAGGGATACTTCAGGAAAACAATCACTTAACGATTGATAACCTGTACTTTGAGAATCATATTGTGGTAAGTTTTCTATCGTAGGTTCATTATTAAAGAAGAAAATTAAGGTCAAAATTTATCCTAAAACATCACCTCTAAGTCACCGTGCGTGACGTGACTGATTTCAAAATATGATATATGGGAATCCCTATAGTAATTCAGTGATACTTCCGAGTATCTCTTTTTCTGTATCAAGATACATTTGCAACATATATCTGTATTTCGAAACGATGTATTGATTGTATCGCGATAGCATGGGGCCACACTTAATTCGTTAATATTTTTCGGAAATTAGCTGAGGCATGTTTCCAAAAGGGTCAACATCTTTCGTTCTGTTTCTGTCAAACAAGCAAAAGCACGTGCTGGTCGACGGCATAGGGGGAAGGCGGCAAAGTTGGTTTCCCACGGGCACAGAATGGCCACTCGAGGCCGCAAGCGTTAGTATTGTGGGGGCCAATTTGCCTCTGCCGAATGAAGTCGCTGTCTTGGCTGTCTGTCAGGGCCACCGGAATGCGACCATTTTTGGGGGGGGGGGGAGTAGGGGGCAACCAGCAATTTCTTCGCGACCCCGTGCATATACCACCTTAAAACAAAGGCTTTGTGCATGTTAAAAGCAGCGACCATTCCGAAAAGCGATTCCCATATTTGGATGGAAGTGACTCGTTGAGGGCGGTCTTTGTCGTAATTTGAGCCACTCTTCCAGAATGTCATGGTGTTATTCTAGTTGAACTGCAAGCGTTGAATTCCCTTTCGTGGTATAAGACTCGGTCACTACCGCAGCCGACTGCTGAAGTGAGCACTGGTAGCATAGGTCGGTAAAAGCTTTATTCAAATTTTCACATTTTGACTGAGCATTAAGATGGCCCACAGGAGGACTCAGGTGACGATTGCTTGCTCTAGTATCTTCTACATCTTGTCCTAGGAGTGTTACAAAGCCGCCATGCTGCACTTCGCACGGGAACAAAAAGGCTGACACCTTACGTCGGCAGGGCAATTTGGAAGTAATGTCTGTTTAGCGCAGCCCATAGATCATTATGCCAGTGCCCAGCAAGTTTTCTGGGAAGTAACGAACTATCCCGCTTTCTACTTGCTATCTAGAGCGTTGGCAGGCGTCACTAAGGAGAGCTGAAACCATCTCATTTCCAAAACAACCTTATTTAGGAAAACTAATGTGTGAATACTGTAGTTTTGACATTCTCGGCTCCACTGCGCATAGGTAAAGCAGAGCAAACCATCGCCGCCAGGCCTGGTACCAGTAAACGTCTGTAAGCGGCTTTCAAGGTGGTGTCTTCTAAAGAACGGAACCAATTTGTTGCACCACGGAGTGCAGAAGCGCCCACGTCATCCCCGCCCACGTTACTTTGTAGAGAGAACTATGCCTTCTCCTGGAACAATTCCTCCTCCACCCGGTTGTGTCTAAATGTCTGCGCCTGCGTCTACCGGGAGTAGCGCCCCTTAACATGATGATCATTTAACTACCACCTGTCATCGCCACACCGGACAGAATGATATCTTAATTTTATACAAGTACGGAAGCCTGGGCTAGTTGATGGCAGTACTTGAACATATTTCAACACAGCACACACGCACGCAAGAAAAGATAGGTTGCGGTTTGTCCCTTCTTCTCCTGTGTGCGTGTAGTCGTGCGCTGTGTTAAAATATGTTCAAGCAATGTTAGTGTTCTTTGCAGGTGGGACCGTCTTCGTCTGGTGACACTTGGCCGAGTCACTTTTGTATGAAAGTGGTACCTTATTGTACAGTAGAACGGTTTAGCCCTCTGATAATCATATGGTAGTTTTGGGACCTTAAACCCCACATATCAATCAATCAATCGATCAAGAATTGTTTAGTCATCGAGTTACGACGCGGGTCGCACGAGCTTTAGCCTTGGAAACGGCCACGACGGGCAGGGCACCACACAGGCAAACATCACAAGGCCTAGCAATGGCGAACAGTGAAGGCCATGCAGCATGGTCTATACTGCTTGACACGTTCTTTTAAACCGTAGACAACGGATCCAATGGTTCGGTTCTCAAAGCTGACTGCAAACATTGTATGAAGGTGATTTCTGGATCTCTGACACCGACGTCTCGCTTCGAACAAAGTACGCCACAGATCGCGAAAATATGACACGTCGTCATCGCATCTTAGTAATGTGTGTGGAACATCACAGTCAGGTTTTACCGATGACATTGCAACATGGTATATTAATTTGGTTGTACCTCAGTAGAACTCGGAGGCACGTGAGGTGCAGAAAGCCTGCAATGTCTCCCATCACTGAGGCCATGCAAAACAACACTAGGTACAGGATTCACTCAAGGACATCAACGCAATCGATTCAGGAGAAGAAGAAAAAAATGTTTTCTGCTTCCAGCATTCTTCGGTGAATGCATCACAAACCATAAGAGTTTTTCTGATGGCAGTATTAGATGAATAGTTAAAAAAAGAAATATGCGTTTTATAACGGGGTGGTGGCTTTTGCTTAAGCAAGCGCGATATTTTTTGTTGTTATTAAATCTTGTCAAGCTGAACTCAGGTTATCCTATGAAAACATTTACAAGCAGAAACCAAATTTGGTCAAATTGTAGGAGGATAACCTCAATTTCCTTTTTTTAGAGTAAAGCCCCTCTTAGTCTAACCTTGCCCTCGTCAGGTGTAACCGTCAGTACCTATCAAACAGTAAAATAGATGCCGCTGTCTCTTTACCAGTTTTTGTCTCAATTTGTAGATGTTGTTGGTTTAATAAAGAGTGTGCAATTAGACGCACGGACGCACGTATGAACAGACTGGTACACTGATGCACGGAGGGAAACATGAGCGGAAGAACACAAGGACGGAAAAATGAACGGATGCATGGACGGACAGACGCATGAACGGACGGATGCGCAGACGGAGAAATGAACGCACAAACGACTGCACGGATGGACGGACGGATGCTTCGCCTCACTCATCATTATTCATTCAGAGGATATGCTGTGAGTTTTTTATCTATGCCTACTTCTCCACCTCAATGCCTTCATTAGCGTATGACATTTTTTTTATCACCAACTTGGATACCTTACCTATATATGTTAGTCCTGAATTCCTTATGTAGACTAGTGCCCTATCCTCCAGACGGTATTTGCAAAGAGAAGCTTTTTTTTGCATTCAATGCATCGATGTTAACTAATAAATATTATCGCTTCTATGACGAGTCGATTAAAGCGATTTGTTATTATTTCCCTTACACTGCAAGCTATATACTTGCTGCTGATATTATGAAGTTCTTTTTCCATTTTAATGTTTTTCCCGAAGAAATGCCGAACGCTTTTCAATTTATCTGATTTCATGATAGTTAGCTTCTCTTGGAAACAAAATTTGAAATCACTGATGTCACTACTGAATGAATTGCCAACACACTTCTGGGCATTGTAATTTCAAGTAGAGTTCGAAGTTTAATATATCGACACTTTGCACTACTTTGGAGCGTAGGGTAATCTTGAGGTAAGAAAAATCATTGCATATCCACGGAGTGCATAATGAACATTTTTACTTACTTGTTGCCGTTTCGAAATCCGCAAGCAGAAGGGTTAGAAACCATATTAAGGAAATCGAACATTACCCTGCATTCTGAAATAGCCTTTCCCTTGGGGCTTCCTCTCTAGGCCACAGCAACAGGAGCCTCCGCGTAGCACTGCTTGAATTTCTCAGAGGCACAAGATGAATTACTTGTTAATTTTTTTCTTCTTTTTTAACTAATGAAGTTGTAGTTCTTAGAATTACCATCTATTTATTCCTTTAAAATATTAGCTATTTATCTGCTCTATAACTAATTCATCTTATAATTATTTGCTCGTATATTCTCTAGATGCTAGAATAATTCTTTTTTCTTCATCAAAGTTCTAAAAATTTGTTTTTTTATTATAATAACCTCCAGTGCAATGGCCGATCTCCCACAGTGGGTACGAGCCAAGACATATAGGAATAAGCAAGCATGGCTGTGTGGTTGTACATCCGCTTCCCTCACGAACGACCTAGGCTCGATCCCAGTCAGACCAGAAAATATTTATTTATTTTCTATTTTGTTTGCATCTTTTTTTGTTTTTTGTCACGCAAAGATGACAATGTTTCACTCACAACCAACTACGCTGCCACCGACGCTGACGTCGACACAGAAATTTTGGAGGAGCAGGCTCTTTAACTCTATTGAGTTATTACTAAGCGCCCAACTCCTGTGGCGCATACCTACATAGCACAGCCTGTAGCATACGGGCATGTGTCACACGTGTCTGCAGGAAAGGGTTTAAAGTTATACGTGACGGCATGCTCACACGATTCATGTGATTACCAGATAGTCACGACAGTCAAATCCTGTTACCTTCCCATGCTGATTGAGGTCTATCCCAAGGTAAAGAGGTGATCACGAGAGCACCCAGATTCCGGGTGATAGATAGATAGATAGATAGATAGATAGAGAGATAGATAGATAGATAGATAGATAGATAGATAGATAGATAGATAGATAGATAGATAGATAGATAGATAGATAGATAGATAGATAAAAACGAATAGCTGCAAGTGAGGTCACCGAGTGATGTGGATAGCTTGTAAGCATGCAGGCACGCGCTCTGCAAATGACACTGTTGTTTAGAGGTGTTAATGAGAGCATGCACCATCAGTCTATCAAGTGAACGTGCTCCATGCTGTGGTGAGTGTTTCAACTAATGTTGACCACCCCGTTTAGAGGCTTACGGTAGAAGCACGCAGCACCTCTTGTGATGTGATGATCGCGGCTAGCCGAAGACGTACCACATAAGGTATGCCCGTATTAACTCGTTGCCGCTTCGCTTCACAGAAAAGTGCTACCGCCATTTTTTTTCCAATAGACTGTCATCGTATTTGCAGGTCGAGGTAGTTATCGTATCAAAACGGTCACTTGATCAACAAATACATCGTTATAAGGACAAAAAACACATCGCAGGGTTTTATGGAGTGACCGAGCAAATTTCGTAGAAAGACGCAGGTCACATGTGATTTGTTCTGCGCAGTTCAAGGAAAAATAAAAGTATATGTTGTAATGAAGGAGTAAAAAGGGCTTCAGGCTGGCGTTGAAAATTGACAAGGATATTTACTAGGCAGTTACTAAACTTCGATTTTTTGCCGTTTTGTGGCTTATGCATAGCGCGGCAATTTTTTGCGCACAACTTTTAGCTGTACTACTCACAGTTTTTCAATGCTTGCAATAGCGATGTTGCTCCGCCTTCTTTCCCAGCCTTTCTTTCATAACTCTGCGCAATTCTTCAGTCGTGAATGATAACAATTAGGGTTGAGCTTGCAAAATGAGTTAATTCGTTTATTTTTAACTACCTGATAATATGCAAACTATGCCATCTCATACTTCGCAGTGCAATGAGAAATAACGAGTATGTCTACCACCAAAGCTAGACAAAGGAGACGCAGCACAAGAACCTTCACTTAAATTCCTCATATGCAACAGAACTGTTTTTCTTGTAAACAGCCATCATGCGTTTGCAGTTGTCTCTGTGTTTGTAGGTGAGTGTGCTTGTGAGTATCTGTATGTTGGTGTGTATAATTGAGTGTGTGTATATGTGTGTAGGTAAGTGGTTGTGTATGCTTCTGTGAGTCGTCTCCGTATTTGATGTTCAGATAATTGTGCACAGTTTCCCTTTTCCACTTTTGCCTGCATGCTTATGGCATCTGTTGGTTTCAATTGTTTTCCCGCATAGTTGTTTTATCTTTAGAGTTATAGGTTTCACCTTCGAGAGCAAACTACGTGACCACTGTTTTGCTTCTAATTATACCTTGATATTTATCCTCCTAATAACGGCGTCTTTCTTGGCTTATTTTTTCTGTTGCCATGCGGTCGTTTTCCTTACGTACGCTTATAAATAAGGTAATAACATTCGTACACACACATTCATTCACACAGCTGCGTCGGGGCAGGTGAACTAAACGCGCTGTCACAAACGAGACTACCTCATGCACACATACTGCTAACTCAGCGCGTACAACTGGCCTCAGACACAGACTTTAGTGTCTTATACTCTTTGATGTTGCCTTTCCTCTGTCGCAATTTTTTTCGTAATTTCTCTATCTCTTCCCAACATTTCTTTTTAACATCTTTTATTCCCCTCACCCCTATCCCCAGCACAGGGTAGCCAGCCGGTCTAAGAGCTGGCTAACCTCCCGGTCTTTCCGCTTTAACTTTCTCCTTCTTCAGTGGTTTGATGAGAGGGAAAGGGGGAGGAAGGCGATTCCAGCGAAAATCATTTGTAATGGTGAATGAAAAGTCCCGTCGTGTAGTACGGCATCACTTTCATATGAATGCAACTATTTTGTTGTTTAATGAGCATTCTCTGAACGACTCTAATGGTTCACTCTTCTTTTTTTGTGTGTGCATCTGTGTTTCCGTGTACGTCTTTCTGCTACATTTTTGTGTCCGACAACAACATGTACAACGTTCATAGCAAAGATAATTGGGCTGAAAGTCTAAGCGAACACGCCTAGTTTAGGAAAATGTGTATGCGTAACTCCAGCCGTAGTGCTCGACTTGTAGTTGTTGAAAATCCTTTCACAGGTCCACTCCTTCGCGCCTCCTGGATTTGCCACTACCATAATTCCGTATGCTGAACAAAAAAAAGAAAGCCGCCAACACCAAGTGCGTAAGTGTTCCACAGCATGCCGAGAAAGCATGTTGAGTAAAGTGTATGGCTGTCACTTATTGACTACACCCGAACGACAAGAGTCAAACATAGGGATGCACAGAAGTGGAACTCAAAATTTATGCTCGAAAAGTGTTGGTAAGAATACTCCCCATGTTTGGTCACCTGAGCATAACTCGCACACTCTCAAATACTGCTGACTTCACGGTGCTACCTACTGAATCTACCTGAAAATGCTTTTTCCTGTGCACATCTAATTTCATAAGTATTCATCGCGTTTTATTCAAAAGAAAAAGCATAGCACAATATCTACATGTTTATAATACTTGTTAAGGCGTGTTTATCATTCATATTGTGACAATTCTAAGCATTAGGCAGCCTCAATGTTTGCGTTTCTCTAAGGAATTGATATGGCGATCATGGCACAGTAACAACATGTCACCGCTTTGTCGGTCCGGGTTTCCCTCTAAAATCTGTTATACTAACTGTATGCCTTAGGCAGGCTCAGGTCAGACTGTCAAGAGACTTGAGAAAATTACTGACAACTACCCAAATATTCCTTTCTCCCACTCTTCATCCTACTTCCTCTTTCTATTTAAACAGTGATATATACAGTTCAATTCTCTCTAATCCTTTGATTATCCTGCTCAAGAAAAAACCGTTCCGTAAATATAATAACTGTAAACCTTGGTGGTGTACGCCAATGGTGCTGTCGCTATGTTTCTACAAAAAGCGTAGCTCAACTCTATGTGTATCTACGAACACTTTCAAAATTTTTGTGCATGTTGAAGACCACGTAATTTCGCATATTGTTATATATCTATTGGACTCTTCCTAAGTCCTTTTAATTTCTATTTGCACTTCATAGTAGACTATCAGAAATACGTGTAGATACGATTAACTCTGTTTACTACCCTAACACAAATGAAGAGCACTGACAAACCAGCATAAGGGGCGTTGTGCTGCGGTTATTGATGACAGTTACTTTAACGACGCAACCAACAGCCCCCAAGCTCACCACCAAGGTCGACCGCATACACCCCATCGTCACTTTGCCACTAACAAAAACACACATAAATTGTGAGATAACGGCAGTAACGAGAAGGCACGTGAACCCACAATCAACGACCACAATGGCCACAAACAGAAGACGCACGTCCACTCAGCCGGGAGAGAACCAGAGCCGCTTTCCAGCTGTGATGCTCAGTCGCTTTCCAGTCTGCTGGGAAGTGGTATGGCTACTGATGTAAAACCTAAGCACCGGAACCCGCAGCCTCTGTTTTCCTCAGTAAATCGCCGAGGTGAACACGCGGGTGTCACTGCCGATGCGGGCTGGAAAGGGAGAGGCGTCGAGTTAGCGCCCACGTACACACAGGCGCCGTCCTCCTAGGCCTAATGATGCGTACTCGTGGGGTGCGCTCGTCTTCGCGCGACCGCTTGCACATCCTTGAGCGCTTCCCACGGGAAGTGATTCCGGTGGACTGTATCTTCATGGTTTTCAAGCCACCACGTCATCGAGCTTGTTAAAGTGACTTTGCTCTTTTGAGTGAATCCGTGAAGCAATTGGTGAACGCTGTCTTTAATGGACGGCGAGCATTGCAGTGCCATACAGGAAGCGAGTTTTCCACAGCCGTAACCACTTTGGACAATCGTCCTTCATGATATAGCGGTGGTGTGTGAACGCTGCTTGTAACAATAGGGTGCCTCTCGGGTGCTCGTATTGTTGTCAAAGGTGGAAACAAGAATGCCTGCGGTCCTACTAGAGCGCCCTTGGGCTCCATGGGGCTTGCACACTGTTTCTTCTGCTCCCGACCTTCAAAAAGAAGAGTACAGATGCCTGTCGCTGCAGCATATCTCCTCGCTCTAAAAGTCCGTGAGCCATCCGAGCAGTGATGCCCAATGTCGGTCAAAGTTTAAGCTGCCACGTAGGACTCCCAGAATCTTTTGAAGGTGATGCTTTCTTATTTAAAGGGGACGCAAGTTCTTACTTGTCAGCAGTGTAGGTAAGAAATAGGGGCTCTGAGCGACGGAGGAAAATAGGCAAATAACAAAGAAGAGGTATGAATACAACTGCGATTTTCCCAGCCGTAGGAAACAGTACAATATAAAAAGATCCTTTCTGAATCTGTAAGCAAGGACATTTGCTGGGATGCTAGATTGTGCATGATTAGGCAACACATTATTGGAAGAAAGTGTTAATTGTGTATTTTGAATACGGCAATCACACACGTTTCTCAAATCGATCCGTGCTTTCAAATGCTCCTTGAGTGTTGTTTTCCAATCCACATATTGCGCTTCTCTCAAAATGCTCTTCGACTTGAAAAAATCGCGAGTGTTATACAAGAGATAGTCAGTGTAGCACCGTAGCTATATTGAATCTTTCACTGAGTAAATTTTTGTGTATGTGGCATCCATGTTTAAACTGGCTCGCTTAGTTGGCATTGCCCGATTAGCCTAGTTGCTGCCGCATTTCTTTCTTTGGCGAAGTTGCACGCATTTAATATGGCACTGTCTTCGAGCTGTTCCGCAACAGCTCAATTATACTACTGCCGCTTTCGAGTATATAAACACGGCCGGGCAGGATATCAAAAGTACAATTCTCTTGCGCTGCGTAATGCTCTATCCATGCATGAGCCAGTGGATTAACTACTTTCGTATAGCCGCCGTATTACATAGTGCACCGAGTGTCTCTATAATGGCTACCACTTTAGCACTTATTTCGATGAACCTCGTGCGCCGGATAAGTTCAAGCCCGGTGTGAACAATTTACGAGCCAGTGGAATGAGAAACGCAGCAGCAAACTGTTACGTGTCGTTGTGGCTATCGAATATATCAGGTTCCGAGGCGGTGTAAGGAAGACGTGCGGACACATTGAAAACCAGGAAGCCACTGCCAGACCTTTTCACGAGCACACGTGCGCTTAGCGCCGATACTCATTTTCTTCGCGCGGAGGCACAAGACACGCACCGAGCGTAGTCTCATATCGCTCGTCACCACAAACAATAGTCCAAATAATGGGCGAATCATTTGTACTAGGTTCAAAGGTGCGTAACTGACTACTCATAGACCTACATTCAGTGCTTACCGATACAGCTTTCAACAAAGCGAATGAGCGTTAACCTCACAGAAATCTGACCGTGCGTACATCTGCAAGGTGATCTTGTTTATTTATTTATTGACTTACCTATTTTATTTATTTATTTGACTTTTTACTGGTTTATTTAGGCCTATACTTAACCCTCTTTCCTTGGTCATTACAGGTAAGCAGTATACTTAAAGTGAGAATAGGTTAACCAAAGCTCAAGTAACATCAAACGTTGACAATGACAAACGAAAAGCAAGAGTCATGAACTCAAGGCATAATAAAAAACAATAAAGTTGTAAGACATGAACACATCATCCAACAAATTTTACGTAACATTTTTTTAAGCATTCCTTCGATAGCCTTTACAGTCGCGCCCCGAGATATTTATTTTTATTTTTATTTAGTACATACTGCGAACAATAAATGGTCCAAGCAGGAAGGGCACATCACATTAAAAAAGCGGGAATAACATGCACCATATATAATGCAATTCACTCAACATAATTCACAAAGAATGAGGATCACATAATTTGTTCCAATCAGACACTGTCCGTTGAAAGAAAGAATACATAAAGACATCAGTTCTCGCGAAATATGGGGTAAGCAAATTGGGATGGTCTGTCTAGTTGATAGGAAAGATAGACACGGTGATGGATCAATGACGAGTTTATTGTTATGTAGCAAGAAAACAAAATCAAGCCATTGTTTGAGTCTGGGCTAAGCAAGTGGCTGAATGCCATTTGCAGTCATTAGTACAGAGATGGCAAGCATTTGTTGTATATAAAAAGAACTCCTTTCTTTTGAACCCGCTCAATTTTATCAATAATAAACTTAGTGTAAAGATACCATAATGTGCTGGCGTATTCTAATTTAGGCCTTTCGAAACAAAAATAACTAGAAAGCTTTAAATTTTGAAGGCAGTTACGCAGTTTATGTATTAAAAAGCCGAGTTTTCGGAGGGCAGCTGAACACACGTTTTCTATGTGGACATTCCAAGATAAATTGTTAGTTATGGTCAAGCCCAAATATTTATAGCTAGTGACCTCTCTTGGTGTTGACGGACCTAGTTGGTAGATATAGTCTAGCAGATTTTTTTTACGTGTCAGACGCATACAGACACTTTTGTCTACAATGAGGGTCATTCCCCATTGATTACGCCACTGATCTATATTGTAAAGATTTGTGTTAAGTTTGTTTTGATCACGAACAGAGTAAATATCACGTAGCAAAACACAATCATCGGCAAATAATCTAATTTGTACTGTAGGTGTTATGACATTGACAATATCGTTGATATTGTTACGGGGAACATTTATTCACCGAGGGCTGGTCTTGCTAACGGCGTAAAGAGCGCACAGTCATGC
This sequence comes from Rhipicephalus annulatus, assembly GCA_013436015.1. Lineage (NCBI taxonomy): Eukaryota > Metazoa > Arthropoda > Arachnida > Ixodida > Ixodidae > Rhipicephalus > Rhipicephalus annulatus. Next base: position 56,880 of record WOVY01011158.1, read on the forward strand.
AGGCTAACGGGAGAAGCTCGAGAGTCCAACCCACAACAGCCACGTTGTCGTCTTCTTCATTTGGGTGCCAATTCAGCTGTGTCGGGGTGACAGTTGCATAAACGTATCATCACCCCGGCCCGTAAGGCACCGTCTCGGTGCCTGTTAAATGAGTGAGTCAGCGTTGTAGTGCTTGAGACAAGAAACGAGGACTACTGTCGCTCTTGGTGCAGCAGCTGATGAGTTTGTGGTAGCGGCAATCTCGTAGGTCACAAGTGTGACCTGACGAATGACTCGGTAGGGTCCAGCGTATCGCGATAGTAGTTTCTCGCAGAGGCCAACACGTTGAGATGGGAGCCACAAGAGAACAAGAGATCCCGCAGAAAAAACAGCATCTCTATGTCGACGGTCATAAAGGGACTTCTGTGCTGTCTGCGACGACGATAACCGAGCGCGCACTACCGCGCGTGCCGTGAGGGCCCGGGTGATCACATCCTGAGCGTACGAAGTGGAGGATGGGTGGTCTGATGAAAGGAGTGTGTCGAAGGGCAGTAAGGGATGACGTCCGAAGCGTAGATAAAAAGGGGAGTAGCCCGCTGTTTCATGACGCGACGAGTTATAGGTGAAGGTTACAAATGGAAGAGCTATGTGCCAATCAGTGTGGTCGATAGATACGTACATGGCAAGCATGTCTGTCAATGTGTGGTTTAGGCACTCCGTAAGGCCGTTAGTCTGAGGGTGGTAAGATGTTGTGAAGTTGTGACGGGTAGCACAAGATCGGAATAGATCATCAACCACACGAGATAGAAAGTAGCGACCACGGTCTGTGAGCAGATGAGGCGGAGCGCCATGCTGGAGAATAATGTCATACAGCAGGAAGTCGGCACCGTCAGTTGCGCAGCTGGTTGTTAGCGCTCGAGTGATTGCATACCGAGTGGCATAGTCTGTGGCCACTGCGATCCATTATATTTCAGATATAGAAGTAGGAAAGAAGCCTAGCAAGTCCAACCCCACTCGATAAAATGGCTCGGCTGGAACTTCAATAGGTTGAAGAAGACCGGCAGGGGGAGTCGGGGGCTTCTTTCGGCGCTAGCAGAGGTCGCAAGATGCGACGTAACGGCGAACAGAGCGGTGAAGACCCTTCCAGAATACTCGCCGTCGAATGCGGTCGTAAGTTCTGGAAGGGTCTATACATGAGAAAAAGCAATGGTCCCAGTACACTTCCCTGGGGCACACCTGATGAGACATGAAGAGATGGTGATCGGAGGTCATTAGTTGCAACAAACTGTGACCGGTTAGTAAGATATTCGGCAATTCAGTTTACGAGAATGTCTGGAAAGTCAATCCACTTACGTTTTTGAATCAGTTTATTGTGAGGTACTCTGTCAAACGCTTTACTGAAATCTAAGAAAATTATGCCAGTTAGCTTATTGTTATCAAGATTTGCTGCAAATGAGTGGATTACTGTAACCAATTGCGTTACTGTTGAATATCCCTTGCTAAACCCGTGTTGGAATTGTGTCAAAATAGAATGTTGGTCCAAAAAGTTTACTATTTGGGTGGCAATTATATGTTCAATTAATTTACAGCAGGATGAGTTATAAATAAAGGACGATAATTTTGAGGAGAAAGACAGCCCCTTTTTTTAATACGGGACTAATGCGAGCAGCCTTTAAGCCACCTTGTAGCTTTGATGACAACAATAAAACACAAAAACTTTTATACAGAAATTTTACAACATGTTCAGCATACCTTTTTAGAAATATATTTGGCAGATCATCCGGTCCACACAATGTTTTGGACTTAAGGTTTAAAAGCAACGCGAATACGCCAGAGTAAGACACAAAAGATGCTTCAGATGGATCGAACACTTTACAGCTTCGTAGGTATGTACTAGAAGCAGAAAACACACTTTGAAAATACGTAATAAAATGCTCAGCCACCACTTTCTGGTCAGTAACCACTTTCTGCTCAGTAACCGCTACCGCTTTCTGGTCAGATATGCGGGTAGGTATAGTGGATTTCATTTTCTGATAACATTGGAGAAAAACAAATACCAAAACATATTTTTACGGGTTGCATAATGTCTAATGGTTGCACTGTAATTTATTTTTCTTCTAGTTGTACCAGGTTCTGGTATGTGCATACGTTTAACAGCAATCATTTGACCCTTGAGAGAGAGAGAAATAAACGTTTATTTAGAGAACAGTGTTCCGAGCGAGGCCCGGTGTCATCCTAAGGTGGGAAGGTTCCCCAGTCCAGGAACCCTCTGGCTTCGAGAATTGAAAATATTCTGTATACTATGTTCCTCTTTCCCATATTTCAAGCAATTACAATTGGAATGAGTTCAGCATTCCTGTAAATGAGTCAGCTTTATATTTTTCTTTGACATGTTAATCTGGTTTAAAGTTTAGGTTATTCGTAGCACATTCATGAGGCATTTTTGGTGGGTACTCGAACTATTAACTAAAACTTGCATTTTCTGTTTGGGTCTTTCACATTATTATCAATATTATTATTATTATTATTATTATTATTCAGCCCTCGTTTGTACGCAACACAACCTGACCAATTGGGCATCAACAAATGTGGTCATTTATCCATCATTCGGACTCAATCGCTGCCAGGTATTGCTACCGTGCAGCCCTTGCACACCCCGTCCAAATCTGTGATGTTACGGAGAGTATGTCTGGGCTGCGCCTTCACTGCGCTCTTTTATTTTGAAGACTATAATAACTTTCCAAGCACATTCTTTCTAAGACAATGGCGTTTTCCGCGTCTGCAAATGTGCCTCACTATAACGTACGCATGGTGCTCCGGCTATTTTTGTCTTTTAATGGAGAGGGTATACCAAAACATACATCGTTCAGCATTCACTCCACTTGTCCACTGCATTCAAATAATTTTTTTAGAGATTGTGTTTTTTGACAGCACGCTGCAGTCAGAAAACGCTTCCCGTTCCAGAGGATAACAACTAACACACAGCATTTCGTTCGCAAGAAGCAGCTTAACTGCCACGCCCACCACTGAGTTGAGCAAAGGCGCACCACTTGAGCCTCTGTAACGATAGTTCGACTGAGCTGGCACACGGTACATTTCCTTTTCGATTCATTTTAGAATTACACGTATAAAACGGCAGCCCCATGTGTCCAAGTTTCCACAGTTGTGAGCATCTTTGTTCTCTTCTGAGTAGAAATCGAATTAACAAACTTGAGCGAACACAGCATGCTTGTCCCCGACAGATTTCCCAGATAAGCTTGCATTCACCGCCGTGCATACGTTGTCGTCGGGTTGCTTCGCGGACAACCGTAAACCGTTAATTATCTCTAGTCACGAGATGCGAAACAGTGCATGGGCGTTACCAGTGGTGTTGGTGACTATCGAATTTCGAGGGTTTGTATAAGTGGACTAGTAATTCTTTTTTTTAGTTTGTGAGACTGGGGCTCTTTTTGAGTTAATCGGCGCAAAACTTGCTTGAAGAGAAGCGATATTATTGGAGATGGATATCGAACTACAGTGTACAACTTATCAGGCTGGTGTCCTCCCTTGAAAAAAAAACGAAAAATTGCTTGACCAATGAAACGGCAAACAATGAAACTGTGGGCCTGCTCAGAACATTTGTACATCCCCAGTAAACCGCTGAAAAAGGTTCTCACTGATTGCCTGGGTAATTTTGGGGGGAATTAATATAATCATGTCGATGAAACTTATTACTAATTATGATAATAGGGGGGGAGGGTGACGTCTTAAAAATTTCGGCAGATCTCACGTACCTGGGAATTGACGTTATGCGAAGCATGCGGAGGGAAGGTGACCAAGTCACAATTTTTGTATTGAGTGACGCGTCATAAAATCAAACTAAATATATATACAATTGTTGCACGTCGAGACATATGTGATAGATTTGCAGAAGTTTATATCACCAGTTGTTTGCCCATGTGCAATGATGACAACTGGAACACGCGTATTAGCAATACTGAAGCTGATATGAAGCGCTGATTCTTCGAGGTTGCTGGCCCCGGACACTGCTACATAAATGAACTTCAGTACATGACAACTAACCACAATTGACGTTAACCCGACTTGACGGCTGTATCAAAGGAGTACATATGCAATGTTTAAAAAATTGAGTAGGCAGCACTGCAATCAGTATTGAGCTTTTATGAAGATTAGCGCCAATTGGAACAGTAGTTCCGAAAGCCGGCGTAGCTCTGTTGCAAAATGCTTCATTGCCACGCAGAATGCTTGCGTTCGATTCCAGCTGGGACCCTTAGTTTTATGGTTTGCATATATCTGGTCGATGCTACCGTTCTCAGGTACTTCGACCTTCCTGGGTAAATACTCTATGTCTACACCTGTAACACATACACGCATACCAGCGGCACTTACCCACCCATGGGTATGTGCCACTGTCTGGCGTGAAGTGTTTGATGACGTACGTGATGGGACTGTGACATTATTAATTTCTTAACCAGCGCGTCATATTCATCAAACCATCGTACTCTCCCATGCTAAATTTTGTTCGAGCCAAGTTAAGGGGGTGCGCACAAGAGCACCCCCTTAACTTGGCTGCGCTTTTTGCGGACAACTGGCCTCAGAGACAGACTTAAGTGTCTTATACTCTTTGATGTTGCCTTTCCTCTGTCGCAATTTTTTTTGTAATTTCTCTCTCTCTCTTCGCAACATTCCTTTTTAACATCTTTCATTCCCCTCACCCCTTTCTCCAGCACAGGGTAGCCAGCCGGTCTAAGAACTGGCTAACCTCCCTGTCTTTCCGCTTAAACTTTCTTCGTCCTCCTCCTTCCTGGTAAGAAAGTAAAACAATATATGTCCAAATTCACAAACGCTCCTCGACTCGACCCTTCGCTCGAAACGTTCCTTGAGTGACGTTTTCTCATTCACAAACCGCTCTTCACTTAAAATACTTCCTTCACTTGAGAAAATCTCGAGTATTACCTCGAGATTTAAAAGGAAGCGATCGAGCTACCTTGAATCATCCCTCGAGTGAAGTTTCTGTGCCAACATGGCGTTCATGGCACAGCTCGTGTCATTTTGACTGCGTTTCTCGATCAATTAGGCTGCCACCGCCGCATTCTTTCGACAGTGACGGTGCGCGTTTACTACGGAGCTGTCTTGGAACGGTTCGGCAACAGCTACTGTGGCGCCGGGACAGGCGGGCGTGGTATCAAGATGACCACTCGCTAGTGCCGTTATGTGTTGTGTTTCGTGCATGAGTCAGTGGATTACCTGCCTTCAGGTGTGCGTATACTCGCCGTGCGAGTGCTGCAAGACATATTGCGGACGCCAGTGTTTTGAAGTGTTTTGGTGAAGCTCGCACAACGCATCAGTTCAAGCGTGGCACGAAAGCTTGACAAACAAGCTGAGAGGAAACGTAATAGCAAACTTTCAATGCGCTGCATTCACCATACTCCAGAGTGGCTTCCTCTCCGGTGAATCTTTGCTACCATAGCCGTTAGACGACCGTCTGTATGAACGAGAAGGTAAGTTCTCCTGTGTTTTTTTTTCCTGCTTCGGTCAGATTACTATTAGAGACAGTTTAGGAAAGGCACAACACAATACAATTGGGCGCAATGAGTGTGCTGCTGTTGCTACTACGCGGGAAACATAGCTTCCATATACAGTGTCAATGCAGCTCCCAATACCAATAAACAACCAAGCCCACCTTTAGGGGATCAAGCAGAGGGTCATGCTCAGTGAAACCTGCATGTACGCAAAAGTGCATCGACTGTCGTATGAAAACGTAAACATATGAAATAGAAATACAGCAGACGCATAATTAGGTTGTTTTTTTAATTGAACCCCCCCCCGAAGAAGAATGGCTGGCTATGGCACTGATTCGTGCAATTAGATAGTGAAATTATATAACCATATGTCTGGTCAGCTGCCCAAGTGCCTGAGCCAAACATGTGTCAAAATAGTCAAAGCTCAATACTTCAACCATGTTTGTTCTTGAACGCAAGAAATACTAATGAATGTGTGCATCGCTAGAATTAAAGAGAAATGCGGCTTTGGTGTCCGAGCTATTACGTTCTTCTAATATTATTTCTTGCCTCTTTTGTGCAGAGGATCAGCTGCCGACAGAAGAACACAGAGGAAAGGTCTTCTAAAATGTGCCGTAATATTAATGCATTACAGAGTTTTCACGACTGTATACAAAAGCACAAAAACTGCAGTGAATGCGTGCAGCTGCACTGCATTAGGTGATCTATGGTGTCTACTTGCTCTATCTTATTTATGATGTCCTCCTAGCTCGTATACTTTATCTTTACAGTGTGCAGGTTGCATATGTTTGATTGATGAACACTTTGCAGTTGCATTCTTACGTTTGCCACGGTGCTCTTCATTAGCCACATGTAATAAAGGTTCATTTGCTATTCACAACTTCTGTTTTGTTCATTTATCAAAACATATTTATCGTCGTGTTTGTCTTTTCATGATGAGACAGGACTGCAAAAACCACTTCTCCCATTCTACAGAAAAGCAGGTCTAAAACAATCAAACTTGTATTATATAAAGCAGCACCACTCCTCTTCCATGGAACGGAGATGCCGTAGTTCTAACCGGTAGACTTTGCTAATGATGCAGCGAAAGTGGATATTTTATTTAGAGAGTTCTTACCAGGTGTATCCGCGACGACTGCAATACTCTTGACCATTTTTCACCGCTTTGTTGCACTGGTCTTCAATGAATCAGCAGAGTGAAATACGCTGCTTCTTGACGACACTTTCTCGAAGGTTGAGAGAACCCACAGAATCGTTTTTAAAACAGAACAGCGCCAAAAGTCAGACGCGGCTTCAATTTTATGATTTGGGAAAAAAAGAAACATCCCCTATAATTTATGTTGTGCCGGGGCTTTGGATTGCAGCACAGATACGACGATCATTTTCAACAGGTATTTCCAGTAATTATAATCTGCAAATAAAATCGAACACATTAGTGCGAAGGTCATTCGTGCACTAATGAACGTGCTTTTGAGCTTGCAGATGAAGGAGATGGGAAAAAATTTAAGACGTTGCCGCTGTGTGAACTTCGTTCACACAGCGGCATCGTCTTAAATTTGCAATGTTTATTTTTCTGCCACTGTGTGAAATTCGTTCACACAGTGGCAGAAAAATAAACATTGCAAAGGCCCGTAAAATTAGGAACTGTACACGTACTCCAGAAGCGAGAAAGAATTTACATACGAGTAATTTTTATACAAGATGCGGCGGTGAATTCGAAAAGCACGCCAATATAATGTGATATATAGTAAAAAATACTCACTCCACCACGTTATACAATCGGTGGCTACATTAGTGATCAGAAGGCCCTCAGTAAAGCGAAAGTAAACAATGCAACAAATCATCTGTTGCGCTTCCTGTCATCACTCACGTAGTTCGTCAGTCACCCCGGCGAAAGTACACTGTAAACCAAATTACACCCATATAGGTGTTTTATAGTGTCTATAACTCACACCCCCACACCCCGCGAAATGGGTGTATTAAGCAGGACTACAAATATTACCGTGGGCGGATTTCCTAATTTACACCCTATGGCACAAACATTTTTTGGGGTGTAAAAGCAAATGTGCACCCAAGTGGCCTTAAGGGAGTGAGGGTGTAAAAGCGATTGAACACCCAAATAATGTTAAGGGCGTAAGGGTGTAATATTGCTGACACCCTAACACCCTTAAACAACAAAAGTAGTGTAAGGGTGTAATTCTTCCAAACAGCAAAAAGGGTGTGGGGGTGTTCATGCTGAATAATGCCCCAACACCCATGCGAAAAATACCACGGTTGGAGTGTTACCCCTTTCCAGTAGGCCCCTGTGGAAGCACGTGAAAGCTTACCCTTTACCATTCATGTGCAGATGTCCTATTGTAGTGGCTCCTGCCACAGTGTGGTAATCCTGGCCCTAGCACAGCTTTTATGGTGCATATATGAAGCACGGCATATAAGGCTTTCACATATAACATGTAATCCTAGCTGAATGCGAAGGCATCACTCAAAATGAGCTGTCACACATAACAGAACGTTCACAAAGTCATGCCATAGTGCAAAATGAAATCAAGCTTCATTTTATTAGACGCAAAGCACGTACAGGCTTCAGAGACAAATTGTACCTTAATCAAAGGCCTTTTTCAATTGTGCAGAACAGAATGCCATTTGCTACAAAAGACCGAAAATAAGACATGAATGGTACGGCATGGAGCTCTAACTACCAATGCATGCACATCAAAGTACAACAGAAGAGCCTTTATTTGCACCTAAAAAAGAACTAATTTTAACATGCTTCAATGCAGCACAAAAGCACAGTGCAGTGAAGCATACAAACAGCAAGAAGAGTAGTGCAATGCAGCATGCCTTATTCCTCCAATATACTGAAATAATATATCAATGCACATACATTTGCCTCATTGATATGCCACAGTTTGCATATGTTGTGGCATGCCTTATGCATATTATGCAAGGCTAGTGATATTTTAATGAATGTAATGACAAAACAGTCTTAAATTGGCATTTTCATTTCACAATAAGCCTTGTGTGTTCAGACATTCATAATACTGGAGAAACAATAATACAGAAGTGAAAACAATAGGCAAAGTTACAATAGCCTAACAGTGTCACTAGATATTAACCATGCAGAATAATTGATTTAAAGATGTAAAATATCAAGCGCATCACATAAGTCTCCCTGAAACAATGCAACATTCAAAGAACAAAAAATGGACACACAAAAGCAGGGTGAAAGAGTAACCACTTACAGATAGCAGAGGTGGAGCAGCCAAGCTATCATCTGGAGCAATATTTTGGAGCATCATATCTTGCTTTTCCAGGGAGAAAATTTAAATTTGCAGCAGGTTTCAGGAAAAACAAACGCAACATTTTTGTGCCTGATATTCAATATTTACAGCATTTATTGATATGTGCAGTTTAGCGTCCCAAAACCACCATATGGTTATGAGAAACGTCGTAGTGGAAGGCTCCGGAAATTTCGACCACCTGGGGTTCTTTAACATACACCCAAATCTGAGCACACGGGCCTACAGCGTTTCTGCCTCCAATGGAAGTGCGGCCACCGCAGCCGTGATTCGATCCCGCAACCTGGGGGTCAGCAGCCTAGTACCATAGCCCCTAGACCACCGCGGTGGGGCTCCAAATTTACAGTAGTACAACAAATTAGACTAAATCACACAAAAGGAAAAATATATGTAGAACTTATTTGACATCAGCTAATTCATTCCAAATATACGAGAGCGCAGCTATTTCAATAAAAGCACTCTTGAACTGTCCCACAGTGCAAACAATGCTAACCTCCCTATTAACGAACGCTCCTCGACTCGAATCTCGTCCTTATTTGAGCAAGCTGAGCACAGCGCCACCGCTTGTCTAAAAATGATGCTGCGTTTCGCAAGAATCGCTGCAGATTATCACTGATATTGGGTGACTTACTCTGCCTAGAGACTGCGCTGGAATCAATTTTCTCAAGTCAAGGCGAAGCATTTAGTGAAGGGCCGTTCTAAAATACGGGGGTAAAACTCACAGTAGTATTTGCCCAGCTTGTCAAACTCTTTGACAGGCGACCCAGAAATTGCAGATATTCGTAAAGGAGGAGCTCAAGGGGGTGGCGAAAAGAAAAAAAGTCGCATACGATTTTCCTTATTGTCGCTTAAGGCTGCAAAAACCTCATAAATCACTCTGAAAGACGGCCAGCACTCATACTAGTACTCGTTATTGAATGGCATCTCCATGGCAGAGTAATGTAGCGAAAAAATATTTTGTGCCCTGTGACAGCGAGTATTAGTAGCCACTTCCAAATCATAAAACACTTTTTCGCATAGCTTAAGCGTATTCTGGCAAAAGCGACTTAAAAAGCGTTATGAACGTCATAGAAAAGGAGGGAGAACTTTCTTTTGAACCGTTCTACTCTTTTCTTTTGCTGTGAGGTTAGAGTATAGTCAATTAAAAGTTTTAATTGCGGATGGCGCATCTGTATTAGATTGGATGATGATGAACCCGCCTCAATGGTTTATTCGCCAAGGTACTCAGCTGCAGTTTTCATGCAGGTGAAAATGCTGTAGGACCATTTGCTTAGATTTGGGTGCACAAGAACCCCAGGCGGCCGAAATTTTTGGAGCCCTCGCCTAAGGCGTCTCATAATCAAATGGTGGCTTGAGAACATTAAACTGCACACATCAATCAATTGGATGGTGATGCACAAACTTACGTTGAATAATGGATTTTATGTTTCTTGATAAAATTAACAATACTGTGAAATAATTGAAGCTTGTTGGGCATTTCATAATGGTTTTGTGCAAAATTAGAAAATTGTATCCAATTGACACAATTGGCACGGCTGCTGTTCTCTTGAACATGCAAATAGAATACGAAAATAGCATGTAATATTGTGCTACAGACATTAAACATGTGCTGTAAATAGACATGAATGCCTGAATTGAATAGTCAATTTCGCGAGGAAACAACGACCACACAAAGAAAACAAATGGGCAGGACGGGTGCTCACTAACAGCTGTTTGTAGCATATATTCATAATATAGCATATATTCATACACACAACCTCAAAAAGGTGGCGAGTCGGCATGAAGTACTGATGGAGTTCGTGCCCCTAACAAACTAGCAAAGTTGCGCCGGTGCATCGCTGGAAATCATCCTGAGCAGCTGAAAGGCTGTAAAAAGAAGCATGCGTGGCCATTCAGGAAGTCTGCCACTGAAGTGGTTTACAAAATACCCCTAGCGTGCAGAAAGAGACATGTTAGCCAGACGACGAGGCGCTGCGTCAATGATCGAGCGAGGGAACATGCCCTTACGGCGAAGAATAACGACGGTGCCCATTCAAGAGCGCATGTCACTTCATGTGGATTCACACCAAAAGCAATTTCGAAGGGCTTTCACAAAAGAAACGGGGTATCAATTGCGTTAGCAAATCTTCACTCATCATGTATGAGCTGGAAGCACGGTATCTAGCGATCATGTGTCCTATAGTGTGATTAGGTAAGGGACCGCCCAAGTAGGTTGCACATGCGTTGACGAAAAGTGGGTTTATATCAGCCCGTTTCCTCAAGAAATAAACAATTGCAAATGAGTGCCCATCCCGTTTATGTGTTTTCTTTGTTTGTGTGGTCGTCATTTTGGCACAAAATTTACTAATTTTTAATGCAAACATGCACCAACTATCCCAACAGCGAGTACTACTACATATGAACGGCACTGCTGCACATGTAAACAACAACAGCACGTGCAGCCGCCTTAGAACTGTGAAAAAAAGCAGCGTTATACGGTGCCTCAGAGGAGGCACTTTCAATACATTTCTTGGTAAATAAAGGGCTTAATAAGCATCGAACCTTTTTCTGTGCTCATGACATGCTGTTAGGGTGATTTCATGCCAAGTGCCCAGCCATTTTGGCGACCATCTCAAATGCATTAGAAAAATATTGTGCTGATTAACTGTATTGAAAGCAGTGAAACGGTAGGATATTTCGGAGAGAAAAAATGTTCAGTCACGTGGTTGCCTTCGGAACTTTCCGGAATGTCGTTTGGGTGTTTGTGAAAAATTTATTTTAAAAGTACGTTCTATAGCAAACTTGGCCTATATGTTGAGTTAAGGTTCTTGTGTAAGGTGTTTGAAGCTCAGTAATATTATTGCAATTATACTGGCACATATGCTTCCAAGAATTAATCCAAAATGTGTTATGTTTCCAATTTTTTATTGCAATACTGCAGTTTGTATGAATATCTGAGTAGTGAATACTTACTCCAGGCAAGGTATATTTTGAGAAAAAAATATTTGAGACCTCTCAAGCTGGTAAACTTTATGAAAAAAAAAATCATAAATTTTACAAAACCGTAATTTTTGTCCATATTGAGATGCGATTACACCATGTGGTGGCTCAACTAAAATTTACCTTTAAACATAAATTGAAAGCAAATAGACAGTTCTTTTCATATACCATCATTACATTTTTTGTTTTAAGGAAGAAAATATTTTTTAGCATTCCCATTGGCACCTATCTTCCCATTTGGTCATACGACAGCTGCCGCCTTGAAATTTCCTATTTTCATCAATGGGAAAGTTCAAAACTTACTTTCTTCCTTAAAACAAAAATATGTAATCAAAACAATTGGCATATGAAAATACCTTTTTTTTTCTTTCAATTTAGGTTTGAAGGTCATATTTATTTGGACCACTCGACAGTGCAAATCGCGTCTCAATACAGACGAAAATGACGATTCTGCGATATTTGTAATTTTTTGTTGTAATGTTTAGCAGTTTAAGAGGTCTCATAATATTATTTCCTCAAAATATACCTTTTGTGTAGTTAGTATTCATTACTCAGACATTCATAGAAACTGCAGTATTACAATAGAAAAAAATGCAAATATAACACATTTTGGCTAAGTTCTTGAAGGCGTGGTAGATGAAGAAAGTGTTTAACAGCGCAAACAACAAGAAGGGAAAGAAGACACGAGAACAGACCCCTGAACATACAACCAAAGTTTATTGCAAACAAACTGCAATATATAGAAAACAGAATCTGCGCATAACCACACACCATAAGCAGAATTGCACATACAAGCACCATACGGCCTACCTTATCAACAACCGGTCCTATAAGTGGACCCCAGATAACTAACTTTACAGCAGTTAAGAAAAATTGAGGGTACGCTAACACAGGGAGCACCAAGTTGTTGAATATGGAAGGCCTCACTAATCTCCTGCTCGCGCCGATTTTTATATCCCCCGTGATCAAACACTTGTCAAGAATTGGCTGACATCAAGACTTATTACAATGGTCTGCCAAGTGGCTGGGAAGGTTCGTACCGCCAATATACATGGTCAACCAAAAAAAAGCATTTTCAAGTCTAGACATTGTAACTTGTCGTCATGAATTAAACTCCGACTTTAGTTCCAGTTGCTTCATTTCACGCTGAAAAACGTCAAATATCTCACCAGTGCAGATGTGTGCATTGGCTCATGTTTAGCACCGGTTCTTTGTTACCTTTTACTCGCGCAGTATGAAAGAAGTCTCATGGCTAACTTCGATCACACGAGTACAGTTAAAGTGTTCGGCTACGTTGACGACTTTTTACTGTTTTACTGTTTTAAAATAACCTGCATTTTAGGTTAGCCCATTCTAAGCTAGTCAAGTGGTGCATTGCTTTTTTCTGCTTAAAGGCAATTCTAAGTGGCGCTTGTCACTGCCAGATAGAGGGCAGTTTCTCGCTCCAAGTTCACCGCCTTCAACAAGCAGGCTTTTCTAATCCCGAGCTAAATTCCATTGCCGAGACTCTCCTAACATCACTAAGAGTGCCTGATAAGAGACAAAGCAACAGCTAACTTAGCAAGCCTCGTTCTAGCAAGACTGTTATTCCCTACGTACACGAAGTTTCCCAAAGGCTAAAGAAGGTCACTGGAAAAATAGGTGTAAGGGTTGTGTTCTGCGCACGCAATAAACTCGCTGGGCTATGTCGCTGGGTCAACAGCGAAGGACCTAAAAAAGAAGCATGCACTAAGAAACACGCTACGTGCCATGTTGATTGTGTTTTAGCGATTCTCTACAAGATATTTTTTTTACTTTTGGGCACGGCTACATTGGCCAAACAGAACAATGCATAAATGATCCGTTGAGGGAGCACGCTAACTCTCTAAAAGGTTCTCTTCCTAGCCACTTGGCAGACCATTGTAATAAGTCTTGTTGTCAGCCAATTTTCGAACAGTGTTTGATCACGGGGGGATATAAAAATCGGCGCGATCACGAGATTAAAGAAGCCTTCCACTTTCAACAACTTGTGCTTACTGTGTTAGCGTACCCTCAATTTTTCTTAACTGCTGTGAAGTTAGTTATCTGGGGTCCACTTATATGACCGGTTGTTGATAAGGTAGGCTGTATGGTGCATGTATGTGCGATTTGGCTTATGATGCGTGCTTATGCGCAGATTCTGTTTTCTATATATTGCAGTTGATTGATATGTGGGGTTTAACGTCCCAAAACCAACATATGATTATGAGAGACGCCGTAGTGGAGGGCTCCGGAAATTTCGACCACCTGGGGTTCTTTAACGTGCACCCAAATCTGAGTACACGGGCCTACAACATTTCCGCCTCCATCGGAAATGCAGCCGCCACAGCCGGGATTCGAACTCGCGACCTGCGGGTCAGCAGCCGAGTACCTTAGCCACTAGACCACCGCGGCGGGGCAGATTCTGTTTTCTATGTATTGCAGTTGGTTTGCAATAAACTTTGGTTGTTTCTTCAGGGCTCAGCTCGTCTCTTCTTTCCCTTCTTGTCGTTTGCGCTGTGAAGCACTTTCTTTGTCTACCATACAGCACCAACCAGCCGTATCAAGCACTTTGTTAGTCTTGGAGGCATATGTGCCAGTGAAACTGCACTAATATCACTGCGCTTCAAACACTTTACACACGAACTTGTACTTAACATGTAGACAAATTTTGATATAGAAGCAAGGAGCAGTACTTTTAAAACAAAAATTTGCACAAACAAGAATAAAACGACATTCCGGTAAGTTCATAAGGCAACTACGTGACCGAAAAATTTTTCTTTCAGAACTATTTTACTGTTTCACTGTTTTCGATGCAGTAAATCGTTACAATTTTTTCGAATACATTTGAGATGGTCGCTAAAATAGCTGGGATGTTTGGCGTGGAATGACCCATTAGTGAATCAACCTTTTAAGCTGGAGACATGCAGGCCGTCTCCAGTTTATCATACAACTCTAACATTATGCATTGTACACAGTTTTCTACATGCACTGCTGTTAATGTGATGGCAAACTGATACTCATATTGGAAAAATAAATAGGTATATAGAACACATAGCTTGATATGAAGCCTTCCCATCAGAGGAATGTTCCTAAAATGTACAAGATATTTGGTGCACCCTATGAGTAGCGTCCACCACTGCTGCAACCCTTTGAGTGAGGTCGTGAGCCCGGAACAGCTGCTTTCATGTTGTGATGAAGAGTGCACTGCATCGTCAGCACCTAGTCCATCGTAGAAGACGTAGTGTGCTTTCCTTTCAACATTCTGCATGTAAGAGATGCACAACATTCAACTAAGCATTTAAAAAATACTGGGAACAATCAGAACCTCATTATGATGTGTCATGTAATAAAAAGCTCTAGCTTCCCCACCTTCAGCTTTACCACTATTCACTTTTACATTTACAAGCATCTGTGCATATTAGTGTACGAATGCAAGTGCCATGTTTGAGTCTACACCATGGTGGTGGTGAAAAAGTGCTTCTCTCTTGAATCATGCACCTACCAAGAAGTTTGAAATATACTGGGATGCTCGAATTTCAGCGTTTTTACCAAGTTTTCTTGCTTAGCTAGAATACCCTAACCAATAGGCCACTACAATGGGTGATACAAAAAATTATATAAACCCAGTAAGACAGAAAAGTAGCAATATTTATCATTTACTGAAGGAGGATCGTTTTGTAGACATGTACTCATCACAGATGTACAATCTACTGTGTGAAACTAGTGTAAAACATCGAGCAAGCCCCAATCTGAAAGGATCAACAGCACTTGTTAAATGACAACTGCTGCTGGAAGCATAGCACTGTGTATTTGTGGAAGCTCACCTCTAAATTTCTTCTCCAGTTACATAAATTTGGTGTACTGGATAATTTTATAATATGTCTTTCACAGGTTGCTTATTGGTCAACAAAATAATTACTTTAGCCCTTCAGGAAAACTGACTACATTAAAAAATCAATAAGACGTGCTAATCTTATTCTTCGAGTGCATGCGTAAGCAGCTAATTTGCAGTTGATTTTTTTTAATTCATAAAAACAGCCATGCAACAGATAATGTATCACAAGTAAGTTAAATATATGTTCAATAAGCTCTGAACTGCTGGACTATAAATATGTATAATTAAAAAAATGTGCGCCTTATTGGAGAAGTAGCTAACAGGAATATATGCATGGAGGGCCTATTAGTTGGATCAGTGTGTTTGCATTCGTAAGGAGGAAACCTGCACAAACAAAATGCATGAAACAGACAAGAACTGTTAGGTCTGCCTGCTTTCATTTACAGCCACCTGTGTCGCCATCCCCATTTCGTTTTTCGCGAGCGTGTTCTTTAGTGGCTAACTATGCCTACACCATTATCATCTGTGCTGTATCAGCTTAACTGAAAGTTTTTGTGGGTGTTTGTTGGCACACTTTGGCTAAGCTTCCATATGTAATCACAGCGCCAAAACCCTACACCAAAATATACAGAAATATTCTATTCTACAATATTCTATGTGCCGCGCTACAATGGTGCAAAAATGCAAAAAGATGTGTGCAATTGAGTGTGGCTGTTCAATCCCTTATTAAAACACATCTATATTTCTATATCCTGATTATCTACGATATACTAGTATAAATATGAACAAACCTAACAAGGCATAAAAAGCGCAAATCGCTGACCAAACAAGGTACCTTCAAATTTTTTGGTTAGCTGCACGATTTGTAACAAAACACATGTCACACCACTGCAAAGCGCAAGCATAAAAGGGGTACTGATACAAATTTTAAGTATTCTCGGATTCTTGCTTTAAATAGCGTATTTACTCGCATTAAAAATGCACCCCTGTCTTCAGTCACTGAAATCTGGATTTTTTTCTCCTGCGTAATAAACGCGCCCTATTTGTCCACTGTAGTCCCGCTAACTGACAACTGGCGCCTCCTTTACCGTTGACCTGCTTCGTTTTTTTATTATTATTGTTAATATTATTATTATTATTCCATTTCTTTCGCCCACCTTGGCTCGCTCCCCCCCCCCCCATTTCTCACCCGCTGCCGCATGCCGTACGGTCTATCTGCTCGCGGCACATCCCCCCGTTTTCTTTAACCATGTGTGACAGTGAGGTTCACGAACGCTGCGACTGTTGAGACATCGCAGCTGATAAGCACACAGCGAACGAAGGTCACGAAGCTACCGGCGCCATGAGACGGTCGCTTCCTGCAATGACGAGTATCGCGGGCAAATCGGGAGTTGGCAGGCAGGCAGGCACGCACTTTTGCACTTCGCTGTTCGCATGCACGAAAGCTTACCTTTTCAGCAATAGCACGAAATGCAAAAGCGTTCTCCATGTAGCTCCCAGCGTACACTCCGTTGATTGCTTGATCGGAAACACTCTGCTTGCGGCGTGCACAAGCTTCAACGAAAGCCGTTGACAGAGGAGACACACTCCGCCGCACCGAAGTTGTTTTGTACTTGCCGACGCGCCACAGATTGCAGTGACTCGTACTGTACCTACTGTAAGCGCGAGTTGAACCGTGCAAGCCGTATAAGTACACATCCTGGACAAAGCAAGTGAATAGTAAAATAATAAACCACCGTCAGCCTGCAGCAAACACGCATACGACATGTTACCACCCAATTCAAAGTCTGCCTGTTGACGATGGCGATGCGCAGTTGCCCCGAGATCTCAAAACCGAAACCGAAATTTATAGCGGCACCGTTTTATGATATAATTTTCAAGCTATGTCAAGCCTCCAAGATGTAGTGTAAATTTTATGCTTGACAACATATTGCTTTGCTTGCAGAGCTTCGAAGTCGTTTTTTTTTGCCACTGACGTGTGCAGGTGGCAAGTGCGTAGCCTTCGTAATGCTCATTTTTCTTTTCCCGAGGGAGGCATGATTGTGGCGTTGTTTCGACATTTTGGAGTCAAAATTTGTTATTTGTGCAACATAGATATAACTGAAAAGTTAGGGAAGGGCAGCGGGGAGGTTGTTCTATATTTGACACAACTCCACCCCTTTCTTATGTTCGTTTGAGGAGCCTTTTTTTATTCGAAATGGGGCAAATCTAGAACAGAAAAAATCTGCCTTGGCATATACATGCTATCAACGTTTTTCTAGAACAGTGATAAGTATAAAGAATGTTTTAATTTTACTGTTTTAGAGGAAAGGTGAACGTATGTATGAGCCAATTGAGTGTAATTGGTGCTACTTTGGGGTCAGGATTTGGCCAACTTCGCAGAAAAAAAAATGAAAGCTCCCGATTTGGTTTCTTAAGTATGCAACCACAGGTGAAAATGTACATGCAAATGGGTCAGGCCCCCTTTTTTTTCTCTTTCTATCCCCCTGCATGCATAAATCCTAGCAACACCCCCGCTGTGCTATTAGCTTCTTTTAAATAACACTCTGCCATTCAGCAAGAACCTGGGGACTAGGCTTTTTTTACCGACAAAGTATGAATGACGCTTGCTTTTATTTCAAGTCTTAAATTGTGTGTGCGCATAGCAATGTGCGATTATCAGTGCATTGTAACGCCACAGTAACAGCTATGAATTACAATGCTGCAACTAGTCAACTATTCTCCATTCTTGTGGCACGGGTACATTGCGCTAGTGTTGTCTACGATTGTTCACGTGTATATTAAGTGACGCGCAAGCGTTCATATCAAGGATATAAAAAAGAACAGTAAATGCCCACAGAGTGGTGCATACCATTGTACGAGTTCACCCGTTCTTAGCGGATGTGCCCTAAGCTTGTCCTTCTGCACGGCATGCGTGCACAGCAGCTGCATTAGAGTAAGCTTAACCTGTTATTTTAAACATGCCTAGTTCCACGGCAATGCGAATGCTGCAAACATTTGATTCGAACTCATCCATATTCATGGATCTAAATATAACTCACTGAATAAATCAGGGACTTGTGTATTGATGCGAAATACTTCAGTGTGAGAAAATATGTGGACCCCTATTTAAAAATTGGCCCCGTATCTGCATGTTTCTGCAAATGTCGTCGAAAGACGATAGTCTTGCGTGTGGAGAGAGTAAACAGGACATTTATTTGGTGTTCTTCGCAAGAAAATTGGTGAGTGGTAGTCTGGAGGCACTGCGTTTGAGTGCCTCGAGCGTGCAGCGGAGGCGAACGAGCGCATCAAGTCACGTCACACATGAGACATGAGCGTCATCTGGCAGCTTTCTGAAAAAAAAACAAAGCCCATGGCTCTGAGACGGGTGTGCGCGCCCATCTCAGACGTGATAAGGTGTAGAACGCAAGGCGACGGTAGGTGCCACCACCGTATCGTCTTAGAAAAGCGTTGGAAACACTCCCCGTTTCGTGCAATAATTGCATGGTCAGCACAGCGTGATAAGCACTACGGTCCTTAAAATTAGTTATGTATGCTTTTTCTAGTAAAATATGCACATGCAGAATATATACGTGTTGTTATGGTGCCGCAGACATGCGCAATAATCGCTTTTTAATAGACGATTGCACAAGCATGAACGCTCAATCTTGAGCGACATTGGTGGGCGCTGCGGATGGGGTCGGCCGTTTCAAGTACCAGATGCCGTATAGAGTGGACAAACAGACAAATGTGCAGGCGGACAGACAGACCAAAATTTTTGCGTCGAAGGTTCCCAAGAAAGAGTATCGTTTTCAATAAACCAGGAGCTCTAGTACGAAAAACTTAGTGTGATTTCAAATGAGAATGCGCGCACGGTAGCCTGTCGAAAACCATGTGTAATCGTTTCATGTTATGTTTAAGCGCAACCTAATCTCTTTTACCGATGTCTCTAAGAGAAGTAGGGAACAACGGACATGAGCGGCAGCAAAATATTTTTAGTAAGAATCCCAAAAACGTAACCCATGAATTAAGTCGTTGAACATGTGAGAAATGTTCTGAATAATGTAAATAGGCAGTGGTATAATAGATATAATACATAGCACGATATATTTTGGCGAATGATACGGGAATTGAAAACAAAGGCCAAAACATCGATATTTTAACCAGAACTTTGGCATGCGGTTTGATTGCATCCGTTCAGATGTGATATGTATTGATGCTCTGAACTATATGCATATATGATAGGTGTAACATTCAAAGAAACACGCTTGGGTGTAATTTGCGAACATACACCTATGGTACACCTAAAAATGGCAAATGGGTGTACAAAAGCTGGAATTGCAGAAATTACACCCGTGCGAATATTTTGGCAGAAATAATAGGTGTAAGATGGGTAATTTATTGAAAAATCCACCCTTAAGGGTGTGAAATGATTTGCAGTGTAGGCTGTCAAACGACACACACGCAGACACTACCGTAAATATATACTGCAAGTATTAGACGCATACGAGAGAAAATAAACTAAGCAGGTAGACACGTTCAGAAGCAGACGAAATGCCATCAGCTGTTCGTTCAGCGGCCTGGGTGTGATTGTTGCCAGACTTGAAGCGGGGGTTTCGCTAACTCTACCAGCACAAGGCTTAGGACCACGCTACCACTCTAAATGCATGTATTTTGCTGTGATGTCAATTAACAAAAAAGAATAACTAGGAGAAACGTTCTTTTTAATGTACAGAGATAGGCAATTCTTAACCACAATTATGAATACTCGCGTTATCAGGCGCTTTTCTTGGCGCATGCAGTTCACTTAAGAGGAGGGAGCATTCCCAAGGCCTCCCTTGCCGAAGGAAGTGTGGAGGAGCGTTCATGAAACGCAGCGGCCCCTTGAGTGGAGGAGCACGCTCCGCCTTGACTTCGTCAAGTCGAGGGGAGCCCTTCAGTGAAGGAGCGTTTGTGAATACGGGCCTATGTGTGAGTGTTCTCGCTTGACATCTACAGCTTCCGTCGTACGATGATGATTAGTTCGAATGGCTCTTTCAAAATTTCAATAAGTGTGCCTTTCTGCGGCATCTACAAGCACATAGATACAGCTCGTGAGACGTCGTGATCTGATCGACGGAGCAGCCTTGTATGAGGGAAGTTGCGTTGAAGCTGCCGTCGAGGCCGCCAACGGAGGTCTCATTACTGCGTCAACGGAGATCTCATCAACAGGTAGAATGGTGAACCCACCACAAAACGCCTCCGTGGCGATAGAGTTCGCGATGAATGATCCTCGTTCAGTGTATCTGGACACAGCGTGTTACAAATGAATATATTTTTGCGCAGTGCGTCAGTGCGCTTCGCCAGCCCGTTAAAAGAACGATAGCTTTCCCAACAATCCTAAATACATGTAGCCACCTGCCCCTCCTTCAGATATTTTTTCTGCACTTCAACGCTGGTGACAGTGAACATGAAGAAATGTGTGATAATCCCCGTTTTATGCCATTCAGGCATTCGCAAACATTGCATCAGATAATTACTGCTGAAGAGCTGTTTGAATAGATGTATGCTTTGGGCAGCCAATCAATCGTTCATGGTATACACTAGAAGTGCAATGTATCACCTAATTACAAAACCAGAGAAAATCGTTCACGGATTGCATTCGTGGTTGTTGGCATGGTTGAGCATTAGGAGAGCAAGCAAGCGCGGCGTGTAATATCGCGGTAAGGGGGGTCCTGAGAGGCAGTGCATGTGCTGGCGTGGCGGCGGGAGGGGAAAGTGCCGCCTTGTTGCGCCCTCTCGACAATGCAAATAACTGCAGTTTGTCCCAATATTGTTTGTTCATTGAAAGCAATACCACGAATCACTTCATAATAATACCGCACAGAGCCATTGGTGTATGAGAATGTAACAAGTAGTTATCTCCGATAATACACACCCTGCACTGGGCCACAGGGATTTAACGTAAAACACGCAAGCTGAGCACAGTTTCTTTTCACACATGGGGTATAACGAAAGGCTTAAGGAGCTCTGCGTGAACGTCTGCACTGCCTCCGGTGACAACCTTTAGAGAATGTGCACTATTCATCGACAGCAGGTTTCGCTTTTTAATTTAATGTATGCACTGCGCTGCGCGCGCTTGCCTTGATCATTAAACTACGTGCTACCAACCAAAGAAAACCGTAGTGTCAAATATCCTGCGCCGATAGGCTGTACTCAGGAGGCGCGCTTACCCGAGCAGATTCGGAGGTCGCGTCATCACTTCCCTGTCTAGGAACCTTCGTGGTAGGTATGTGTCAGGTGTACGTCGCATATATTTGTAGCCCCCGTACGGTAAATGACTGCAGTACTGGCGAGGCACTAAACACTGTAACAACCTTAAGAAAGGGTGGCGCGTATGGCGGGTATAGCAGAAGCC
Source organism: Rhipicephalus annulatus (assembly GCA_013436015.1). NCBI lineage: Eukaryota > Metazoa > Arthropoda > Arachnida > Ixodida > Ixodidae > Rhipicephalus > Rhipicephalus annulatus. The sequence goes on from WOVY01011158.1 coordinate 78,870, forward strand.
ACTGTCAGTGATGTACTTGTTGCTTACGGTGGATGACAGCGTGAGGCCTTTCCCATTCTGAGCTTGACTATCCTACTCTTCCTCAGCTTTGAGTTCATAACATATTTGTGAAGGTTAAAACCCTTTTCCCAGGCAGATAATCGTATAAAAGCACACAACAATATTTCACCATTGCACAATACTCGTCATGGACACAAGCGGCCGTAGCTCTAAGAAAAAATTTGAAACAAAGGGCTGTGCTTTTAGAATGAACGTTAAAAACGGAGACCCAAAGTTAATAGAATAGCACAGGTAGCCACCACACACAAGATAACCAACTGAATTGCATCCTTGTCGAGTTTTACCATGATGATGGATTTTGTATGGCGCCACGCCTCGAAACGGGCGAATCCCCGCGCTGACGTCATAGGATGAATGGATGGATGGATGGATGGATGGATATGGCTGTACCCATTAGATCGGGCGGTGGCTAGTGCCACCAAGCCGTAATACCTAATGAACCAAAAACTATATTTATTTTTTTCCTTAAAAAGTGAATTTGAGGATTCGTACTTTGCAGTGAAGAGTTTAATTTGCACTCGTGTCTTGACTTTAGCCACCAATCAGATAACCTCCTTCTAGTTGAGTCTACCCGCTAAAAGTTTTATTTTGCCCTCCCGGTCCCTAAACACCAGTGCTTTGAAAAACTCTTCGCCATCATCCTGAACTATAGGGTGAAGCCCTTTACAGAACATTATCAAGTGTTCGGCAGTTTCTTCTTCCTCTCCACACGCACTGCATACTGTGTCTACACCTTCGTATTTGGCCCGATATGTCTTGCTTCGCAGTACTCCCGTCCTGGCCCCAAACAGTAGAGAACTACCCCGAGTATTATCATAGATCATCTCCTTGGCAATTTCCTGCTTAAAAGTTCGATAGATCTCTAGTGCGTACTTCTTAATCATGCCCATTCTCCACATGTCAGCCTCCGTTTCCTTCACTTTCTTCTTAACCGATAGTTCTTTTTGGTTTGGCCACCTGCTGTTTTCTAAGTATTTACCAGTCAACTTCCTGGTTCGCTTCCTTCAATTTGTATCGACATTCTTTATGTACAAGTAGCTGAAAACCTTCCCAGCTTAACGCTCTTCCCCCATTTCTCTCAATCGCTTCTCAACTTTTATCTTGCTGCTAGCTTCCCTGCCCTCAAATGATGTCCATCCCATAGCACCTTGTACTCCCTGATTTGGTGTATTCCTGTGAGCTCCTAAAGCAAGCCTACCTATTCCACGTTGCTTAATTTCTAATCTTGCTTGAATTTCTGATCTCATGCACAAGACCGCATTGTCGAACGTCAGCTCAGGAACCATGACCCCTTTCCATATTCCTCTCACAACATCATACCTATTGTAATTCCACAGTGCCCCATTTTTCATGACTGCTGCATTCCTGTTACCTTCAGTCGTCACGTATATTTCGTGTTCCCTCAGATACTCGGTCCCAGTTGCTTATCCATACGCCCAGATATTTGTATTTATCTGTTATCTCTAGCGTGACCTCCTGTATTCTAAGCTCACTACCTTCGTTGTCATTGAAAATCATGACTGCTGATTTTTCCTTACTGAATCTAAAATTTAACCTATCTCCCTCATTACCGCAGATGTCCATCAATCTCTGCAAATCTTCCTTGTTGTTGACCATTAGCACTATATCATCTGCGTACATTAATGCTGGTAGTGCATGATCAATAAGTTTTCCTTGTTTGACTAAAGAGAGGTTGAAGCCCAGTCCACTTCCCTCTAATTTTGCCTCTAATCCTTGTAGGTACATCATGAATAATAAGGGTGACAGGGGGCACCCCTGCCTAAGCCCCCGTTTTACCTCTGCAGGCTTGGATACCTGTTTTTCCCACTTTATAACTACCTTGTTACCTTTATAGATACCCTTCAAAAGATTAGTGACTACATGTTCTACGCCTAGTGTGTCCAGTATTCCCCACAATTCCTCTTGAACCACGCTATCGTACGCTCCCTTGATATCCAAAAATGCTAACCACAGGGGCCTGTGTTCCTTTTCTGCTATTTCGATGCACTGCGTCAGTGAGAACAGATTGTCTTCCAACCTCCTGTGTTTCCGAAACCCATTCTGCAGTTCCCCCAGCACCCCCACATCCTCTATCCACGCCTGCAGTCTTTCCTTTATAATCTGCATCGCCAGCCTGTAGACCACTGATGTCACTGTTATAGGACGGTAGTTGTTTACGTCAGCTTTGTCCCCCTTTCCTTTATAGATCATGCTCATCCTGCTAAGTTTCCATTCATCGGGGACTTGACCATCGATTATTATTGTGCTAACTGCCTCTCTCAAAGCCTGCTTAGACTTCGAACCTAATGTCTTTATCAGCCTAATTGGAATGCCATCTGGGCCTGTTGATGTACTACTAGGAACCCTTTTCAACAAGCGCAGGTCATACAGGCGCAATTAATACAGGCGCAGTTCACAGCGCCACCATCGTGGCACACCAAAACCAATATGCTTCCTACAGCGTGGCTTCTGCTATCAACTGTGGTAGCGTAATGGCGGAGTGTTGAAGCATTTCAACATTCTTTGTTGAAGCGGATGACAGATCTCGTGGCTGAGATCAGCTCCGCCAAGTGCCATAACAATCTCAGCTGCCAGCAAGTAAACCGTCTGGTCTTTCAATCACCTCATTTCGATCGCTTTGATGAATAATCCTGACTGTCAAATGTTATTTTTTTCACTCCATAAAAAATAAGAAGAAAACATGATTGTTCTAGACGCTTCACGCATATTTTAGCCTACATGAATGGCTTATTTCAAAAGCGCATTGTGAGGCGCAATAATAAATGAATATTTTACAGATTCATTCGTAGCTGGCAGACTGACTGCCTGACCCTTCCTATACTCTTTGATCGAGGCAGATCAGAGAAACTGTGTTCCCTTATTAAAATTCTACCATACCCAAATGAATTCGCGTTCATTTAGGTAAAAATCATGAATGTGTCATCTCCTGTAAAAAAAGGCAGCTGGTAGGCGACACGGAACACTTTGTCGTCTGCAACGATGTAAAGCAACTGCGAGGAAACAAAACGAAACGCGTTTGTTGTGCAGCGTCCGTTGTGAAGGCTGTCACTCTGTTCCGTAATTATCGGCTGCAAGTCATCCCCAAAACGCTGACAAAGAGCGCTATGATGCAGAAGCTTTCTTTAAGGCGTGTACTTATAATTTTATTTCGCGGAGCAGTGCAGTCTAATTTCCAGATTTTTTTTTTGGATCGTAACCGCTTTATATTTTGCTGTTAAGGTTATCGTTTTTCTGAACATTGCATTATTATTGTCTGCCGGTTACTGCGCCTAATTATTCTCAGGAATGTGTCGCCTGTCAAACTGTACACTTCTTATCCAGGTGTTCACACTTTTTTTAAAACGATCATAAAACGGGGGTGGAATCCTTCAGGACCCCATTAAAAGTTTTTCATCCATCTGTTCAGCCACCTCGTATCAAGCACCAGAGGACTCAATTACAAAAACTGTCATCACTTAACGGGTACCGCTCAGACGGGACAGTTGATTGACAGGCAATAACACCTGTGCGTCCCAAAGACGTGTTTCAGAGCATCCGTGATTATTTTCTGCGGAAGCTAACTGGCTTGTCAAGAGGTGCGGATGGCGTTCTTTCCAATCATGGGTGTTCAGTGAGGTATTACTTCGCGCAATCATAAATACTGAAAAGGGAAAAGTATTGATGAATATATCTAATGATATTTTCATCTTGTGCGGAGAATATATCAATATTGTTCATTGTGATTTTGCATGTCACAAATGTAGTATTGGCAATCATGGCCTCAAGCTGTTGCTTCTGCCAACAGATGCGACGGGTTAAACTTAAAAGTCAGTACACAAACCGATAATTCTCAATTTTCAGCATATTGTTCCATATTGTTACGAGTGACTGTGTTTATTTACAGATGAGGTGAAATGGCGTTGTGAAAGAGCAGCGTACTTCGGGAGACAGGCCTAGAACTCTTCCACCCAACCACACAGTCCAGGCGCCGCTCCACTACTCTTCTTCTTCTTCCGCGCCCCGTAGGCTCGCGCATCTTCGTTTCATTTGCCCCGGCAGCAGATGAAGCTCGCCGAGCGAGTTAAATAGGCGTATTATGGTACTGTTTGAGGCGGTCTACGTGAACAATTTGCGTAGTGCGCGAACGCCGGTTATTGGCTGTGACTCGGGCGACAACGTGATTCACGTCACTGAGACGAGTGACTATCACGAATGGGCCGGAATAGTTTGCTAGAAACTTCCGGTACAATCCGTTTCTACGAACAGGAGTCCACAGCCACACGTAGTCACCAGGAGAAAACTCTACGGGGATATGCTTGGCATCGTAGCGACTCTTGCTGTGTTCTTTCGAAGACAATGTTCGAAGGCGCACTAGTTGACGTGCTTCTTCAGCACGACACAACGTCTGAGCGATGGACAGGTCTTCCTGATGCGAGGAAGGTAATAGAGTGTTCAGAAAACTATGTGGATTTCGTGCGTAAAGCAGAAAGAAGGGCGCATTTCCAGCAACTTCATGCTTTGCGGTGTTATACGCGTAAGTAACAAACGGTAAGATGGCGTCCCAGTTTCTGTGGTCAGCATCAACGTACATCGATAGCATATTCGCGAGAGTCCGATTTGTTTTCTCAGTGAAACCGTTAGTTTTCGGATGGTAAGGGGTAGAGTGGCGATAAGAGGAGCCACAGAGGCGCAAAGTTTCTTCAACCACATTGGCCATAAATTGTCGTCCACGGTCACTGATGACAACCCGTGGAGCACCGTGACGCAGTATGACCGGTTGTAACAGAAACGAAGAAACAGCGGCTGCTGTGGCCGATATCAGTGCGTCCTTTTCCGTATAACGCGTTAAATATTCCACGCACACTATAACCTATCGATGGCCCGATGGAGTCTTAGGATGGGGTCCGAGCAAGTCGATGCCGACTTTTTCAAAAGGGGATGTCGGTGGAGGGATGGGCTGCAAATAACCTGCCGGGGCAGTGGTGCATCGCTTGTGGCGCTGACATATAGCGCAGCTGGTGGCGTACTGTTTTGTGGTCTTCCACATTTTGGGCTAGTAGAACCTCTCACGTAGTCAATGTAGCGTACGTGTGAAACCGAGATGACCGAATGTTATGTCATCATGCGCAGAACGAAGGACGACCTGGCGCAGACTTTCTGGCACCACTAAAAGCAACGGGAGGCTATCGGCTGAACAGTTTCTTTTATACAGCAAGCCATTTGAAATTTTAAAGTGCTTGTCGACGGAGTTATGTGCAGCTTCTAGCAGGGGTTTCAGAGTAGGGTCGCGCTGCTGCTCACGTTTGAAGCTGCTGGTATCTGGGAAGTCGCACGAGACAGAAACTAAATAGTCATCAATGTCATTGTCGTCAGCATTGGTGTGTACTGAAGGAAGATGGGATAAGCAGTCGGCATCTGTGTGACATCGTCCGCTCTTATTGGTAACAGAAAAGCTGTACTCTTGGAGGCGCAACGCCCAATGAGCCAGCAGGCCAGATGGGTCACGAAGTCCCACAAGCCAGCATAGTGAGTGGTGATCGGTCACTATTGTGAACTCGCGGCCATGTAGATACGGTCGGAACTTCTGAATGGCGAAGACGACTGCTAAGCACTCGAGCTCGGTGACGGTGTAGTTCGTCTCTGCTCGGGTCAGTGTCCGACTGGCATATGCTACGACGTGCTGGCGGCTGTTGCAGTTAGAAAGAGCCCTGAAATGGTCGAGACTCGCCAGCAGGTACATAGGGCGTGTACACGTTGAATCGTGGAGCTCGCTGCTGGCGACGGTAGCAGTACCTAGCGATGTGTCCAGGTAGCCCGCAGTTGTAGCAAGCACGGGTGTCACGTCTAGTCGTCCCCGGCGAAGTAAACCTCGTCGGTCAATAAAAGCCGGGCAATGGTGGTCGAGGAGTAAATCGCTGTGATGCATCTTGCCTGCGTTCCTGGTTTTCGAGTGGTCGTTCACTCCTTCGTTCGAACCGATTGGTGTAATTCGGGCGAGGCTCAAAGTAGCTCTGTCGCATCCGAGGTACCAATGGTTCACGGAACCGTTGGTCGAATGCACACTGATCGCAGACACCAGCGGTGTCCACAGCTTGCAGTTGAGCAAGTTCTTCCTTAACCACTCGTCTTATAAGAGAAGAGATGTCTTCCTACGATGGAAGGTTGACACTTGCAATCGTGCGCACATTCTCAAGACGTCCAAACTTCGGTAGGACTCTCCTCCTCTTTAGCGCTTCAAACGCTCGGCAGTGTCTCCTTAGGTCGGAAGATGTGTGTAAGTCTTCCTTAGTGATAAGAAAATTGTACACGTCTTCCGCGATTCTGTTGAGCAGATGACCTACCTTATCTTCGTCACACATGGTCGCACTCACGATTCCGCAAAGCTTCAAGACGGCTTCGATGTAGGTGGTGCATGTTTCGCCAGGTAACTGAGCTCTGCGTGAAAGCGTTTGCTCCGCCTGCTTGACCTTAGCTGTTGAGTCACCAAAACACCTCTTCATCTCGTCCACGAAAATGTCCCATGTGGTCAATGCACTCTCATGGTTGTCGAACCAAAAAGACGCGGTGCCGACGAGAAAAAACACCACATTCTCGAGCTGCTTAGCAGTGCTCCAGCGGTTGCTGCGACTCACTCTTTGGTAGTGCTTGAGCCAGTCGCCAGCATCGTCAACCGGCAGGCCTGAAAAGGTCCTCGGCTGACGTTCCGGCATGCCGCAGCAATCTTGTCTTGGCGGGTGAGCGTGTTGCTCATCAGCAACGAGGTTGTTATGGCCTGCTCCCGCATCCTCCATGTCTGGTAGCTGCGGTGGCAAGCCTGACAAGCGTCTGCTCCATCGCAAAATCGGTAGAGCTGGGTCGTCCAGATCGATGTACCCGGCAACTTTCACCAAACTGTTACGAGTGACTGTGTTTATTTACAGATAAGGTTAAATGGCGTTGTGAAATAGCAGCGTACTTCTGGGACAGGCCTAGAACGCTTCTCCCCAACCACACAGTCCAGGCGCTGTTTGTTTGTTTGTTTGTTTGTTTGTATCCTTTAATTCATGGCTCTTACCCACTCTGGGGGATTGGCCAAGAGAACAAATAGTCTCATATGAACGATAACTGCATTATTGCTTACAACGAAAAAAAAGGGGGGGAGTTGTATAGTTAAGACAGTATGTTTGAGAAAAAAAAGAAATAAACCAAAGATTTAGATAGTGAGAAAAAAAATCTATAACAAAGTAGACACTAATAGCTACAACTTGATTTTGGGAGCCGACCAGACAGCTGGTTTTGCCAAACCCGATTAATTTGGTATGTCACGGATTTATCCAGAATAGAAAATTACTTTTCGACCCGTTTTTTTAGTATTTGTTAACGAGGGCTTTATGTTGAAAAACGTTTAGAGTCTTGAATAAAATTACACACCGCATCAAATGCATCCCTGTGGCAATTTCCCAAAACAGAGGCACCAAAACTTAGAACATTTTCTGCAGTTAAATTTAAACCTAGCCTCGCAAATGGAATATCGAAAAGTCGTTTCCTAATTAATGCATAATACATAATTCATAGGCGCTGCTCCACTACTCTTCTTCTTCGTCCGCGCCCCGTGGGCTCGCGCATCTTCGTTTCAATATTATGTCGTGATTAGGTAAGGGGGCGGGCAGGTAAAATGAAAAATTTGCAAAACGCAACAATTTGATTTCACCGGCCACTGTAGTCAATACAAAAAGTATTTTTGTTTGTTTCTTCTTTCCAGAGATAAGTGCTGGTATTGATTAAATATTTAACGTCGCGCAGAAAGAACAACCACACAAAAAGATACAAATATAGACACCACAGACGCCCACCTACGACTATTTATTCCTTGAACAAACATGCTAATATAAACCCACCCATCGTCGACACATGCGCAACATGATGAGTCCTGAACTTAATCACACTATCGGACACATGCTTTCCAGTTAACGTGTTTCTGTCTGATGCAGGTTTAGTAACGTTTCCCTAGCACACTTATTACCCCGTTTTTTTATGTGATATGCCTCCGAAATTTCCCGTGCTAACTTATTTGTACTTTTTCCCAGGATCCTAATCTGCGTAAAGCCTGGTGTGCATCCTCAAGCAGTAACATGAGCGCTCAGATGGGCACCGTCCTTATCCTTCACCGTGAGAGCGTGTATTTAATCAAGACATGCACCAAGTAGCCCAACAGTGAGTTCTACCAAGTGCTGGTACTTGTATACCCTTTCGTGAGTAAAAGTTGCTTTCTCAAAGTGGTCACGCAGGAAACATTTCGCGGCTAGTGTTGGAGTGTTAGTGACCCGTCAAAAAGGAGTGAAATTCTGCTCAACAAAGTTTTTGCATTCATGCATGAGGCTACCCTATCATCAGCACAACGAGGTATTATTTATTTTGTTAGTTTTCAATTCTAGCTACTTACCCCCAAAAGTTTAGTTGATTTGGTGCCTGTGGCTACAGTAATTTTTTTTAATTTGGTCATGCCAGAGCGGCAAAACACAAAAAAATTCATAAAATTGCCTAAGAGAGGGTATTATTAACAACCATTTATTTACATCTATTATATATTGTGTTTGTTAGTTGAGGAGACTTCGAACGTACAAAAGAGGCCCGTGTGCTCAGATTTCTGCGCAAGTTAAAGAACCGCAGGTGGTCTAAATTTCAGGATCCCTTCACTATGGCGTCTCTCATAATCATATGGTAGTTTTGGGACGTTAAACCCCACGTATCAATCATCATCAATAAACGAACGTACTAGAAGACACGTTATAGTGCTCCCTGGCAGAATAACAAAATTAAAAAGCATTGATTGCAGTTGAGGACAGGACTCGCTCCATTGGCGCTATTAGAGGTTGTTCCGCATCCCCAAGGATGCTGTCAAGAATCACATCAACGAATTGAGGTAACTCCAATTCAAGCTGTTCATAAGCTCGTTTTAGAATAAAGTTTTAATTAGATTTTTTTTCATACATAATTTAAAATATAGCAAGCGACAGAAAATCCAACAGTTGTCGCCTCATGAAGCCCGACTGACGAAGTTGAAAGCCCCGAATCGCCCATGCAGTTCTACATCAAAACGGGAAAAAGAGGTGAACATATTTCCGAACATACCGATAATTCAATCATAAAAAAGAGGGCATATCCCACGTACAGTGGGAATCGATGACATGCGAAGCGCAAGTGAGGAAGGTTGAAAGATCACTTTAAAATCAGCAAAACGTGACGAGGCGGACGCTCGTAGTACACAATAAACACAAGTAGAAATGTTATACGCACTCCCGTATCTAAATAAGATGCAAGTATGTTGTTCACACTCACGTGACGACGGCACCACTAATGTTTGCAATACTAGCACCAGCAGTGGTAGGCATGGAAATAAGGCCTTACATGCCTTCTACGTAATGATTATCATGCTGGCGCCTGGCATTTGTGCTCGTCGTCCATTCACGTCACGTAATACCAAAGTTGGTATATGTGAAGCTAGGGAAACGGGCACGTGCGCGCTATGAGTTTAGCATGTGGTCATGTTTTACATGACGAACATGTCAAAATTATCATAGGTAATCATGTTTGTACGTGTCATTTACTTTCATCATCCGTTCGATTCACGTATTATCGAACTTGGCATATGTGAAGCTAGTGAAACGGCCGCCAGCGCATCATAAGTGTGGCCTGTAGTCCTGTTTTTCCATCACATTGCATATCATGATTATCAAGTTTGCACGAGTCGCATACCTTCATTATGTATACCAAGTTTGATATATGTGAATCGGGCGAAACGGTTGCGAGCAGGCTATGAGCGTAGCATGTAGTCATGTAATAGATCACACATGTAATGATCATCATGTTCAAACATGTCAATTACTTTTGTTGTCTTCGACCTCATGTAGTACCACATTTCGTATTCGTGCAGCTACCGAAACTGCCGCGACTGAACTATGAGTGTAGCATGCAGTCATGTTTTACATGGCACGCATATAGCGATTGTTATATTTCACGTGTCATGATCTTTCGCCATCCATTCACGTGACGGAACACCAAAAGTTGGTATACGTTAAGCTTGCGAAGCGGCCGTGAGCACGCTGTCAGCGTAGCATGTAGTCATGTCTTACATGACACGCATGTCATGATTATAATGTTCGGACGTGACACCTTCCCTGTCCGTTCGCGTCACATAGTAAAAAATTTGGTATATGTGAAGCTATCGCCAAACGGCTGTGAGCGGATTATGAGCGTGGCATATAGTCATGTTCTTACATGACACAAATGTCATGATTATCATGTTTGCACCATTCATATACCTTTGTCATCCATTCACGTCACGTATTACCAAGTTTGGTATATGTGAAGCCAGATAAACGACCACGAGCGCGAGCGTTCCGTGTAGTCATGACTTACATGAAATGCATGTCATAATTTCCACGTTAGGGCCTGTCATTTATGTTCGCCACGTAGTGATTTCATACCATACTAGGTTTTCAACATGCCATGTGAACGAACCAGTGCAAGAGCAGTAAGACCATAACATGTATAACATGACTTTCAAGACATAGGTGTCATAATTTTCATATTATGACTAGTCAGTCTTGCTCGTCAAACAGTCAAGTAATGCCATACCAATTTTGGTATAGATCCCATCGTCGAAACGGCCAAGAGATGTAAAAGTCGTAGGAGGATAGATAGATAGATAGATAGATAGATAGATAGATAGATAGATAGATAGATAGATAGATAGATAGATAGATAGATAGATAGATAGATAGATAGATAGATAGATAGATAGATAGATAGATAGATAGATAGATAGATAGATAGATAGATAGATAGATAGGCTCAAAGTCGCCGAAGTTCACTAAGAAATGCTTCGCATATATTAAGCCGAGGAATTGCAAGCGCCGAAAAAAGAAAACTTAGCACGAAGAGAGACATGCGCTCTTTGGTCTGCAAGAAGTTTCGGAGCAACAGAGAGCTGGTGTCTGTCTGAACTCAATGCATGGAGTGCAATAGCTTGGCTTGTGAGGACTGCGTGAGTGCCCGCGGAGCGAATTTGAGATGCTTTCAGTAGAACAACTGAAGATATAACATTTTACAGCGAAATCTCTTTTGAGATCAGAACACGGGCCACGTGCGATGCCGTAGTATTCCGCCGCAGCCGCCGGTGTCCATAGCCAGCCCAGTATTCTACCACTGAGCCACGCTAGTGATCGGAACTCGTTTCCAAGCTACTTTTGCCTATAGTCAGGAAAGCAATCACGTTAGTATGGGTAATAAAGCGTTTTAAACATAAAAAAATTGCCCGCAGCTTCCCTCGGGGGAACACTGAGGAGGATGCGGAGCATATAATTGGTTAACGGGGTGTTAAAGTGCGACTTACTTGGGTCGATGGCTAAATTGGTTAACGTGATTGTGAAATGGGGTGTTAAATTGCGACTTACTTGGGTCGATGGCTGAATTGGTTAACGTGATTGTAGGAGGGGGTGTTAAATGAGTGAACACGTACACACGTATGCGAAAGGACGGCGCTGGTCGAAGGGACGTCGATCATTGTGTTTGTGGATTCGTTGGAATTCATTTCACCGCGACCTTGGACGTCGACGCGCCGTACAAACCAACCGACGAGCGGCAACTGAGCGAGCGAGCGCCGACCTTGAGTATATATACAGCGCGACGGCGCATGCACTGTCAGCTGTTGAATGTTCTCGAAGGAGCAGCGCGCGCGCGGCACAGATGGCGACGGCGCGACGGCGCATGCGCTGTCAGCTGTCGAATGTTCTCGAAGGAGAAGCGCGCGCGGCACAGATGGTGGGCGACGGCGCGACAGCGCATGCGCGCGCGTCAGCTGTCGAATGTTCGAGAAGCGGTGCGGACGGTGCGGACGGCGCACTACAAGGCGCGAGTATAAGATGCTTCCGCATCTAAAAGACAACCAGGCGCCACATAAAGCAAACTGCGTAACGAGTGGGTCGTCCAATGTTTCAACCTATAACAAAAATGGCACCATATCCACGGGGTGAATGATGAAGAGTGGGGCGAAGCATCCGTCCGTCCATTCGTTCTTGCTTCCGTCCGTCCATGCGTGCGTGTGTGCGTCCGTTCCTACGTTCGTCCATGCATCCGCTCCTGCGTCCGTCTATGCGTCCATCCGTCCGTTCAGCCATGCGTGCGTCCGTGCATGCATCTGCCTGTGTGTCCGTTCGTCCACCTATTCAACACTCCAAGTACCACCATCTCACATAATTTCATCATATATCCCTCATATAGAAGCACCGCCATCCAGCGAATATTCCAAGGACTGAACGAGAGGAGGCACACGCACACTTTATTACGGCTTGTGCTTCGTGTCTACTTCCCACCTTTAACCACGTCGAGTTCATGGTTTATAATAGTTCACATTATTCATGACACCTCCTCTCAACGCTCGCTAAACCTTTCTAAAACCAAGTAGGTTACGTCCAGCGAGTATAACGTAGCAATCTGTCTTGTCAGATAGTGCTCAATATGCATTCGAATGGCTGCTAAGGAGGTATGAGAAACAGGAGAATTCGGCTTTTAGTTAACGTGCACGCTGCGAATTTTTTATTCAACAACTTACAGAAGAAATCTCCTACCGGCACCACCTTGGAGGTCAAAATGTAAGACTGCTTACACACTACTACTACGACTACGAGGGACCAACGGGTGCCACTAATAAGAGCTTCGCCCCTACAAAGCTTGTTCTTGATCACCTAATAACTGTGGCGCGTATTCAGTTCAGACATCATTCTTCGTCGTTGTCAGCCACAGCATAAACAAATTGGGCGAAAATCCTAGCAAGTGTGTAGCACAAGAAAAATGATTTTGGGCTGCCTTGAGGGCACTTCCAACTTTTGACACTCGAGTGAAACTGTGTTGCGCTAATTTATTTATATATTATTACGAGTTTCAGCAATTACTAAAAAACAACATTTTTCTCACTGTCAAGACTCATCCTTCATGACTATGATAGCTTATTCATTTTTGCTTTTACATTCTTCAGCTTTCACCTTGCAGAAAAATTGTAATATGCTGCGTAATTAGCGTTTTTTCCTCAAGTTCCCCGATTCTTTCGCCTGTGATATATCTGCAACTTCTGTTTTATATGTTCCTATATGAAATGATAAAAATACTTCTTGAGCCATTTACATCAGCAACTTGCCAGAAAAGTGTGACAAAGTTGGAAAAAGTGAAACTTTGACTCGTATTGCAACGTAATTTTCGCAATGTAGCAGTCGAAGTAAATGTATGGCTCATATATTTTTGCATGAGTATGGTTTCTCACAAAGAATTCAGAAAGTTTCAAACGAGTGCTTTTTGTTCTAAGCGTTCAAGGGTGCTTACTAGCGCAAACGACAGGGCAGGAGGGGACAGGAGAAAAGACGAGACAGAGCACTGAACTGCCAACAATTTATTTCTTGCGAAGGTATTCGCTTTGATACAGTTACCAGTTGCACGTGTCATGCGCGAAACACAATGACAATGCATAAGTACATCACATTGACAAGCAAAGAAACAACTTTTCCTTATCGGTGAGCACGACAGAAGGAGTGCTAACACAAGCATCTTTCAATGAGCAAATCTTTTCTGCCTCTATGATCTCGCGTGTGGTACGATCCTTGCATCTAGCAACAATAGAACACTCTGAAAATATTGGCCGGCAGCCACACGTGCTGCAGTTAACGGACAGCCATCCTTGTTTATAGTGATCCACATTGTACATATGTTCCCTCAGCCTCTCGTTTATACAACGACCTTTTTGACCGACGTAATACCTTCCACACGATAGCAGCAGCTGATGCACCACATTGCAGATGCACTCTCTGAATTTACTTGCATGTTTTGTAGTGCAACCGAGGGTAGGTCTGGACGGAGGAACGGACAGCTTGCACAGGCGACTCAATTTTTTGAGTGGCCGTAAAGATCACCTTCACATTAACTCGCTGTGCCATTTTCTTAAGATTGTGTGCTATCTTGTACATATATGGAACTATGGCGAAAGCCCGTCTAGCTGTGACAAGAGGGACTGCATTATCTGTCCCTTTGGCCTTAAGTTCACGCAGCAGGCTTCAAGGCTGACGTCGGCTGGTTACCGCGACCACGTGCAAGTTTCCGTTGCCGAAGGCCTGCTGCGTGAACTTAAGGCCAAAGGTACTGATAATGCAGTCCCACCTGTCGCAGCTAGACAGGCTTTCGCCATGGTTCCATATATGCACAAGATAGCGCACAATCTTAAGAAAGTGGCACAGCTAGTTAATGTGAAGGTGGTCTTTACGGCCCCTCAAAAATTGAGTCGCCTGTGCAAGCTGTCCGTTCCTCCGTCCAGACCTATCCTAGGTTTCACTACAAAACTTGCAAATAAATTCAGAGAGTGCATCTGTAATGTGGTGTATCAGCTGCTGTTATCGTGTGGAAGTTATTACGTTCGTCAAAAAGGTCATTGTATAAATGAGAGGCTGAGGGAACATATGTACAATGTGGATCACTATAAACAAGGATGGCTGTCCGTTCACTGCAGCACGTGTGGCTTCCGGCCAATAATTTCAGAGTGTTCTATTGTTGCTAGATGCAGGGATCGTACCACACGCGAGACTATATAGGCAGAAAAGATTTGCTCATTGAAAGATGCTTTTGTTAGCACCCCTTCTGTCGCACTCACCGATAAGGAAAAGTTGTTCCTTTGCTTGTCAATGTGATGTACTTATGCATTGTCATTGTGTTTCGCACATGACTAGGGTGACTGGTAACTGTATAAAAGCGAATACCTTCACAAGAAATAAATTGTTGGCAGTTAAGCGCTCTGTCTCGTCTCTTCTCCTGTCCCCTCCTGCCCTGTCATTTACGCTGGTAACGACCCTTTATGATGTTATACCAACACGCCCAATTTCACTGTCTCTTGTTCTAAGCGAGTAAAAATATTTTTATCTGCACAATCACAAGGTACTAAGAAGCTCGCTTGTGCCTCTAGTTCGCTACATTGCCCCGCCACGGTGGTATAGTAGCTAAAGTACTCAGCTACTGACCCGCACGTAGCGGGATCGAATCCCAGCTGCGGCGGCTGCATTTGTTGTAGTTGTAGGCCTGTGTGCTAAGATTTGGGTGCACGTTAAAGAACCTCAGGTGGTCAAAATTTCCGGAGCCCTCCACTACGGCGTCTCTCAAAATCATATGGGGGTTTTAGGACGTTAAACTTCACAAATCAATCATTCAATCTAGTTTGTTACAGAGCACGTCAGAGCGTTATTCTAATACATGTATTACGAATGCTTGTCCTTGTTTTGGTAATACAACAGTATAAAAGGTCAAATAGGGCTGTAGTGCTAAAAGTTACAGAGTGGTATTTAATTCTTTTGGCCATCTTTGGGCAGGTTCTATGAAACCGGTTTGTAATCCCGAGGGGCAGAAGTACAATATAGTCAATGACCTGTTAGACAGTAATAGAGCGTTTGTTTTCGCTTCTCAGAACTATTGCGCAAGATCGTAATAATATTTATTGTCATGAGTAAGGTATAGCTTGACAAAGCTGTTTTTGTGATGTTTCACATATAGCACGATGAAACCACCAGATCGAATTTCCTGACTTGAGTGCTTTCGAAGAGTATCTCAGACAAGTGTTTGGTACTCCGGCAGTTGGATTCACCCTGGCGAATAGGAGACTTGACGCTCGCAAACAACAACTTGAGGAGTCTTATACGTTGTACATCGAGGTTGTCCTCTCGTTCTGACGATTCGTCAACGCTTCCATGGCAGAGTCGGACTAAGTGTGTCATCTCAAAGAGATCTGGCCTGGAACATTTATTCGGCCGTAAATGCCCAGACTACTGTCGCTCATATTGTACCTCGTGCCGGCGCCTAGACGACATCGAATCGACATGGCTGCAAATGGACAGTTGATCCTGCTGCGGCCATATTTGACAACTCCACTGCCGAACCATCATTGCGAGCCATGATCGTTGTAATCATAATAAAAGAATTGCTGTCGCTAGTCTTTCAAGCCTGTTCATTTACTTTTATTACCTCCAGTACTGATTTCCACAACGCTGTTAAGGCGGAATCACGATGTAGTACTTTGCACAATTATGTTTGGCCTGGAATACTACTAACAAAGTCATTGGAGCTGATTATACTATTCGGCAACGAATTGCAATACGCCACCGTACGAAGGAAAAAACTGTATTGAAATGCTGTTGAAGGAGCAAAGATTGGTGTTAACGAATGTTTGTGATTGTGCCCTGTTGTTCTTGTACTAAGAGGCTTAACAGATGCTGGGAGATATAAATTGATTTTACCTGCTAAGCAGTTGTGAAGGAATGAAAGGCGGTAACTATTCTCCGGGCTTCCAACGCTGGTTATAGTATTGAGCTTCATCCACTGTGTAGGGAAATCTATACGACTGTATTTTCCAAATATAACCCTCACTGCTTTACGCTGAACATTTTCTATTTGCGAGGTACCTTTTTGATAATGCGGATCCCATACAGTTGAAGCGTACATCATTTTAAACCTTATGCATGCATTGCTCGGTAGAAGTTTTATGCTTTCCTAAATTTTCTTTTAAGAAGCTACAGTTACAGAAGGTGCATACTTAGTGTAACCTATAAGTATTTAAACTTATCAAATTCTGCGACCCGACTGTTAATAATTTATTATACGTAAGTACTGACTAGTTTTTTCTACTTGCACTGAGTAGCGCTGTTTTGTCTGAGTTTAAAACCATTCCCCAACGCCTAAACCAATCTCCTATCGCATATATACAGTTTTGTACTACATGTGGTCATTTGTAGTAGACAACTTCTTGAAAACAACACAATTATCGGCAAACAACTCTATTCACACGTTACCAGCAACCACATCCACAACATCATTTACATAAATATTAGGAAATAAAGGGCCTAAAACACTACCTTGAAGAGCTCCCAAAGTAACAGGAAGCACAAGAGATGAGGCTTTTAGGGGCGAAGCTCCTAGAAGCGGCACCTCTTCGTCTCTCCTAGTAGTCGTAGTCGTACTCGTAGTGTGCAACAAGTCTTACGTTTTGACCTACAAGATGGTGCCGGTGGGAGTATTTTCCTGTGCGTTGTTGAAGAATAAAAAAATTCGCAGTATGCGCGTTAACTAAAAGCCGAATTCTACTGTCTCTCATTCCCCTTTAGCAGCCATTGGCATATACACTGAGCACTATCTCACAAGAAAGGGTTGCTACGTTATACTCACTGGGCTTAAGCTCCTTGTCTTTAGAAAGGTTTGGCAAGCGTTGGGCCGCAGTGCCATGAATACAGTGAACTAGTATATACCATGAACTCGAGGTGGTTAAAGGTGGGAAGTAGACACGAAGAGCAAGCCGTAAGAAAGTGTGCATGTGCCACCTCTCGTTTAGACCTTGGAATGTCCGCTGGGTGGCGGTGCTTCTATATTTATTTATTTATTTCAAAGTACCTTACAGGCCCCATGGGGGGCATTGAGTAAGGGGGGCTATACATATATACAAATAAACTGGGAAAAAATATACAAGACCGACAATTGAGTAAGGGGGGGGAATACATATAGACACCTCAAAATGAAAAAAAAAAGTACAAAAGAAACAATTGAGTAAGGGGCGCAATACTTATATACATCTCTAACTAAAACAAATACAAAAGAAACAATTGGAAAATAATAAGTCAAACAAAAAGCACCAACATTTACAAAAGTTCAACATGTACAAAAGATACACGCATAGTAACTGTGGGGGAAACACTGTATTTCCTGCGCATGCAGCGGCCACAAGGCAGAATCCTCGCGCACATGAATGTGACAATCACAAAAATGAATCAATACGGACCAATGAATTATGATACGGCATCTACTTGCTGAGGCTTGTGAAGTGGCTTGATAAGATATGACGGAATGTGTCAAAGTTTGTCTCGGATGCAATGTCGTCAGGCAAACTGTTCCACAGACGGATAGCACGTGGAAGTGCGGATTGATTGAACGCGTTTGTTGAGCCGTATACACGGGAATAGCTAAGATGATTGTGTAGTCTACGTGAAGTGAGGTATGGTTTTTGCAGACCAGTAACGGTGATTCGGGAAGAATGGGTAATTTGGTGGTGGTGGTGGTAGTGGTTAGAAGATGAGAAAAGGCACCTAATTTCTGCAACCCGGTCGGGAGCACGGCGCAGTGCCTAGGGTAATTTTATGAAAGAATTACCGCAGGGCAATGTCGCGACGAATGTTCAAGAGTGGGAGTGAAAGTTCCTGTTTGATTTGTGATATACTAGAATGCGGACTGTAGTTATTGCCAATGAAGCGGCTTGCTCTATTCTGAATTCTTTCCAATGCGTCAATTAAGTATTTTTGATGGGGAGACCAAATCGAACAGGCATATTCTAGTTGAGGGCGAACCAGTGTCAAGTAAGATAATTTGCGAATGCCTGATGGTGCAGCTTTCAAGTTACGTCTCAAGAAACCTAGTGATTTCGAGGCGCTGGCAGAGATTGCCGTAATGTGGTCGGACCAGGATAGATTAGGTGTCAGTATTACGCCCAAGTACCGATATTGTGTTGCAGTCGATAGAATGGAATGATTAATACTGTAAGAGAATTCGGATATGCTAGGTTTACGTGTGAACGACATTACTTTGCATTTTGAGACATTTAGTGTCATCAGCCATGCACTACACCAACCATTAATTACGTCGAGGTCGTTTTGGAGTGACAGGTGATCTTCACTGTTCTTGATTGGACGGTAAATAATGCAGTCGTCAGCGAACACCCTGATGCAAGAAGAGACATGTTGCGGAAGATCATTGATGAATATGAGGAAAAGTAATGGCGCCAGTACACTGCCCTGTGGTACACCTGAAGAAACGTCAGATAGGGAAGAAGACAAATTGTTAACTGTTGTGTATTGCTGACGATTCGACAGGAAATTTCGAAGTCATGATAATGTACGAGAGTCTAATTTCAGGGCGGAAAGTTTCGATATCAGGTGACAGTGTGCAACCCTGTCAAACGCCTTCGAATAGTCGAGGAACACGCAATCAGTTTGATAATTATTGTCCATATTTGCATGAAGCTCTGTGGTAAATTCAAACAACTGAGTCTCACATGAAAAGCCCTTTCTGAAACCATGCTGATTTTTGAAAAAGAAATGATTGGATTCCAGATGCCTATAAATATGTGAAGTGATGATGTGTTCTAGAATTTTACAACAAATACACGTAAGGGAAATAGGACGGTAATTTTCGCATGAGGTTTTATTTCCACTTTTGACTATTGGAATTATTTTCGCCAGCTTCCAGTCAGACGGTATCATGCCTGTTTCGAGAGACTGCCGGAATATATGAAGTAGTATTTTGCTTGTGACCGTTACCGTATTCTTTAGCACCTTTGAGTTGATTCCGTCCACGCCGCATGATGACGACAACTTCAGATTATTTATGGCTGTAATTATGCCTTCTAATTGAATATCTATTGGTTCCATAAATTGGTAATCGAACTCAGTTACGTTGGGTATGTTGGTACTGTTCTCTTTCGTGAAGACAGAAGTGAAAAAGGAATTAAATGCTGTTGGACACTGGCTAGCTGTGAGGGGGACGTTGTTGCAGTCATGCAATGAGATGTGTTGGTTTTCGCTGGAGGGGTTTATGACTTTCCAAAATTTAGCTGGGTTGTTTTTCGGTAGTGTGGGTAGATCATTAGAATAATACTTTTCCTTAGCCTTACTTAAAGCTGTGCAATAAGCTTTTATGCAGGTTTTATATTTAAGCCAAGAAGAAGAACTAACCGAGCACTTAGCATTATTGTAAAGCCGTTTTTTCTTATTCCGCATTCTCAGAAGCTTTTTATTGAACCATGGATTTGATTTACCATTGCTAATTTTAACCAGTGGAACATGCTTGTCGACTAACGTACACAAAACTTGCTTGAAAAGTAGCCAGTTCTCTTCTACGGATCTATTGTGGAAACACGGCAGGAAAGTGTTTTCGGAAAATAACCTTAGCTTTGTGTTAATTGCCTGATAATCGCCTTTATTATAGTCCCGAATTTGTTTTGTATGTACACCGGCTACGGGAAGGGGTATGTTTATATCTACTTGGAGTAAATTATGGTCACTGAATCCGTCCAGGTAATCTGTATTACGTATTGTTTCCGGGGCGGTCGTGAAAATAAGATCAAGGGTGTTCGTACCACGTGTAGGTTTCAGAACATTTTGAAAGAGGTTGAAATCTAGAGCTAAGTTAAGAAATTCAGTTGACATGTGACAGGGCGATGACAGTGTGGCCCAATCAATGAGTGGAAAGTTGAAGTCGCCTAATAAGTAAATGATATCGGCTTGGAAAATTTCAGAAGCGTTGTTTATACTGTCACGTAGCATATTAATGAAGGAAGAGTCCGAGTCCGGCGCACGATAGCAGCAACCTACGAGGATTTTGGATGAAGGGACTGTACAAGCTACCCAAACTATTTCGAGGTCAGAATTAGTGTTGATAAAAAATGAAGTAATGGTTTTCCTTATGCCGACCAGAACACCGCCTCCTCTTTTACCAGTGCGATCACACCTGTAGATTTGATAAATGCTGGCTGAGGTGAATATTTCGTCGTCACTGATAGCAGGATTAAGCCAAGTTTCCGTGAATGCAATGATATCAGATTTACTGTCATCTAGAAAAGCAGATATCAAATCCTGCTTCGACATAATGCTGCGTGTGTTAGCGATTGACAGTGACAATGAGGTATTAGCATGTTTCGGTCGTTGATTCTGCACGTGCGTGCAACGCTGTAGCTATCTGACAGATTCGATAACTGTGTTCGTCGCAGGGTCATAAATGTATGTCTTTGAAGCGATGCGTAGCTTGTCCACAGAGAGCTTATACGCACTTTTCTGCGTTTTCGCGAATTCAATCAGCTTCTTTCGGGACAGCCGGGTTTCCAGTGAAAAATCTTCTCGTATGGAAAACGCGGAACCTTTTAGTTTGTGTGCAGACGACAGGATTTGTTCTTTATCCTTAAAGAAGGCTAATTTCGCTATTATAGGTCTCCGCTTGTCTTCTGTATATTTGCCTATTCGGTGCACACGTTCAAATTGCCGTTCCGTCACAGTGATGCCTAATTTCTCTGAGCAGAAGTCGATTATTTTCTGCTCAGATTTTGCCCAGTATTCCTTAGGTTCATCGTCCAGTCCAAAGAAAAGAAGGTTAGAGCGTCGTAATCTATTTTCTGAGTTATTACACCGCGACGAAATTTCTGTCACTTGGCTTGATACTGTACGCAGTGCATTGGCACTTGCCTCGGTTACACCTGTGTTATGTGGTGACGTGGTAGTGCTTTCCAGGGCCGCGACTCTAGCCGTAAGCAACTGAATTTCCTTCGTGGCTTCAATATGCTTCTCTTTCAGAGCTTTCAATTCGGCTAGTAAGGTATCCTGCCTTTCTTCAAGCTTCCGTATGGCGTCTAGAGCTTGAGAAAATGTGTCGGCTTCAGTTTTCGTCATAGGGCCCGGGTTAGATTCCACGTCACCGGCGAGAAGTAACAAGAAAGAGCAAAAAGCACGGCACTTCACAAAAAAAAACATCTTTCATACGCTGTATCTTATCTATGAATTCGGGTGGGCACGACACCGCAACTAGGACATAATTACTAGTTCTGTAGCAAATGGCACCTTTCAAGTAACTAACCTGTAAGAGCAACCATCGTAAGCTTGGCATGCTTGACGCGATGTCGTGCCCGAAGTGGACGGCTCCTGGCTGGCTTATGAATCCCGCGCCGTCTGTGCCACCACCTGGTGCCGCAATTCCAGGTTGCCAGATGGGGTAGTTTGTTCCCACCAGAACTGGCGTGCGGTTTGCCGAAGCAGGCGGCAGCTGAAGAGGGGCAGCGGGCAAGTCACAATTCGGATGGAGATGTACGGAAGGCACCATCCACGAAATGGCAGCCTGTAAGAGCAACCATCGTAAGCTTGGCATGCTTGACGCGATGTCGTGCCCAAAGTGGACGGCTCCTGGCTGGCTTATGAATCCCGCGCCGTCTGTGCCACCACCTGGTGCCGCAATTCCAGGTTGCCAGATGGGGTAGTTTGTTCCCACCGGAACTGGCGTGCGGTTTGCCGAAGCAGGCGGCAGCTGAAGAGGGGCAGCGGGCAAGTCACAATTCGGATGGAGATGTACGGAAGGCACCATCCACGAAATGGCAGCCTGTAAGAGCAACCATCGTAAGCTTGGCATGCTTGACGCGATGTCGTGCCCCAGTGAAAAATCTGGAGAATATATGATGAAAAGATGCGAGATGGTGGTACTTCGAGTGTTGAATAGATGGACGAACGTACAAACAAACAGATGCATGTACGGACGCATGGATAGCTGCATGGACGGATGGACGCATGAATGGACGCAGGGGCGGATGCATGGACGAACACAGGCACGGACGCACAAATGAACGTGCGGACGCACGAACAGACGCACGCACGGACGGGTGGATGGACGCATGGACGGTCACACAGATGGACGCATGGATGGACGGAAGCAAGAACGAATGGACGGATGGATGCTTCATCCCACTCTCCATCATTCACTCCGTGGATATGCTGCCATTTTTTGTTTCTATGAGATCTTTGATATTGCAAATTTATGCACTACTTCATTTAACAATGATGTACGGCAGGCCGAGTCATTCTAACTTAACCATTATCTTCCCATGTGGTACTTGGTCGAAGGCCTTCGAAAAATTTAAACACAGAATGCCAACCTGCCCAGAGACATCAAGTACAGCCAAGATCTCGTGCGCTGTAGAAACCGACTGAGTAACTGTAGAAAACGATTTTTAACACGCTAGCTTTAAAGAGCTCATGGCGCAGAAAACATGCCGCCGGCGTCGGCCCCGTTGGTTGTGAACAAGAAATTGTTTGTGTGTCTAAGACCGAAAAATCAAGTTACCGAGATAGCCGAGGGAGGCTGCTACTTGTCCACGCGTGCGCGCGCGATCATACTGAAAAAGCCACGCGTTCGAAGAAGAAAAAAAGTGCTCAAGCTGAAGAGGCGTGGTAGTTTTTATGGCCTGCCACCCCTCCATGCTTACCTTCCAGCACTTTCGTCGGGACGAGAGAACAGAATGCGACAAACCTCAGTAAATCCACTCGCAAAAGACAGATTCCTAAAATTTTTGTGGCGTTGAATTCGTGAGACAATAGGCACTTCTAGTGAGTTCATTCCGTTGTTACTTAAGGAAGTGTTTCAGGGCTCCTTTAATGCACTTTGTTCGACAGGTGTAACGACGAAAACGAGCCCATTCGGCGAAAAATAGCACGCGCTTGTGCAATCTACTGTGTACGTGTTTGTGTGTGTGCGTGTGTATGTAACAAAACATAATATTGAGTATCCACTAAAAAATTTAAGGGTGCACTAGGAGCCAGATTTCACTATCGCTTTCAACTCTTGAAGGCGAAGTTTATGGGTCTGCCAAGTTTTCTGAAACCGTGTTGATGTGTCGACACTAGATCTCGGTCGGTTAGAAATTCTCGAATGTAACGTGATTCAGCGTGCTGAGCAACACGTGCTTATGACTTCGACAGAGTGGTAATTATTTACTAAAAAGCCAGTAACCTTTCTTTTCTGAGGGTGTGCAATGCGTGCAATGCGCTAATCACTTGCGATGACTGGTGTAGTTATCGAATGGTAAAACATGTTAGTCAGAAATTCAGAACGTTGCTCAGCATATCGTCTAAGAATTGTGATAGGAATACAGTCTTTGCCAGTATAGACTTTTTAATACTCGTATTTACAAGCATGGTGGTCACGCCACACCATCTTGCGTTATTACTAGTTACGCAATACGTGAAACACAGCGATATTCACAATGTAAAATTGAAACACAGAATAGTTGCTACATCACTATTCTCGCTTTAACAGTCATATTTGTTTGCAATATATACAAAAGTCACAAACAAAACATTCTCTATAGAGTTTCAGGCACACAAAACTATATACACAATCAACAAATAATTACACGTTACAGCACAGAGGCACACACTATTCAAAAGCCTGAGGTTGCTCCATGTGACCACTGGCGCCCAAATAGTCACACATTTCCATATGCACAATGTTCTTCTGGTACTTCTCTAAGTTCTCATTGTCGTCTTTCCCGAGTCAGTATGTGGCTGCAAGCTCTCTGGCTTTCTGAAGTTCACTCATTTGGGCGCAGTAGCTTGATTTTTTTTCTCAAGCTCTTGAAAATTGGGGCGACTGTGAAGATTGTCCAGTCGAAACACGTCATCTCTACCGCACACCAAGAACAATGGAATTAGGCGAACCATGTCTCGTTGCCCGGTTTAGTAGCAGAACTTGACTTATGGGAGAAGCTTGGCCCACTTTTCTTCCCGGTGGTAGTCAGGGCAATCATCTGCTTGATTGCCTCGTTGGCCCTTTCTCACGAAGCCGTTTAGCGTGGTGATATATGGTCGTACTAGAAATTCGTTCGCGATCCTTTCTTGCAGATATACGATATCAGTTCTCGCGAAATAACTTCTATGCTGAAGTATTTGTTCATTTACAATTACCGCAGCTCTGACTTGACCCGAGTTTTGCAGGTGATGGCCACTTACTCCTACAAAACACAGGGACGAAGGCCAATGTTTAGTTCAGTTTTTGGACAAATGTAGCCGTAATCAAACTTTTAACATCTGCTTGCTACCGTTACTGATACCACTAATTAAAGAAGCAATCACCGGACTAATTCCAAGGGTTGACGTATCAGCCCCCGAACTGCACCACGAAATCATGGACAGTTTAGATGTGGTTTGGCACGCCAGCGAACGCTGGGTGTGGTTCAAAGAGCGAGTCAGAGCTGAGAGTCTATAAACAAACAAAAAATATATTCGCAATTACGGCAGATCGAACCACACACAAATATGCACCCTCGGCAATAGTCCAATACAATTTGTCGCCACACAAACAACGGGCGGCAAAACACAAGCAGCTACACTCAAAACAACGGACACGAACAACAACACGCACTGCAATGCATTAAACAACCAAGACCCTCAAAGACTAAAGAGGTTATCGTCTCACTCAGTCCGATGTTCTTGAAATGAAATTTGAAATATACTCTTCCAGAAATCACTCACTCCAAATTTTCCCGCGCTGTTATTGTTTCGCTGCCCCCAAAGTCTCTGTTCCAGGTAACCTCGCGTCTTCAAATGCCCACACTCCAAGCAACAAACATCTTCGCCGGTAACACGTCGGCTTCTCACGCGTTGCGACTGCAAACCCGTCTTCCCCCACTAGCTGTAGCCACATTCTCTTCTGTTTGTAGCACAAGCCTTCAGCTTTAGGTGCAAACCCTCTTTATCGCCTGCTTTGTCACTGACGAGAAAAGACTTCTCTCAACGGTGGGACAACTCTACGCACACTGGCGCAAACTTCCTTCAACTCCTGCTTTGTCACTGAAGACAAAAGTCTTCGCCGACACGGCGGAAGGACCTCACGCACACTTGCGTATAACTTCATCTCCTTCCTACGCACACTAGCGTAAACTGTCTTCATCATCAACCTTCTCCGCTGCTTGCTTAAATACCTTCTCGCTATGTTCCACAAAATTCTTCGGCGCGTTGCACTGTCAAAGCCGGAGAAAGGGCGAGACGTTTTGAGAACTGTCCACTACAAACGACGCAACTCTGAATTACCACGCCCCTTTCCTTCGAGAATTTTCTAGTGACCTCTCACCGACCATGCTAGGAGGTTGGTCGGCGAGAAATCCGCCGAAGGGGAAAGACGGCGCGCCCGAGGAGTCCACTGATGTTTGTTTTC
The DNA here is from genome assembly GCA_013436015.1 of Rhipicephalus annulatus. Classification (NCBI taxonomy): domain Eukaryota; kingdom Metazoa; phylum Arthropoda; class Arachnida; order Ixodida; family Ixodidae; genus Rhipicephalus; species Rhipicephalus annulatus. The sequence continues at coordinate 104,721 of WOVY01011158.1, forward strand.
TTTTTTAAGGTTGACCTTGGCGCGATAATGTGACGCCCGGATCGTCAACATCACCGAAATTCAGAGGTGCGCGCCTTCTCGAGCGCTCGTTTGTGCCACCTACTGGTGACTGCTTTGCGGACATTGCTGTCACCACCTATTCTTTTCCTGGTGTCTACGCTATCTCTGCGTGATCGATAGCACCTAGGATTCCGAGGTGAACGCTTTCTGTTAACGTGGCGTTCAGTGAATGGCGTTGTGAATGGGCTCTCACGTTCATTTGAAACAACAGTCTGAACGTTTTCATCGGAGTTCCTGACCTTATCAAAGCGCTAAAAGGAACTTATCATGTCGTCTAACAGTCTAAATTTTTGTCAAAAAAGTGCTTTTTCGCCTATTGTGGCAGCGTAGCCATGATGCCTTGACACTTATTGTGTTGCAGTACGGCATACTTTTGCTGTTCCATGATGGCCAACTTTCAGTATGCAAAGTCGGTTCAACACTCTCCAGCACGTTGCGTTGCTTCGAAGATTCGCTGCTTAGACGTTATTTCGCAGTCCATGTATTAATGTCGGCAGAACGCTGTCTTCATGTCAGTCCAAGTATGATATCAGCCACCTTCGTGTGGTAATGCATCCGTTTAAAATCTCTAGCTCGAATCCTCGAAACAATAAACAGTACGGCGACATCGTCAGGAATGCTGAAGGTTGTGAACCAATTGTGAACTTGATGAAACCGTGCGTTTATACTTTCCCTAGATGAGGTAAGTAGCTCACCGCAAAACTTGCAAGTCGGTCTCGAGCATCTTCACCGTTAGACATGCATAGGACATTTTCGCTTCTGGGCTTGTGCTCCAGATTTTTCATGCCGCGTTTAAGAGTAATCAATGCACTGCTCTCCTCCACAATCGTGCTTGTTTCGGCGTCAGGTTCTTTATGCCTTTTTACCTGCAAGCCCTCCAAGCGTTCTACGAGTGGAGCAAGCAAGTTGCAAAATAACTCGTGATCTGCCTTCACCTGCTTGTCAAGAGGTGGCTATCCTGTATTGTTGTCTTTAGCGGTGTCGTGTTCGTTCAGAAACCTCAGTTACAGTCCCTCCTAGTATCGTTGTAGCTAATTCACCTCAGTTATTGGGGCATCGGCTTCGGACACTGCTTACCTGTAAGCTTCCACGCGGGTGGCATCATCCAGCCGCTCGAACACGTCGACGGAACACGTGGTGGTCGCCATCTTGGCTTCACGAAGCCGACGCTGTCCTGAAGTCAATGGTTGAGCCAAAGGAGCGCGTAAAGAGCGACAACACCACATAGGAGATGTAAACGTCTTCTTAGCTTCGCCCGAACCATTGGGCCCCAAATGTGACGTTCCGTTGAGGCCGTCGCATATACTGGGTTCTGAGGTAGCCTAAGAATGATGTTTACACACATTCGAGAACAAGAAGGGACTCCTCGAACTTTTTCTTTATTTTTAGAAGATCCTTCAACGCTCGCGAGTTCAGCGCCGATCTTCGTCGTCTTTTTCGTGCGAATGCGCAAGACAAACAGCGAGTGTCGTCTCACTCGCGACACACTCAATTTGCCATCAGCCGTAATCGAAATCGCAGTCCCTACTGCAGCAACAGGAGCCTTTTCTACACTGTTCAACAAATAATGGCGAACTAAGGAATAGTGTTTGTTTAGCGGTTGATGTCAACGCACATTCTCTATTACCTACCGGATCAGAACTTGTTTTCCTGCGCAGGATACCCATGAGAAATTATTTTTTCGGACAACAAAAACTAACTTGGTGTATAGAGCAGTTCGTGTTCCCATGAGTACCTCGTGAAGTTAGGAAGGAAAGATGGCACGAAGATACTTGATAGCCGCGTGCTCTCATATTGAAGTCGGCCCATAATGACCTCCTGTTGGACAAACACTCCTTTTTTCTCGCTAATGATGGCCAAAGACTTGGAAACGAAGGTTAACTAAAGCTTAGAGCTTACATGAAACAAAGACGAGGGGCGAGGAGGCTTCTTAAGTGGGAAAACGTTCTTTGTTTTTTACAGATGTTGCCCTCTTTTAGGTGTCTGTTTGCATAAAACAACATCGCACGGCTTTCATTTGTCATTTCTTGTTTCATTTTGTGGTTTTTACTATAATTTTTATACGGTTCGACATCACGTTCCTTGTCACGTTGCTACTACACGTGTGCAATATTAACTGTCTTCAGCAATGTCTATTTAGTTTTCTTACCGCGTCAACATCATGAACCTCACTTAGCATCCCCTCCTTGAGCGCCACGAATTGCCGCATCGTTGAAATAATGGGCCAGATAATTGCACCAGTGACGTCGATAACGTCCGAGACCAAGCAGCTTCTTTCACCTTCATAGGACGTTGCAGTCGTTGGATTCACAACTCCTCTTTCTTGCATGTCGTCTACGTACTTCTCTTGGAGTTGTTAACGCTCTCCTTCCACCGTCTTCTTGTTCAGCAACTCTCAATCACTTGATTCAGCTTGGCGCGACCCTTGACTGCGCCAAATGAGCCGTCGACACACTATACTTAGCGAGGAAGAGCACGGGTGTTGTTTCTCTGCACGATGGCGGCACGTATTGCCATTTCTTCATCATCGCTTAGGACTAGACCGTTTTTCTTTAAGGCCTGCCAGCATCGATTTGCACAAGCAGGGCGAGAGCGGTTCAGCGTAATAAATAATTCACGCCCATTATGTGGCAGCAAAACAAAACAAGATTTCAGTCGTAGCTCTATTTCTGTCAGCACAGCATACGAGGCCATCCGTGCCCCTTCAGGTGGGACCTGCAGCCGCTGGTGCTGCTGCAGCGGCTGGCTAAATAACCATTACATGGAGAGTTCGAGCTGTGCTTGACTTGTGTCTTGCCAAGCCTTTATCGTCTGCTACTTGAATGTCGAGCTGTGCTATCTAGTTTTCGTAAACTGCTGTGCTCTTCATACACCGCCCATACTGTCACCAATAATACGGCCTCCTACTTGTTTCGCGGCTCTCCAGCTATTTAACTGCCATCTTTTCCTGGCCCTCAGTACATAACCGATTGCAGATCTTTCTCCGTAGGCGTGGCAAATGCGCTGCCCGATTGTTTGCTGCTGGGCTGTGAGCCTGCAGTGAATATAATTGTTGTTCCAATTATATTTTGCTTGCAGGGGGCTGCATCACTCTATTCAACATTCTCTCGCTTCCTCCTATACAGACGCTGTGTCTAGAGCAAGTTTTTCTTGATGCGGGTGGTCTCGGGAATTATGGATAATGTTCATGACTGTTATTAGAGGACTCTACATGAACAGGCAATCGTAAAAGAAAGCGGCATGTTTCATTTCTATATGGTATATTTATCCATTCGTTCGCTATGCACAATAAGCACTGTGTCCAAACTTCAATTGCAAACATTATCGTAAGCCACTGATTATCCGATGCACTTCGTCTTATCTACATTGGTGCCCTTCCATGGCCGAGGTGGTCAATTTGCTGTGAGCTGAGACCTCTGAGTATGAAGGTTAATAATTTAGCAATTACAACGCCACCGACTAATTGTTTATTGTTTCACTGTTGCAACGATGCTCTTGCAATGGGAGGTGCTTTACATTCTTTGAATGAAGGCACAACAATCATATTCTTGGCGATGGTGCTCTGACGAAGGCTTCCAACTCTATTTTGTCGTGAGCCAAAAGTGTAAAACGTGGCGCCTGTCTTAAATCAATAGGGCTGCATAATGGCGAAGTCTGCCAGTACTTACCATCAAAGCATTGCAGATTCATGATGATTTGGTTCTAATGAATTAAGTATTAATTAGGTTATTAGAGCCTTCGAAATAATAGCTTTCATAGCACATAAAATTCAGTGTTCTATGTTACGTTCGGTATACTGCACCGACTTCAGCATGCACGCCATGTTTCACATTTTTCCTTAAGCCGTTTTGGCTTAGAGCTCTCGCACGCATAAATTGGGGGGGGGGGCATATCGTTATTTTCATACCTTCAGCGAATGCACAGAGTTTGTGTGTGTGTGTGTGTGTGTGAGAGAGAGAGAGAGAGAGTACAATAGGCACATTCTAAAGATATGCCGTGGCGAAGGTCTGTCACGGCGGTACCATGTTCATTTAGGAGTATGCTCACGCATAAAGAAAGAAGCGTCATGAGGCCAGTAAAGTGTGTGTGTCGCACTGGTGACACTTCCAAGTACGATTAGGAACGCACGCCTTAAGTGGAACTGCAGACTGATGTGGTCATCAAAGAAGAACGGGTATGAAGAAGCATGAAGTAGAGAAGCGCGTTAGGCTAAAGTTTCGGATCGACTGCTTTTCCACGGACCAGTTCTGCGCATGCGTCGCGCTAAAAACACCTCAACGTGTGCTAGATTGATTGACACATGGTGTTTACCGTCCCGAAACCACCATATGGTTATGAGAGACGCCGTAGTGGAGGGCTCCGAAAATTTCGACCACCTGGAATTCTTTAACGTGCTCCCAAATCTGAGAACTTGGGCCTACAACAGCTCTGCCTCCAACCGAAATTCAGCCGTCAGCACCGAAATTTCATCCCGTGACCTGCGGGTCAGCAGCCTTAGCCACTAGACCACCACGACGGGGTCAACGTGTGCTAGAGTCGACGCGTTAATATGGCAGCTGAAGCCATAGCCCAGAGCTTGTTGTTGCTCTTTTTGAAAACTTTGTTCTTCGTAATGTTTTTGCTCCTTCGAGGAAAAAAAAGGCATCCATTGGTGGCTCGTAAATAAGTTTTGTCAATCGTCTTGAGAAGACCCCTAAAACGTGACCATTCTTGGTTTTCTGTGGTCATGGAGGATCAGGCATGGGGGTTCAAACATTAGTAGGCGCTTTAGTGAGAGTGATAAAAGATAGGTAATCATGTCTCAATCGCACGCTAGCGACCTGCTCATATCAGCAAAGATATATCAGCCAACAGACGATAGCGGATGGGACGCACGTTTAGATCAGCTCCACAGTTGCCTGTGTTGAACGTTTAGCTCGAAGTGGAAGTTGTCGGTGCCCCGCAATGCTAGACGACGTCCTGTAGTAGTGAGGCTATACCAACCTATCTACTTTACGTTGTCATGAAAGGATGCGGGGGCAGCGATCTGAAGCTAGTTATTGCCGTGTATATAAGCATGCGCACGTAGTTGCCTGCAAGGAGTGCGCGCAAAGCAATTCCTATTGAATGTCATTAAAGGAAGGGGGGTGCACGGTTTGGCGGAGAGGGTGCGATATCAGCCTCATACTTTGACATAATGACAGGGGCGCTGCCACAAATCCTCCCTCCCTCTCCCCTCCCACCCACGAAAGAATGCCTTGTACATGCTTGTCTTCGTAAATAATGATAACTCATCGTCATCATCAGTCTGATTAAGCCCACTGTAGGACAAAAAGCTCTCCCTTGGCTCACCAATGAACCCAGTCCTGTGCCTTCCATTGCCACGTTATACCCGCGAACCTTTTTATCTCAATGGCCCACCTAACTTTCCGTCTCTCCTTGGTGCGCTTGCCTACTCTAGGAATCTAAACAGTTCCCCTAATGAGATGCGGCTGTCCTGCCTACGTGCCCGGCCCATGTACAGTTCTTCTTGTTAATTTCAACTATGATATCCTTAACATCAGTTTGTTCTCTCACCCACTCTGCTGTCTTATTGTCTCGTAAAGTCACAAATATCATTTTACTTTCTATCACTTGCTGTGTATTGCTTAATTCAAGCGGAACCCTCTTTGTAACCTTCTAGGTTTCTGCTAAGTCGGTAAGTGCCGGAAGGATGAAGATATTGTCATGGGGTTGTGACTATGACGAAGGGAGCAGACAGTAGGTCGAAGATTAAACTGTTTATTCGGGCCGAACTTGTGGCTGACAAATTTTAGGTAAGATTACAGCGAGGCACTGGCACTGATAGCGGCGGGCAGAGCGTCGGCCGTTAGCATTTATACACTTACCATCGAATGTTCTAGCGTTATCGCTAGTGGCGACGTATTTTCCATAATAATCTGTACTGTTCACGATCTGGGCGTAATCTTAACGACCAACTACAGCCTCGAAGCTTTTCGAAAATTGTAGACGCGGTTTGCGCTGAAAGTAGTGCAACGGGCTGATAACAAAACTTCAGGAAAGGAACGTGGCATTGCCCTCCTATGAAAAAAGCATCGTCCCGATACTCTTACAAATAACGAAGGTACAATAACAAAGACAAGAAACAATAAGTACAAGCAATAAAGAACAGCAAGAACAACAAAACGCGGTCCTCAGGTTCGTGCGTGAAATGACTTGAAGTGCACTAGATGGACAGCTTCAGGTCAAGCACGGTGCCATTGGGAGTTAATAATGACGTCGGGATGAACGTCGTAGTCCAGTGGTCCGAGACAGCAAACTACTCAGTACCGTTCGAAGTACCGTCGTAGAAGTTTTTTACTCAGTACACGTCGGCGTATAGGCGTTCATACCTAGACACGATCAGCGGGCTGGTACTCCACGAAGCTTCGCCGAAGATTGTAACGGCGGCTCTCGGCCGCCTGCTGCTTTTTGATGCGCAGGTGGGAGCGTTGACGAGCTTCTTACGCGAGCTGAAGGTAGACAGTGACGTCGATGTTTTCTTGATTAGCAACGTTTGGCAGCATGGCGTCGAGCGTCGTTGTCGTGTTCCTTCTATCGACCAACTTGTACGGTGTCATCTGCGTCGTTTCTTGTATGGCGGTGTTGTATGTGAAGGTTACGTACTAAAAAATGGCATCACACGTCTTTTGTTCGACGTCGACGCACATGGCCAGCATGTCGGCGATCGTCTTGTTTAGCCGCTCGGTGAGAACATTTGTCTGTAGGTGGTAAGCGGTGGTGCGAGATGGCTTGTCTGGCTATGTCTCAAGATTGCTTGAGTCAAATTAGCAGTAAAGGCCGTACCTCTATTGCTGATGCCAACCTCTGGGGCGCCATGACGAGGGACGATTTTCCCAACAAAGAACTTAACTACCTCTTCAGCGCTACCTTCGGGTAGGGCCTTTGTTACGGCGTAGCGGGCGAGGTAGTCAGTAGCTACGACGAACCAATGTTTCCAGAATTCGACGTCGGAAATGGCCCCAGTAGTTCTATCCTGATTTGTTGGAATGGTTGGCGAGGTGTCCTGCCGTTGCATCGTTGTGCAGGTCTGAAGGAGTTCGGGTCGCAGAGCTGTTGGCACCACAAGAAGGTACTTGGCCCAAAGCGGCGAGTTCTCCATTTGCAAAAGGCCGTTTCGCAGTGAAAACGATGTAAGTGCCCGTTTGAATACCTTTGGAACAACGGAGGTTCTTTTCTCAAAGTATTCGATTAGGCCCCCCAAATTCCGGGTCAGCCAGTTGGCGTTCAGCGAAGTCGTCGGCAATTATCGTTCCCAAGAAGCAGTCATCATTAAGGTCTTCGGGCAGTGGTGGGTCGACGGGGCCGCGCGACAGGCAGTCGGCGTCGGAGTGCTTTCTGCCAGACTTGTAAACGACGGTAATGTCGTGTTCTTCAAGTCTTAGGCTCCATCGCGCAAGGCGACCTGAAGGGTCGTTCAAGTTAACTAGCCAACAAAGGCGTGGTGGTCGGACACAACTTTGAAGGGCCTGCCACAGAGGTAAGAAAGAAACTTTGACGTCACTCAGATGATGGCAAGGCACTCCTTTTTTGTTGTATAATAATTGCTTTCAGCCTTAGATACCGACCGGCTTGCCTAACTAATAACCCTTCCAAGTTTATCAGTCCTCTCCACAATGACGGCGCTGAGTCCAACGCTACTTGCGTCAGTGTGCACTTCTGTTTCGGCGTTTATGCACGAGTATCGGAGGCATCTGCAGGCGTCCTTTAAGTTTCCCAAATGCTTCTTCCCACATGAACTCGACGTCAGTCCTCGGGAGGCTAGTAAGACGCTCGCCGATGCGGGCGCAGTTTCTGACGAAGCACCTGTAATAGGCGTACAGGCCGAGAAATCGACGCTCGGCCTTCTTTTTGGCGGGCGACGAAAATGCAGCGATGGGCACTGTTTTCTAAGGATAGGGTCTTACTCCGGACTTCCTTATCATGTGGCCCAAGAACAAAAGTTACTCGTACGCGAAGTGGCATTTTTCTGGCTTCAGGGTGAGGCCGAAAGTCTTGATGGCTTAAAGTACAGTTTCAAGGCGCCGAAGATGCTCGCCGAAGCTTGACGAAACCACGACGACGTCGTCCAAGTAAACGAGACAAGTCTGCCACTTCAATCCTGCCAGCACTGTGTCCATAACGTGTTGAAAAGTCGCAGGTACCGACCAAACACCGAAAGGCATAACCTTGAACTCGAAAAGGCCCTCTGGTGTTATAAACGCGCTTTTTCTAGATATTTTTGGTTGACTTCGATTTGCCAGTAGCCAGTCTTAAGGTCCATCGACAAAAAGTACCTTGTGTTGTGGAGTCGATTCCGGACGTCATTTATCCATGGGGAGGATAAACATCTTTTCTTTTGATTCTATGGAGGTGGGGATAATCGACGCATAAACGTGGGGTTCCGTCTTTGTTCTTCATCAATACCACGGGTGACGCCCACGGACTCCTAAACGGTTGGATGATGCCATCGCGTAGAATTTCATCGACTTTTTTTTAACGGCTTCGCGTTCTCGCGTCGAAACTCTGTAGGGGCTCTGCCGTAGTGATCTGGCGTTTTCCTCTGTTATTATGCAATGTTTCGCCACTGCGGTCTGACGAAATTGTGACGACAACGAAAAGCAGTCCTAGTACAGGAGCAAAGCCTTGAGCTGTTCTTGCTTATGCTTCGGAAGGCTCAAATTGACGTCACAATTTGGGTGAGGAGCTTCTTTCCACGGAGTATGTTCTGTAGAATCGGCGAGGGCAAAAGCATTGGTGGCTTTCATAATTTCGTGAATGTAGCCGACCGCTGTACCTTTGTTCACGTGTTTGTACTTGTTGTTGAAACTCGTGAGCATAACTGTTGCTTTTCCTCCCTGTACCTTAGCGATTCATCTAGCAACACAAATATTGTGGTTGTGTAATAGGTGCTGAATGTCTTCAACGACAACTTCGAAGTCTTCTTATTTTGTGGTGGCGACGGAAACGATGACGCTTGAGCGAAGAGGGACGGTGAATTTCCCTTCCAACACATCTAGGGCACGGCTTTCTCGTTGCGTAGTAGTGGTTTTTCTGTGGATAGCGTTATCGACTTTGTTCTCATGCCAATGGCCACACCATGGAGGCTTAGGAAGTCCATTCAAAAAATGACATCTCTCGAGCAATGCTGTAGTACGACGAAGCTTGCGGGATAAATGCGCCAGGTTCATGGACACTCTGGCTGCGCAGATTTCCGCTGGTGTTACTAGGCGACCTCCGGCTGTACAAATTTCCAGGCCTTCCGAAGCGGTCCTAACTTTCTTCAACTCCGCGGCGAAATACCCACTGATGATGGAGTAGTCGGCTCCGGTGTCGAAGAGAGCTGTGACGCTGTGATCGTTAATGAGAATGTGGTGGTCACTAGTTCGTCGCCTGGCGTTGCGATTGGGTCGTGGCGTCAGATCACGGCTACGTCGGTTTGCGCCACTGTTTCAACGTTGCGTATTCAGGACGTCTTCTCGTTGCAAAGTTTCGACGTCAGGGCTACGTTGAGGTGACGGCGACTTTTTGAAGTTTTGTTGTGGCGTCATCGTCGGCGGCGGCAGATCTTTGGCAGTTGGACGTGCAGCAACCGCACCTTCAACAGCTGCTGTCCTTAGTTTTCCGAGTACGGGCTAGGCGACCAACCTTGGTAGGGCAAGTGTATGGCCGTCGGTGAGGTGACATGTAGCGGCCCGATGACGACGAACGGGAAGATCCTCGGGATGTCCTTTGCGTTCCGGTGAGATAGTCGGCGATTTCATGTGCTCTTTCACCCCGCTGTTGACGCGGCGTGTCGATGGTGAAACCGCGTAGTTCTATCTGGCGCTACTGGCAGCAGTGGTATGTGTGCCCGGCTTTTCCGTAGTGGTAGTACAGTGGGCGGTGGTCAGGGGCGTGCAAGACGCCAGTCTTCCTAGGAGCGTAGCACTGGCCTACGGGAGGCTGATAGGACGTCGATGATGGCGGCGACGGCGGTGTCTGATGGTGGAAATGCGGCGGGGCAGCGTCCTGACGTGGGTTAGAAAGAGTGTTGCGGCGCACAGCAGCGGTGTAGCTCATAGCTTCGGGCTCAAGCAGTGGCGCTTGGGGAATTCGAGGCGATTGCCGAACTTCTTCTCACCTAATATTGGTGATCAAATTAACTTGAGGCTGCGGTGAAGGTATTTGCTTGGGCAGCTCTTCCTGCACAATCGTTCAGAATGTCTCGTGCAAGTCATCGTTGCTGGGGTAATGAGGCTCAGAGCAGTGTACTCCTGAAGAGTGGTGATCATACGGCCTTGTGCGTATTTCCAATGCCTTCTCGATTGTGGTGGCCTCGGTGAGGAATTCTTCGACCGTCTTCGGCGGGTTGCACACAAGCCCCGGAAACAACTCTTTTTTAACACCTCGATTACGGAATCAAACCTTCTTGTCTTTGGCCGTGGCGGAGTCAGTGAGGCGAAGCAACCGGTCATCTCCTCGAAGAAGATTCCGACGTTCTCGTTGGGGAGTTGCACACGCGTCTCCAAGATAGTCGCAGTACGTTCCTTGCGAACACCGCTCTTGAACATGCGGAAGAGCGTCGTTCAAAATATATCCCAGCTTCAAAGCGTGCACTCCCGGTTCTCGAACCACGTCTTTGCGGCATCTTTTGGGTAGAAGTATACACGGCGAAATTTTTCTTGGGTGCCCTGACTGTTCAAGAAGGCGACTTGGTCGTATACCTCGAGCCAGGTTTCCGAGTCTTCATTTTGTACTCTAAGGAACCTCGGTGGTTATAGGGGCGGGTGCATCACAATAGCCGCAGGCTGTGGCGCAGCGGCAGCCGCCGTTGCAGCAGTGGTCGTCGTGGTGGACGTGCGAGTCTTGTTGGTTAAAGGCCCATACTCCGGTGTTAAGCCTTGTTGCCTACGGCTGACTTGCTGGTCGTGGTTGGCGTCGGTGTTTTCTCTACAACGTGTACTTGGTTCACGGCTGAAAGGGGGCGTGTGGTACATGGATGAGAAGCACCTCCACCAGATATCACGGGGTCATGACAATGACGAAGAGAGCTGACAGCGGGTCAAAGATTAAACTGTTTATTCCGGCCGAACTATTGGCCCACAAATGAAACGTAAGATTACAGCGAGGCACTGGCACTGATAGTGGCGGGAAGAGCGTCGGCTGTCAACGTAGGCTGTCAACTGACAAGCGGCGAAGTGCATCCGCATTTATACACTTGCCATCAAGTGTTCTAGCATTATCGCTAGCAGTGGCGTAGGTTACTGAATAATCTGTACTGTTCACGACGTGGGCGTAATCTTAACACAACGATCTATTACAACCTGGAAGCTTTTCGAACACAGTCGGTGGGGTTCACGCTGAACGTAGTGCAACGGGTTCATAACAATACTTGACGAAGAAAATGTGGCAATATTGTATACCTTCGTCTTAAAGCCTTGCTGTGAGCTGCTTCGCTGACAGCAAGCCCTTTTCGTTGGTTCTCCTTCACGGTGAACTGCCGTCTTTGTTTGCTGCAACTGATACCAAGGCTGCTACCTTTTTTTAAATTCTACCATAAGTCCCCACCTCACTGCCGAGCAAAAGGGAGATCTCTTGGACTTTCTCCCTAAAACATTTTTTTGTTTGGCATTCATTCCAGGGTTCCGAGGCACACCGCCGTTGCAGAGCACAACGTCGAACCTGATGGCAACTCTATTGTACGCCACCGCCCATACCATGTGTTTTCGGCGGAACTGGAAATCATTGAGAAAAACTTCGCCAACATGCTTAAACGAGACATTTTTCGACCTTCATGCAGCTCTTGGTTGTGTCCTGTGGTGTTGGTCCGCAAAAAGAATGGCTCCGTCCACTTTTGTGTTGATTACAGAGCGCTCAACAAGATCACGAAAAGTGATGTGTATCTATTGCCACGGATAAATGATGCTCACGACTTCCTACAGGGCGCAGAGTACTTCTCTAGTGTCGGCCTCCAATCCCGGTATTGGCAAATAGCTATGCCCGAAACAGAAAAAGAGAAAACAGCCTTTATAACCCGTGACGGATTTACGAGTTCAAAGCCATGCCTTATAGCTTATGCAACGCTGCCGCAACATTCGAGCGCATTACAGATACTGCCTTACGAGGTCTCAAGTGGAAAACCTGCTTATGTTATTAGGACGACATTTTCATTCACTTTTTCGCTTTTTCTCAGCACCTGAGGCATTTGGGCGAAGTGTTACCATGCATTTCATTTCAAACGCTGGCCTTCAGCTCAATGCGAAGACGGGCCAGGTTGCTAGCGCAAGCATCAAAGTATTGGGTCACTTTGTCAGCAAAGATGGCGTTCAACCCGGCCCCAACAAGGTTTCTACCGTAATTTGGTTTGCTCGTCCAAGCAATCAAAAACAATTGCGAAGTTTCTCTGGCCTGGTGTCGTACTTCCTGCGCTTCATCAGTTTCTTTGTAGACATTGCGGGGCGGTTACACAAGCTTCTGACGTTGGAAATGGCCTTCAGTTGAACTGTCGAGTTTCAAGCCCTCAAAAGTGCTTTGACATCATACCCACTACTCCATCACTTCGACGAGAGTGCTCCCACTTTCCTGCACGCAGATGGAAGCGGCCATAGATTCGGTGTTGTCCTCCTCCAGGGCGACGACACTTCACATGAGCAAGTAGTTGCGTATGCCAGCCGTGCCCTCACACCTGCGGAGCAGAACTAGTCGATAACAGAACAGGAAAGTCTCGCTGTCATTTCGGTCATCGAGAAATTTCGACCGTATCTGAATGAATGCCCCTTCACTGCGATCACCAACCATCATGCTCTATGCTCATTATTCTTGCTGAGGGATTTGTCTGGGCGCTTCAGTCACTGGATACTTCGTTTGCAAGAGTAAACTTTCGACGTTGTGTACAGGTCTGGCAAACAGCATCAGGATGTCGACGTTCTTTCTCGCTGCCCTCGTCTATTTTCATCTCCAACCACGCATTCTCAATGCCCCTCAGGTGCTAAAGTGGCACCCCGCCGCGGTGGTCTAGTAGCTAAGGTACGCGGCTGCTGACCTGCAGGGCGTGGGTTCAAATCGGCTGCGGCGGCTGCATTTCCGATGGAGGCGGAAATGTTGTAGGCCCGTGTGCTCCAATTTGGGTGCACGTTAAAGAACCCCAGGTGGTCTAAATTTCCGGAGCCCTCCTCTACGGCGTCTCTCATAATCATATAGTGTTTTTGGGACGTTAAACCCCACATATCAATCAATGATAAAGTGGCTTCTTCTTTAATCCTGTTATCACCCCTGGCAGTTGCTTTGTCGCTATCTTTAAACACCAGCGCTCAGTTTTCCTCATGCGAACGTGGCGACCCCTACTGTAACCGCATCATCGCATACTTGAATGGGTCGCTTTCTCTACGTAATGCCAAACTACGTCGTAAGCTATGGCCGTTCAAGCTAGAGAACAATTTTCTGCAGCGCTATGCCAATAGTACGATGGGCATCGCTGGGTACCAGTACTTCCCAGTTTGCTGTGAAAACAAGTTCTCGAAGCAATGCACAATTATCCATCAGCTGAACACTTTGATTTTCAGAAAACCTAAAACAGCGTTAGCAACCATTTTTTCAGGACTGAGGCGGAAATGTTGTAGGCCCGTGTGCTCAGATTTGGACGCACGTTAAAGAACCCCAGGTGGTCTAAATTTCCGGAGCCCTCCACTATGGCGTCTCTCATAATCATATAGTGTTTTTGGGACGTTAAACTCCACATATCAATCAATGATAAAGTGGCTTTCTCTTTAATCCCGTTATCACCCCTGGCAGTTGCTTTGCCCTATCTTTAAACAGCAGCGCTCAGTTTTCCTCATGCGAACGTGGCGACCCCTACTGTAACCGCATCATCGTATACTTGAATGGGTCGCTTTCTCTACCTAATGCCAAACTACGGCGTAAGCTAGGGCCGTTCAAGCTAGAGAACAATTTCCTGCAGCGCTATGCCAATAGAACGATGGGCATCGCTGGGTACCAGTACTTCCCAGTTTGCTGTGAAAACAAGTTCTCGAAGCAATGCACAATTATTCATCAGCTGAACACTTTGAGTTTCAGAAAACCTAAAACAGCGTTAGCAACCGTTTTTTCAGGACTGAGGCGGAAATGTTGTAGGCCCGTGTTCTCTGATTTGGGCGCACGTTAAAGAACTGCCACTATCCCTCAAGAGGAAGGTATATAACAGCTGTATCTTGCCGGTACTTAGCTACGGAGCAGAAACCTGGAGACTTACAAAGAGGGTTCAGCTTAAATTGAGGACGACGCAGCGAGCAATGGAAAGAAAATGGTAGGTGTAACCTTAAGAGACAAGAAGAGAGCAGAGTGGATTAGGGAACAAACGGGGGTTAAAGATATCATAGCTGAAATCAAGAAGAAGAAATGGACATGGGCAGGGCATGTAGCGCGTAGACAGGATAACCGCTGGTCATTAAGGGTAACTGACTGGATTCCCAGAGAAGGGAAGCGGGTTAGGGGGAGACAGAAGGTTAGGTGGGCAGATGAGATTAAGAAGTTTGCGGGTATAAATTGGCAGCAGCAAGCACAGGACCGTGTTAACTGGCGGAACATGGGAGAGGCCTTTGTCCTGCAGTGGACGTAGTCAGGCTGATGATGATGATGATGATGATGAAAGAACCCCAGGTGGTCGCAATTTCCGGAGCCCTCCACTACGGCGTCCCTCATAATCATATGGTGGTTTTGGGACGTTAAACCCCACAAATCAATCAATCAATGAATCAATCATTTCTTCAGGACTGGTCTCTTTACCTCTGTAGCTAATTATTTCACTTCTTGCGCGCTTTGTTAACGCCGAAAATGACCAAATTCAGCTCCAGCTGGACTATTACAACCCATTCTATGTCCCAAAACACCTTTTGTCATCGTCTAAATACATTTCCTTGGACCCCTTCCCGTAACACCCGCGTGCCACTGCTGGAAGGCCACAGCCGTCGACCACAACACACTACGCGGACACCGCTCCTCTACGCACTAGCTCTACGCAGTGGTGGTAGCTCGGAAGCTCAGCATTCACCACAATCATTCAAGCAGCACACTGTGGTCAAGCCAGCCACTTGGAAAGGCAGTCGGAACAGCAGCCCACGGCAGATGAGAACTGCTGGGAATACAAGAGAAAGGAAGCGAAACAAACGACGTTTCACGTAGGTAACAAAGGTCTCAGCACCTGGAGCTCACCACGGATACACATTTCTTACATATATGCCCGCACGAAAACGTTTTGCCGTATCATGACAACCACATGGACGCAAAGAGAGGGGTGCTGCAATCAAAACAAGAAACACATAACACACCTAATGTACCGCAGGTACACGCGAAGTCTTTTTCGTCCTTAGTTTCGTTACTAGGGCTTCGTCAGGTCCACTCACAATTCCTTTTCCTCCAGAAGGCTTTCCAAGATCCGTAAATTATGTGTTCTGAAAACTTTACCATTAACTCTTCTCAAGCATTTTTGAAATATATGCAATATAATTCGCTACCTCTTCTCCAGCCTGCTTCTTGACTACCTTGTCTTCAATGTAGCCCCTCATTATATTACGCAACACTAAATGTGCCGCCACTCTCTCCCAGCGATTCGAAGAAGCCAGTGGCCAGTAAGGCACTCTTATTTACGAATCTTGGTTTGACATTCCTCGGGGCAGCATGCACCCAAACAAATGCTTCGTTTTCTCAACTCAGCGCTCGCCGCTGCTGCTCAGCCTCGGAACGTGTAATTGAAAACCAGTCTTTGTTGTCAATGGTGCCCAATTTGCAAGATTGATGGGCGTTCACACGTAGACACCCTGTGTCCGTACTCGGCGCTTGTGTTTGTGCAAGCGGGGTTCGTTGTGGCAGGCGCGAGAAAGAGGGTGTCGCTTTCGATAATCGCAAAGATGACTCCGATTACGCGAACACACGTTGTACACAAGTGATCTGTTGGCTCTCTGCTGTTCTTAGTGATCTGTGGTCTTTCTTCTTTGAAGTCAAAAGCACAGAAAAGGGCAAGGTGCAATATTATTTCGGCGAAGTTAGCGAAAGCAATTTGCACACCCAACGATGCCAGCGCTGCATCAACGATGTGCAAGTGATTGTGTAATTACAGGTTTGCACTGCGTAGACTTGGCTAATATTCAACGCATCTGGCCCCTTGTGCCTTGTGCAATTCAGAGAATTGAGGGATGGCTACACCTTCTTTCTTCTTTCATTTCTTTTCCTTATATTTCTTGTATGATTGCATTTTGGTCTCTTCCACAAAGCCCCCTTATACCAAGTATACTTGTTCACTGGCTGCCTCTATATGGTGGTTTCGGGACATTAAACCCCACACATCAATCATAAATCACTGGCTGCCTCTGCCACATTTCTTCCTATCTGAGTCACGCTTTACTCCCGTTGCCTCAAGGGCCGCTCCGTTTGCCTGCTTTACAAAGGCTTTAGAAGAACGTTTCCGGCGGTTTGAAATATCCAGAAAGCACCACATGGCACATGATGCTTTTGAGTCGGGTGCTCTGTTACTGTAACAGTCTGCGCGGCGTGCTAATTGTAGCATTTGTTTGCATTGCACAGTAAGACTCTGCAAATCAATTACACGAAATGGGAGTTCATGAAATGTAATGGTAGAGTCGGATGTCTTTAAAGTTTGTTTGGCGGTCTTCTAGCATAGCGCATTTAGCGGAGATTGACACCAAAGCGATTTTTGTCTTTTTATTTTTTTGTAGTTCTTACAAACTACGATATGTGCGGTGTAATGATTATTGCGCCTTTCAGGAGTCTGATCACATCAATGTTTTTTCTTTCATTTATTATTAACTATTCTATACGTGCTTTGTTTGAATACCCCCGGGCTAATACTTCTACGAACGTTGAAACACGAGGTCTATTTTCAAAAGCGATCTATTTACACATCTTTTTGTATGAGCGTTCGAGCGATTGATTACAATGCATTGACTATATAGTTCCCACACATATGCTGCATAGTCAGCAGAGATTTCTTGTAAGCCGCTGAGTTCTTTTCTGGACCTAGCTACCAGAGTACAGCTTCACTTTCAAGGTTCAAGGGTAGGTCACATGATTTGTGTTGCCACCTGCTTCTCCGTGAAAACTCAGCTTGGGCGGAAGGTCGTTTTATTGCCATGAAACGTGGTCGCTATAACACCATTAGTGTGGCTTCTTGCTTTTCTTTGCTTAGGGCGCTTCTGACGCTAGAACCTTTTTATGTTATCTGTGGATCACAGCGAGTGTCTCTCTGGTTTGAAAAACGGAAGACTCCCGTGAAGATTGCGCCACTCCGCCATAATTTCTGACTTACGTGCTCTAGGGGCACAAACCGTGAAAGCGTGAGCTTGCAAGAAGCAAAGTGTCTAGGGATTTAGGGGGTCCAAATGTGAGGCTCCATGGTTTATGCATGAAATAAACAATGAAGAGAAAAGCACAATACAGCAGGCAGTGACATGCCTTGCTTCGGCTTCTGCAGAGGTCTAACGCAGGATTTATGCAAATAGCAAGTTGTGAGATAGGTCTATGAATACCTGGCTCATATTTCAGAATGACTGTTTCAGCTATCCGGCGATGCAAGACTTATTGTCGCACCATTATAAACGTTTTCTTTTCCTTTCGGCAGCGGTGGCACTGCTTTAATCTCAATGTGTTCAGGTGGTGTGGAATCCGGTTGCGTAATTGTGATTAATTTCTTTTAGTTTGTTCTGTTGGCGATTATTTTGCTGCACAGCTCTCAGGCTCTGGCTTTCCCAAAATGAAATTTTTCGTCGCGGGCTCCCTTCTTCATTTTGTATTCTTGGTCTGTTTATGTACTATCTCTCGGTTTAGTCATTACGAGTTATTTTATTGTTCAGGTATAAAGAACCATCTAGGCTGCACGTGTTGCTGGTATGCTATGCCTGAGCCAACCAGCAACCACTTTTGGAATTGCACGTATGCATTCATTATTGATGACACAGTCGACTACCCCTGTTCCCAAGTATACTACAATGAAATGTGCTCGTCCTAAAGGACATGATGAGTCATTTGAGTAGAACTTATTCGGAGGTAACGTACACGCTATCCACAAATCTTGCGAAGTGCTTTTAGTAAATGACGTTGAATGCTGACGAATTTTCGTGGTCATATGCTGACAAGATATGTCATCGAGTTGATTGGCTATATTTTTTTGCGTACTCGGAGCGTTTTCACGAATGTAAGGCAATGCGAGTATGAGAACATGGTACTGTTTTGAAACGTGTCTTGAATCAGAAAAATCGCTGTTGTATCCTAAATGTAACGTAATTATAGCGCGTTCATGACATGCATGATTACTCTGGCTTAAATATTTATGTTAGTTTTCGTGAGCGTTTTATATGTAATAAAGGAAGAGGTCTCATTCCATGACAACCATGTGAAAAACAACATAACGTTAGCGTGATCATTGTTAGCTACCTAGCACCTCGGCCAGTTGGAATGTCTTATATACTCAGCAAAAAGCTAATTGAGTTTAGCACTCATAGCGTAGCCACATCAATCATTGCGTCCTAACTTCAGGAGCCAAGCAGCCGCTGCTCCACTTGTCCATCGTTCATCATTGCAAGGACATTAGCAATTTCAGTCATACACTTCATTGATTATATAATAATAACACGAAAGTGATTTGTGCCTGCGTCCAACACGGCTCCGCTGACGTATTTTCGTCATGGATATGACGTTGTAGAGTATATACAAATGGATTTAGAAGAAACGATTTTGTAGTGGGGTGTTGAACCAGTCACCTCTTGCTCCGCAGCGCATGATGCTAAATACTATGCCAGAGAGCTTACGCTCTTTAGCTTGGTAACGGTGAGCGACTTACACACATCATGTACCATTACCACTCCTAAGAGCTCAGCACCTGCAGTGGGTTTTCATCATCAGTAGCAAGATGGCGCGAAGGACGTGTGTTGGGCGTGCGCGCCTCCACGTGGTGTTTTCAGAGTGGTTAAAGCGCGTAGAGATGTTTGCTAGCGTGGTCGCTCTTTTGACCACGCCCTTGTTTCGGGACTCGGGAACATTAAACCTCTTGTGCCTCCAACGCAAGTTTGCGCTGAAATGGCAGTGATTAAAGAGAGCACGAAGATCAATTCAGCCACTGCTGCGGCCATGTTCACGAAACCAGCGTGCTATCCCCCAATAAAAATTGAAATTACGACCATTTGCACTTGTTCAGTGTGTGCTTGTGCGTTCGTTTTGTGCGTCTTTCTTTCTGTTTACGCAGCATGCTTAACCTGCTTAGCTGAGACAGCTGTTTCTCTACGCTCGCTCTGTGTATGCTCAATGCGAGCGGGTTTTCTGCTTGAGGCCTGTTTCATTCGCACGTAGACTGGATATACTGGACAGCTGCGTTCTCAAGAAGCAAATGAACGCGAATGCTCATTTTTCGTTGGTAGGGTTTCCAAAGCGCGTTCGATTCTTCGTTGGCAGGTATAGTCGAAGGCTGAAAGGGTTAGCAAATATGATGGCCATGGGGGTGTATGCACGAGGCAATCATGTACGTGAGCAGCACATCTGCTTTCATCACAAATTATGCATTCTCATTCTAAACAGTTGACGGAATCAATACCACTGGCTTGTCTGCTCGTACGGCTGGTCATAACTCAGACACTCTGACGGCAGCGTTTGTCGTTCACTGCGTGTCAGTGTTTGAAGAGAAGGCTGCTCAGCATCAACAGGCGAGGCCGCGGGGGTCGATTGCGTCCCACCTTGAAATGGGGTGTGGCTGTTGGCAATGTTTTCATCGTCTGATGAACCAAAACTACATGGTTCCTTCGTCACCAGTCAATGCTTACAGTTGCGCCTCAGTGCCGTATTCTTCTTTGTGTCCAGATAAAATGATCGTGGGCTGGCCGTTCCTACCACCCTAGTTTTCGTCACCCACGAAGTCCCACCCAAGGATACTACGTCATCGTCGCAGAGGCCAGAAGGTTCTATCTATCTAGCCGCCTACAACTTGTAGCTCTCCTGTCCGTTCCGATAATGTTATCGATACCAAACTTGGTATGACATTACATGACTGTATGAGGAACGTATATGAGTAGTCAGAACATGAAAATCATTACATTTAGGTCATGAATGTCATGATTTACATTTCATGGTCTTGCAGCTCTTGCGACAATCTTGTTCACATGGCACGTTGCAAAACTGGTATGATATGGCATGATTGCATACTGAACACAAGCGACTGACCTCTACAAGAAAATCCTGACATGCGTGTCATGTAACAACATGACTACATGACACGCTCATGATGTGCTCGCGGCCAATTCACTAGCGTCACTATACCAAATTTGGTATTACGGGACGTGAATGAATGACGAATGTATGATACTGGTGCAAACATGATAAACATGAGATGCGTCTCTTGTAAAAGCATGCCTACATGCTGCGCTTTTGATGCGCTCGCAGCCGTTTCGCTAGCATGATTTGAACCAAATTTGATATTACGGGACAAAAATGAATGACCAAGATATGATATAGGTGCAACCATGGTAAACATGAGATGCGTGTCATGTAACAGCATGACTACATGCCACAGACAAGGCACCAATCAATCTCGACGCGACGCGGTGCGCGTGCTCGCCGGCGTTCATTTCGTCACGTCACGCCGGCTTTGCCTTGCCAGGCACCGGTCCTGCCATATACCCGCAGGCGCGTGCCGCGCTGGGCTGCTTTGACGCATGCGCTTTTCATTACGTCCGGCGTCCCTCCGTCAAGAAAAGGGGGAGACGCGGTGTTGTCGGGGTAACGCATCGGCGCGAAATGTACATGTCGCATTTCCTGCCAGTTACCGTTGGGCAGCGCCGACGGACACCGGTCGCGCCTCGCGTCAGACTATGGAGTGCTCGCGTTTTGCTAACGAAGCGTCCCTGCACCCAGCGTGCGCGCGCGTCAACGCTACATTGGAGTATATTGGCACTTTATGATGCGCTCTCGGCCATTTCGCTAACTCCACATATACCAAATTTAGTGTTACGTGACGTCAAGGGATCACAAAGTATATGACTGGTGCAAACATGACAATTCTGACACGCGTTTTATGTAAGAACACGACAACATACCACGCTCTTAGCGTGCTCGCTGGCCTTTCGCTAGCTCTACATATGCTAATTTTGGTAACACGTGACGTTATTAGACGACGGAAATAAACGACACATCCAAACATGATAATCATGACACAGAAGTCATTTACGGCATCATTTACCTCCACCTCATAACGTTTTGCTGATTTTAAAGTGGCATATCAAAATTTCTCATTCGTGCTTCGCATATCATCAATTCCCACTGTACGTGGCATCTGCAATTTTTTTTTCACTTGAGCTGCCGAGATTCGAGATTGAATTGCATTCCCGCAGTGGTGCTCGCAGCCATCTTCCTTGCAGGAATTCGCCCAGAAACCAGCCATCTTGAACAGGACTCACCTTGTAATTCAACAAGCCCAGCCAAAATACTCTCCTGCAGCTTTTGTTTTCTTTCAGAAAGGCTTTACACTTGTACATTCTTTTCTGCAAACCCGTTCAATTGAGGGCACTTTGGGCTTAATTTCACATGCTTAAATTCGTAACGCTTTGTGGTCATAGTTATTGCCAATCTCGGCTGGTATGCCATGCCTTCAAAATATTGTACTCAATCTATTGATGAGAGTGCTGGCTATTGTATAGGTGAGTAGCTCCACCTCGGGTAAATGAGACATTAAGACCTAGGCCCACCAAACATGTCTTCCCGAGTACTGAAAGAGATGGACACCGATACGGTACCATGGCGCAGTCCCCATTGGTTGCAATATAAAATGCTCCTATTGATATTTTAAATGAATGTCTTGCAAGTTTGACATTGATGAAGGACTGAATAGTTGAGGTTCTATTCAGGCAATAAACTATTTGTCTTCCTTTAGCGTTGCACTTTAGCTGGCCAAGATAGTCAGCGTGGATTTGTTTCAACATGTCGCTACGCATGCCTGCTGTATCACCACTTTAGTGTCCTATGATAGTATGCCGTTTATTACAGATAGCTAAGCGGCCACAGGTTGGAGGGGGCCGCCCATAGGTTCTCCCTTAGCAAGCTTTCTGAGCACTGTTCCAAGTTGTAGATCTAGAGTTGTTTTCTGCTCCAGTTTACTAGCTGTAGTTCCACTTACGACTGTTGGCGACCGTTACGACATCGAACTCGACGCCACTCGTGCGTGCAGCGGCCTTGAGTCCAGGAACAGGTGATCGGGACAGCTTGCACGCAAGGACCATCAGTTTGCCAGGAACTTATGTCAGCGTATGGGCGGAAGACGAAGAAGTGTGTTTTGAATAGGAGCTGCTTCTGCTAACTCCAGCGTATTTCAGTTGTAAGTTAAGTCTGTTGATCAGTTTCCGCTGCTCCCTTGGAGGGGATGGAAGTAGACCACCCCGGGCGCCTGCCGGCACCAGCGGCGTCAGCGGCGACCACCTCCAGGAAGCGGATGGGACAAGCGAGCGACAGCGACAGTGAAGATACCCATGCTTACTATCTCAGCAGTGAGGACTTCTCAGATGACGGTTTCCAACCTGTGCTGAGCCGCAAGGCGAAGAGAAGGAACATGAGGACATCCTCGTCCTCAACTATTCAAACTGTAAGTGAAGCGCCAAAATCGAACACTTATACCATCCTGTTTCTGCCTGCGCTTCCTACCGTCAGCATGAAACGCCTTAACAGACAGTCTGTGTCGAGGTCTCTGGAAACGCTCGTGCCAAATGAGATCACGGACATAAGAGTGAACGCCAGAAAGAATATACTGGCTGTGGACGTTTTGCACGCAAGTGCGTTGGGCGTTCTGCGCAGTGTAACTGACTTGGACGGCAACCAGGTGCGCTCTCATGTTCCCTTGGGATGTGATGTAGTAACCGGCGTGATCTACGACATTGATGTCGCTATTTCCAATAAGGACTTACAACTTCTTGTCAAGTCAACAACTGATACTCCAATTGTTGATGTCACCCGGCTAGGCAAGTCTCGCTGTATGAAGATTGCGTTTAAGAGCACATCACTCCCCTCTCATGTGAAGGTGGGGTACCTCAGACATGCTGTGCGGCCTTTCATTCCAAAGCCTCTCCAGTGCCGTAAATGCATGAAACTTGGACATGTGAGCAGCGTCTGCGAGAATTCGGTGGTATGCCACCGCTGCGCCGAGCACCATGAAGCGGATAAGTGCGTCGCAACTGTCAAGAAATGCTCTAATTGCAATGGATCCCGTGAAGCCACATCGAAGGACTGCCCGCAGATTCAGAAGAAAATTGCCATCTTGAAGGAGATGGTGCGTGATCACTCATCTCATCGAGAAGCCGCAGCTAAAGTCAGAAGGCGTCGTTCACGTCGACGTCGGTCTTCGAGGACGCCCGCTACCTCCTCGACACGTTTGCGTGATCCCTCATCAGTCCCACCTCCTTTGCCTCCCAGACCACATGCCGTGGGAAAGGCTGTAAAGGACAAAGCCAGTGAGCATACCCTAACTGCGACAGAGTGGCCTGCACTTCAAAGGGAAGCAGCATCAAGCGAACCGAAGGAGCTTCATGACGGCCAGTCCGCGCTCCCGGTTAGGGATCTTTCCAACCAAGACAGGCAAGTGACTGCAAGCGTTCCGGTTCGAGATCTTTCCAACCAAGACAGGCAAGTGGCTGCAATCGTGCAATCATTAATTGCCACGATTCGCACGCTACTGAGCAGCATACAATCTCCGTCTGCTAAGAGTGCACTGCAAATACTGGATGCACTGAATCCAGTTCTTGTTAACTTCGTATAAGCACAATGGCTCAACAAAATCTCCACTTCCGCACTGAAGTTAAAAGTGCGTCGATATTTCAATGGAATGCCAGAGGCATGAAGTCCCGTATCTCGGACTTTCGCCAATTTGTTCGGGCCAATCAATTCCCTATACTAGTCATATGTGAACCAAACGTATCAACGCCTTATAGATTGTCCGGTTATGAAGCTTTTTGTTCAGCCGCTTGCGAAGAACGAAGCAAAGTAATTGTTTACATTCGCACAGACTTGACTTATCTTTCGCACCCAATAAGTTCAAATGACGACAATCAGTACGTGTGTCTTCGTGTGAAGAAGAATGAAGTTTCGTTCACGCTGATTGGTGGATATATATCTCCGTCATCGCGATTTGATTGCGACAGATTAAAAGACATCTTAATGAGAACCGATGGGCCTTGGATCATCACCGGTGACTTCAACGCCCATCACATGCTTTGGGGGAGCACTAGGATGAATGCCAGGGGCTGGAACATTGTTACATTTGCTTCTAATTACGACCTTTCCATCATGAACGATGGTACCCCCACATATCTGCGGGGTCTCACGTATGGCAGTTGTCTTGACCTGACATTGGTGTCACGGTGCTTCTCTCACAAAGTTAGGTGGTTTTGCGATATTGAGACTCATGGGAGTGATCACATACCCACCTACGTGACGATCGATGGTATCATAAAAAATTTCTCTTCCGGTGTTGCAATTGGCACTGACTGGTCGATGTTTACATCGCGTGTTGAGAACGCTTGTCAAGAAGGCCTCGCCTGCAGCCTGGAAAATACCATAGTGGAAGCTATGCAAGCGTCCAAATGTAAATTACCATTTTCGTCTAATGTAACACAGTTTGACATCGAACTGGAAAAATTACGAGCTATACGAAGGCGTGCTGAACGACGATACAGACGCACAAGATCAATTTACGATCTGAGGGAAGCAAGGCGGCTCCAGAAAAAGATTCAACGACGCATTCACAAACTGGAGAGCGAACGCTGGAAAGCATTCTGCGAATCTCTAGACCCTCATAAACCGCTGTCATATATCTGGAGAACAGTTCGTGGTCTTCGCTCCTCTCCACAACAACGGCACCCTTTTAAAGCTTTAGCACTCCATCATGGAAAAACAGAACTCGAGGTGGCTGAAGAATTTTGCACGAGAGTTGCCGGGAATATTATGAACGAGAGCATCGACGCCGTGATCGTTCCTGAGACGCGATTACCGAAATGGACATTCCGTTCACCATGGAAAAACTGGAAGGTACGTTAGTCGCTTCTAAGCGCATGTCATCGCCAGGTCCCGATGGTATTACTTATAGTGCGTTGGGACACCTTGGACAAAAAGCTAGAAAAGAACTTTTAACATGCTTCAACAACTCTTGGCTCAGCGGCAGTGTTCCCCGAGAATGGAAAATTAGTCGATTAATACCACTTTTGAAATCGGGAAAATCACCATTGGACTTGACAGCGTATCGCCCTATTGCCCTCGCAAGCTGCCTCGGAAAAGTGATGGAAAGAATGGTTCTATTTCGTCTCGAGTGGTACTTGGAACGATACACCAAATACCCTTCTTGCATGGCAGGCTTTCGTCGGGGCCGCTCCTCCATTGACTGTGTCCTTGATTTATCGACATTTGTTCAACAAGAAAAAAGTCGCAAGCGCATATCAGTGGCACTCTTTCTTGACGTGAAGGGTGCATATGATAATGTAGCTCACGATGCCATCCTCACTTCTCTCGCAGCAATGGGCATTGGTGGACGAATGTTTCAATGGATAAAAGATTATATAACTGGCAGGGGTTTCTTTGTACAAACATATGAGGGTACAACTGCCCAACATTACACCTACTGCGGAGTACCTCAGGGAGGTGTTTTAAGCCCCACATTGTTCAATGTGGCCCTCATTGGTCTGGTGAAGGTTCTGCCAAAGTCGGTGTGCCTATCCATATACGCCGATGATATTTGCCTCTGGAGTGCTGCAGTTACTCGCCCTCAGGGGCGTGCACGAATACAGCGGGCAGCAACCCTCACAACAGCCTACCTTCAGAAACAAGGCCTAAATATATCAACTGTGAAGTGCGCGTTGATGGCGTTTACACGCAAACCAATGACGCCATACCCTGTTTACATCAATGGGCAGAGTGTCAAATATGCACGGACGCATCGTTTCCTGGGCATAATAATCGACAGAAGTCTTTCGTGGAGCCCACATTGTGCATATCATGAAATTCTTGTGCGGTAAAGCATGGGGAACTTCTGTGGCCTCTATGCTACAGCTGTACAGGGCCCTATTTCTGGGTCTATTGCGCTACAGCTTGCCGGTACTGACTAACACTTGCAAATGGAATACTCATTCAGTGGAGATTTTGCAGGGTCAGGCAATGCGTATCTGCCTAGGACTGCCCCGATGCGCTTCTACTTATGCCACAATCATGCTTGCCAAAGACCATCCGGTCGGGACATATATAGTTGTGGATTGCCTCAGAGCGCACATTAGACATGCTAGCCGTGTCCCCGACCACCACTTGGCCCTTCTACCTTCCGGAAGACCACGTGCTACGTTTTCAGACGTCATAGCCAAGCACCTAAACAGCATTCCATCAGGATATACGCCAGCTGCGAGAACGGCATGCCCTTTGTGGTGCCTCGACCAGCCGCAAGTACGTCTAGAAATTCCGGGAATCAAAAAGAAAAGCAGTCACTCCAGAGTAGCATTGAAGCAAGCAACACTGCTAATATTACATGAGTTGTACTTAGACCGAACGCAGATATACACTGATGGGTCCGTCTCATCCAGCAGCTCATCAGGTGCCGCTGTAATTCCGGCTGCAGAAATGACAATCAAGTTTCAGTTGTCGCATATGACTACATCTACGGCATCAGAGCTTGCTGCTATAAGGGCTGCTTTACAATATCTCATTCAAAAACGTCCAGGAAAATGGGTCATATTCTGTGATTCGAAGGCAGCACTTCAGAGTTTGCAGTCTGCCATGCGTAAGAGGAGCCATGACCAACTGGTACAAGAAATAAGACATTGCCATCATGAAGCTCTAGCACGAGGGCATGATATTATATATCAATGGCTGCCTGGACATATCGGTAATACCGGAAATCAGTTAGCCGATGATGCATCCCGCTCAGCCCACGAAGAAACCCGTGTAGTCCCGATTCCTCTATCAAGGAATGATGCAGCAAGACAACTTTACCTGCTGGCTCGAGATCTCACACGTACGTTCTGGTCGTCTACCAGCTTCCAAAGGTGTCAATTTTATGAACTGGATCCTTCGCTCAAGCTAAAGCTACCATCACAACTTTCCCGCTCCGATGCGACACTGTTATGCCGCCTTTGGTTGGGTGTTGCACTCACAAAGGTGTACTCCTTTCGCATTGGTATGGCAGACACTCCTACATGCGACTACTGCGGAGATGAAGAGACCATCGAACACGTCCTGTGCAGCTGCGCTTGCTACGACACACAGCGATGCCAGCTACGGATGGTTTTGAATCGACTTGACCCCGGACCATTTTGTGTGCAGAAGATACTAGGACCTTGGGCATCTGCCTCAGTTGCGCAGAAAGCAACTAAAGCACTGCTAGTTTACCTTAAGTCAACAAACCTGAGCGACCGCTTGTGAACTGTGTGTGCTCCCCGAGTGTGCTCGTGATTGTGTGTACCTTCTTTCTGCAACCTCTTTTCTCCCCTTTATCCCTTCCCCAGTGCAGGGTAGCAAACCGGATGTGCGTCTGGTTAACCTCCCTGCCTTTCCTTGTATCTTTATCTCTCTCTCTCTCTATGTCAGCGTATAATCATATTTTATCAACCTCAAAGCAAATCGTTGCACTCTGCGTGGCATAGCATGTTTATTTTGCGTTGCAAAGGTGAGTACCAGGTTGGTGTATGCAAGAGGCAATCGTGCGTGTAGAGAGTGCATGTGCTCTCCTCCGATGTGATACAAGGTGCGCGCTGCAAGTTTTGAGCTGCTCGCCGTTTTTCACGTGACTTTGCAGTTTGTTGCTATAGCAATTATCCTTTCCTCCTTGCGGTGAAACATTGTACATTAAATTATAAACTACCTCTGTGAAGACGCGTTTCACTTTTGTGTTTTACCAGTTTCTAAAAAAAGAGATCAGGCAAGTTTCTTTTTCTCGACAGGAGAGTTGTTACTATGGTAATGTCAACACACAGAGCATTTAATTTTAAAGTGAGTGAACGTGTCGTCGTTTTAAGTGGGCTGCTTCTTCATTGCCATGCTGCCAGAACCTCTAACTGTGCTCGAATGCATGCGGCAATCTGTGTTTTTATGCAGATGAGAAGGATCTCTGCCTTTTTTTTTTCTACGCTCAAATAGTGCATGTTGCTACTGCCTATATAGTTTACCTTTTAGGTTACAGCGCATTCTATTTGATGCAGCAGCAAGTAACATTTTCAGACCACTAAGAGTTTACGTAGCGCATAACATACCAAGCCTGTCACATTACGAATGCTAAGCCATTTGCTGAAATCATTATAGTAATCACCGATGTCCCACTGCGAAACCCTGAGTTTCATCCCGCCACTGCTCACCGAACTTCTCGATATTTATTCTTTGTCTTCTGCGTGTTCATGACCGGAGTTTGCGGCTACTCGAAATAATTACTGCAATGCCTTCAAACGACCTCTGAGGCACCTACAAATTGAGCTAGTGGGGGCTTCCACTATTGCACGACTCAACAAAAAGAAACAATGAGGTGTTTATGTGTTCACCATCAGAAAGAACCTGAAAAGAGTCTTATATTCGTACATCCCAAAACAGGTCATCTTGGACGTGGTATTAAAAATAAACAAATCGGGACTCGTATTGTGGAATCAAATGGCGTTGTTCTTGTAAGTAATAAAAACAAGGGCTGAATTAAGTTCAGGGAAAGTGTCCTGAATAAACTTTGGCTTGGTTTGTCTGCGTGCTAGAGCCGGGTGGGTACGAAAGCAAGCTTTATGAGCAGATGGCTCACCAAAATCAGTGTGCTTTTAACAGACGACAAAAAACAGCTGAGCAAGCAAAAAACATTGTTTAAAGCTTGAAGCACTCGATTCAAAGAAATTCTCGTGTCGGCGTCGTTGACCGTATAAAAAAACACAATCCTGTGCATAATCGAGAAATCTAGAAAGATACTTATAAAATAAGCAATAAAGATTTCCGGGTCCGAGTGAGACTCCAACCCAGCTCGTTTGCCTGGCGACCAGGTGTTCTGCTACACGGTCATGCATGTGCTTAGAAATTTAGTTGAAGCAAGTTCATCTGCTTGGAAATGCATCGAAGATAACTTGCGGAAATTTTTACAAACTAATGCGTCTTGTATACAGACGTCACTATACAACATAACATGTCGCAGTAGTATTGAGTGGTGCAAGCGTATATATTGCGATTGAATGTCAAAAGAAGTGATTATCATATGGACTTTGTCTGTTAAAACTGGCCACCCAATAAAAAATGCACAAACTTTACCGCACGCATTAGCTTAAGAGAACGGAGTGGTTGAACAGTAATTTCCAAAATGACGCGTGTAGTTGTTCATGAATAAAAACATGCTGCCCAGTACACAAAATGCAGCCATAAGTGAAAGCTTCACTGACACAGGCCTCTGTCTACTTTATAAATTACGATTTATTTCGCAAGTCAAACATCTTGACTAACATCGTACACTACAAAGTATGCAAAACGTCGCCAGATCCCACGTACAGTAGGAATCGATCATATGCGAAGCACGAATGAGGAAGGTTAATATGTCACTTTAAAATCAGCACCACGTTATAAATCGAACGTAAATTATGCTCTACATAGCTTTCATGTCAATCTTATTACGCTTGAACACGTCATTTTCCTTCGTCGTCTGCTCACGTCACGTGATACCTAATAGCGTATAGGCATAGGTACACTCTAAGCCAAAAATGGCCGAAATGGGAGCAACGGCTGTTTTTACTCCTTCAGACCGACTGTTACTCTCAGAAAAGACCAAGAGGAACAAGATGGCCGACTTGTTCGAGAATGGGGGAGCAACTGTATTCATCTGAAGTTTGTAAGGGAGCAACGGAAGGAGGAACCGCTGTAAATGCTCTCGTCACGCAACGGTTACTCCCCGGCAGGACACCGCACACAAATATGCATGCCGCCCACATTGATATTCATGGGCCAGATTATTGTTTGTTCTGTGTGCCAAACTTCACCAAACCAAAACAGTGATTTATTTTAGCATCCGTAGATAATAAGATAGCAGCGCTGGCTGAACACAGAAGGCCTGAGAATACAGTACGGCAAATACCTAACACACGCAGCAGCAGAATGGGGAGTTGGCACGTCAAAGCGGACCGAACGCCGAAACACGTGCAAAACAACGATAAAAATAGCCTAGACACGCCGTTCGTCCGCGAAGTAAGGGCGTCAAAGTCGATCAAGCACCGAAACACGTGCATAAGGAGCCCCCCCCCCCCCCGCCCAGATATATCGGAGAAAAAAAAAAAAAAAGCGGACCCAGACGCGCCTTTCATCAGCCATACACTTAGTAGCACGCTTCACCGTGTAGTTTGAGGGCAAAATGACAAATCTGCGCCATCGGCGCCCGCACGACGAGTGTGGCGCTAGCGTAGCAAGCGATGTAAGTTACAAAGTAATTTTTATTCAGTGTTTATGTTGACTAGCACTGAATAAAAACTACACTCAACTTTTTATAATTATTTTGGGTTTTAGTGTACCTAAGTTTTTTTTTTATAATTGTATTAGGAGAACACACTGAAATCATTGCGCTGACGCCTGTGCTGCCACTGCTCGACGTTTTTTTTTTTTTTCGGCGCAACTAGGTTCGCGTTCGCACTACTCATATTCATATGGTCTGTAGTCGGCGAGCACATGGACGTGCGGGCTTGTGAACTATGTTTTGATCGTGTGTGTGTGTCGCAGATTTGCGTTTCTACTTATTCGTGACGAAGGTTAGTGTATATTTATCTTTATGGAGCGCGAAGTAGTTGTGGATTTTGCTGCCGGGTGGAACAAACACATCGTAAACACGTCTTCAGCTATCTGCAAGCCTGTTCGCTCGTCGGACAAAGGACTGTGCATGCAACAGCGTGCAGGTGAGTGGCATTTCCAGCAACATTTAATGCTCTTACAATACATTGTTGAGTGGTTGCGCTATTGAAAGAGAAATGATTTGCTCTTATTCACCGTATCTAGTGCTAGCCGTATCGGACTAAATTACATCTATTACCGCCTGCATACCCTCTTGCTTCCCCTGTCACCACTGCAGTGCCAGTGTACTTTTGCAGTTAAAAGTTCATTTCCGCAACACTACCTCGTTTGAAAAAACATTGGGGCAGGGTTGTAGCTGCATTCATACTGGCACTTTTCTACCATTGGCTTTATGTAATGTTAACGGCTGAGTGTTGGGGCCTTGGGCCGCATTTTTTAGAGCTGTAAAGTGTATGTAAATCAGTAAGTGAACAAATCATTGTCGCATCACTTCACTGGCATAGCCAGGCGGTTGCGCACAGAACTTTTTTAGGCCGGGCGTAGGGAGCCCAAATTGACGACCATATTCGCTTGCCCGGCCTATTCAGATAAGCGGACCCCCCCCCCCCCCTCCCCGCACGCCTAAAAAAAAAAAAAGTCTGCCCACATCACTGCGTCACTTGCTTCACCTCTGCGCAGAACGTACTATTTTATAAGCGCACCATCAAGCGAGCAGTTTACATATTGACAGAACAATTGGAGGAGGAATGACCCAAATCTTTCAGATTTATTTAGAGATGCAAAACCTTAGCAAAACTGAATATTGTAAAAGACAATCATAAATGCTGTATGTTCTCGTTAGCGTTGTCATTATTCTTTATCATGAAATCTTTATGCGCTGTGAAAACTTGGCATGCCGTTGAAGTCACATATGGACGTTAATACCAATCGACGAAAATTTCGACAACCTCAATAACACCGTTTGGAATTTGCCGCATGCACATAATTAGGCTAATTCCCACTTGGCTGTTCTTAACCTGACTTCACTGCTACCAAATGAAACAATATTTGATGCATGTCTTTTACTTTTTTTTCAGGGATATGACACAAATTTGGTTATACTGCAGATAAAGATGCTCCCAACGATGCTAAAGTACAGAAAGCAAGTGAATTTTGGTAAGTGCAGACTTTTTGTACTACGTATATGAAAGCATCGCTTTTTAGGGGCAAACTGTGCATGTGTTGGCCAGAGAATAGTTCATCATGCCACATGGTTACACTGGTACTGACAATTCGACATGGCTCCGCTGGCCCGTGTGTGTGCTCACACTGTTACCGTTAAGATAAAATGTTTATGTTTTCATTGCCGGGATTGCTGTTTGTACTAAAAAGCCAACTGCCAAGATTTGTTTACGCTGGTACTCCTAAAAGTATGCTTTCCCTATTTACATGGATTTTGGCTTGCACAAAGCATAACACTTGGGCTTAGATTCACAAAGCTGTCCATGCGCAGGCCTTCATAACAGCGTTTCTTGACTTGCCTTTACCCTGTTTTCTGCAGATGTTTCGTGGGTTTAAAAGTGCCACAGCATGTTGACCTCCCCCACTCTGAAATATTCGCGTTCAAAGTTCCGCAAGAGTGGGCTTAACTTTCTTGTGCACCTCTTTGCTAGTCCAAGATACTGAAGTGTTATGCTCTTACTAGAGGTGGCAGTGTTTCTAATGTTTGTATTTACATCACATTGACCAAGTATGCGATCTTGGCTTGACTGGTAGCACATCCTCAACAAATGTCTTTGTGGCACATGTAGAAGGCAGTACAAAATAAATAGGCAGACATTCACACCGGGAGCTAACTTCTAATAATGCTTTTTTTTGGAAACCACGGTGTGCTTATTCCAATTTGTCTAACAAGCAGTAACCTGTTTGGCTGTGAACCAACAAGACGTTGAACTAATAAAAGCATCACATCTTGTTGCTCTCAAATATATATGTATTGGCAAGCTATCTGTGACACTGTCAAACAAAGAATCAGAATATCTGTGCATGCCTTAAGATATATTGCTTCCTCGACAACCGAGTGAACAAATGCACCCTAGTTTACTAAATTTAAAGCATTTTTTCAAGGTAGCCCGGTCTACATTTTTTGTCTATAGTTTTGTCCAGCCGTTTGCGTCAGGTACAAAGAAATATACTGAAGATTATCATGTAGCCTCTGCAAATGGTTGCTTTCAAGCAGGCTTTGCATGCTTGGCTTGTGCCTACAGGTATTGCACAATTCAAGACGCAGCAGCGTATGATAGAACAGTAGAATCGAGAGCAACTATGTGCACGAGCTAAATAAGTATTTTAACATGAGCGGACAGTACGTGTTATTTGCCACACACATGACCTCACTTAGAATGCCCATTGGTGAATGGGCTCATAGAAATGTCACTCAGCTGTGTATAGGAAACAAGTTAGCTGAACCTAAAGGTATCTTTAACTGCTACAAATATGTCTTGTTAAGATGCTGCACATTTTCTTCCAGAATATTGCTGTCTGAGACATCATGTGAAGAGCGTCTACCACATCAGCATTTATATGGCTTGCCAAGTAACGTTTGGCCGAACCTTCCTTTTTTTCACATTTCGTTTTGCAGTAGACATCCTAGAATGTAAGCGCTGCTGCAGTGTGTGTGACTCATTGTTATGAATTGATTCTGGCATGTTTAACCTCACACTTCTATTTTTTTTCTTGCAGCAATGAGATGCTTCACATATGCCTGCGGTGACGTTCCGCTGCGCTAGCCTGATGGAAACACCAGCTGCGAAACTTGAGTTCTTCAGAATTGGAGAAGTTGCCCTTCTCTCACCAATGATGACACAGACTGCCCTATGCTAGAAATTCAAGATTGTTTTTCCACGGATGACGCAGAAAACCTTTGATGTATTATGGTGTTTGTTTAGTGCTGGCTGTGGTGTGGCGAAGTCTACTTTTACGTGTGGTCACACGTCGCCTCATAAAAAGAACAATAAAGCATTTATTTTCCTTTCAATATTGTCCACTTTTTGTGTTAGAAGCACCCAAGCAGTGCTCTTCCAAGGAGCTCTCGCCATGTGTTAAGCGTGTGACAAGCATACTCGAGATAAATACTCATTTCCCCAAGGAGTAACTGGAAGCATGTGCAGTTGGTTTTCAGAGAGTAACTGCGAACACGTGGGAGGAACGGTAAAGAGTAACTGTTGCTCTTAGAAGAGCAACTGGTGGGAGTAATGGTTGGTCGGCAGGGAGCAACTGGTGGGAGTAACTGTTGGTCTACAGGGAGGAACTGGAGGGAGTAACTGTTCATCCCCCGAAGGAGGAACTGAAAGGAGAGCAACGGTTCCTCCCTCTGCAGTTACTCCTTTTAGGAGAGTAATGGGAGTGGCAATGCAATTGCTCCCTGAAAGGAGCAACCCATATACCCCTGTTGCTCCGTTTTGGCTTAGAGTGTATAGCAAAATGGCCGCAAGCGTGCTATGAGCGTAGCATGTAATCTTGTTTTACATGACACGCATGGCATGATTATCACGTTTGGACGGGTCATATACGTTCGTCATCTATTCACGTCGCATGACACCAAGTTTGGTATATGCGGAGCGTGCGAAACGGCCGCGAGCGTGCTATGAGTGTGCTATGCATGCAGTCGTTGTACATGACACCCATGTCAAGATTATCGTCTTTGGACATGTCATTTAGATTTGTCGTCTACTCAAGTCATGTAATACCAAACTTGAGATGTGTGAAACTTGCGAAACGTCCGCGAGCACATCATGCGTGTGATATGTAGTCATATTGTTACACGACACGCATCTCATAATTATCATGTTCACACCAGTACCATACCTTCAACAATCATTCTCATCCCGTAATACCAAATTTGGTATATATGAAACTAGCGAAACGATCGCGAGTGCATCATGAGCGTTGAATGTTGTTATGATGTTACATGACATGCATCTTATTATTGTCATGTTTGCACCAGTCACATACTTACGTTATCCATTCACGTCACGTCCTACCAAACTTGGTGTATGTGAAGCCAGTGAAACAGCCCCGAGCGCATCATGAGTGTGGCAAGTGGTTGGGTTGTTGCATGGCACACATTTCATCACTTCAAGGTTAGGGTTGGTCACTAGTGTTCCCTATGCAGTCACGTCATGCAATACCGGTTTTGCAACATGTCATGCCAACGAAACCACCGCAAGAGCAGCAAGACGTTGAAATGTAAATTATGACATACATGTCATGATTTTTATGTTACGACTAGTCGCTCATGCGCGTTATACAGTCATGTTATGCCTTACCAATTCCGGTATCGATACCAATATCGAAATGGCCAGGAGAGCTATAAGTAGTAAGCGGCTAGATAGATAGATATATAGATAGATAGATAGATAGATAGATAGATAGATAGATAGATAGATAGATAGATAGATAGATAGATAGATAGATAGATAGATAGATAGATAGATAGATAGATAGATAGATAGATAGATAGATAGATAGATAGATAGATAGATAGATAGATAGATAGATAGATTAGAGTCGCTGAGGTTTGCTGAGACATGCTTCGCATTTAATAAGCGGTTGAAGTTCGCCCTATAAAGACTGCATATCGCTATCGCGTTCAGCTAATCAAGGTGAAGCTTAAGGATTCCTGAATTTTTTCGAGAAGGCATCGTACATAGGATCGTGGTTGCCGCCAACTGGAGAAAAAGAACAAAAAAATGGTTCCGTATATGCACGTTTCACTGCAAATTTCGTCGAAAGACGTTAGTCTTGCGCCTGGCGAGAATGAACAAAACCATTTATTTGATGTTCTGCGCAGCAAAATCGGTGAGTTGTATTCTGGAGGCACTGCGTTAGAGGGCCTTGATCCCTCCAGCGGAGACAAACGATTGCATCGGGGCACGTGATACGCGAGCGCTATCTGGCCGTTCTTTTTGAAAACGAAGGATGGCGTGTGCGCCTGTCTCGGAGGCGATAAGGTGTAGAACGCAAAGCGACGGGTAGGTGCCACCACCGTGTCATCTTAGCAAAGCGTTGGAAACACTTGCCTTTTAGTGCATAGAGTCGCATTGTCAGCGCATCGTAACAAACACTACGGTCCTTAGAATTACTTATGTATGCCTTGTCTAGTTTAAAAAGACACACCGCAGAATATTGAGGTGTTGTTTTTGTGCCCTAGATATGTGCAATAACTGTTTTAATTAACAATCACAGAAGTATGAACGCTGAAACTAGAGGAATACTGGTTGGAACTGCGAATGGGGTTGAATTTCTGCCATTTCGGGAATTGTTTTGGCGGTCAAACACAAAACCGGAGAGAGATAAAGACAGAAAGAGAGACAGACTGACAGACAGTCCAAACATTTTGCCTGGAAGTACCACAAGAAATACTATCGCCTTTAAAAATGAGTGAGCATGCATGTAGTCACGCCTCACGAAGACATTCTTTGTTGTAATATTACACACCTGCCCTAAGCTTCAAAAGATTTGAAGGAGTGGAGGTTTCATCTTACCGCCTTACCTGTCTTATTTTTCATATAATGCGTTCGTCAGTAGGAAGACGTCCGAAAATATAACCTAATGGGCGTCAGCGAACAACGCTTGTCCAGAACGGAATAACAGACGGAAGAAAGACGATGACGCCTCGTGTTTCGTCCACTTTGTTCCGTCTGTTCGTTCGCCAGCTAGTTTCGCCGTCTTGCATTCATTTGCGCAGTTACAGTTCCGTTCTTGCATGTTCGGCCACAGATGGCATGCAAATGGCGTGCCTCCAGCTCATGTGCTTTCGGCTCGTGGGATTCATGTCGCAAATTGTTTTCGCTCTCTCTCCACAGGCCAAGTGGAAGACATGAAAAAGTACGGTGTTATAATGGGTGCCACAGCCGCTGGTTTCGTGATGACCAGAAGCCGTTTCCGGCACCTCGTTGCTCGATCCCTGCACAAGCAGTCTCCGTGTTTTGGTCGCAGGCTATGCCGCGCCACAATGTTGTATGCGTTTTCATCGTTGTTCAGACAGCGTGTTTCGACTGTGTTCTTCTGAACAACCAGCCTGCACCAACGTGCAGAGCAAATTATTTTAACAGGCTTGCATCCGGTAGCAGACCAGCAGGCTTACGATGCCAATCCTTCTCAATAGTATTTTTTATACTGTCTCAGGTAAACAGGTCTGCTCATGTATCCACATAATAGGCTTAAAAAACAACACTTTTGAGGAATAAGCGGTAGTCGAGATGAATGTCGGTGAAAAATTTCAGATTGTTGGCGGAGCTCATCTAATGAACTTTACAGCCATGACCACTCTACCCAAAGTCATCCATTGTAAATAAAAGGAATATTAATTAAAATAGTGCACAACTTCTAGAGTCTGTGCACTTTATCGAGGTCACCATATCGTTGCACAGCATAGAATTAACAAGATGCACTTTATGGCATCCTCTTTAAGGTAAGGTGAGGCCAAATGAGAGGTGGGCAAAACGTGCCATTTTCATTTTGCCGACTTCTACATCTAATGAAAAGTAGGCTGTTGATTGTTTCTCTATTCTGGCAATAAGTGCTGGTACTTGTCTATGTTTTCATGAGTAAATTTCTCAGTGTCTGTGCGGAAAAATTATGCAGCTAATGTCGTAGTGCCAGTGACCCACCAAAAAAAGATTGAAATTCTGCTCAACCAAATTTTTAGATTCATGCATGAAGCTACTCCAGCATCAGTACAACAATTCAAGTAAATATTTTATTACTTTCTACTTCTAGCCACTTATAATCAGAAGTCGCTTTCATTTCATGCCCAGATTTAACTCAAGATTTTTTATCATTTGTTCGTTTTAGGAGGGCAAAACGCAACAAAAAAAGCATCAAGCTGGCTTAGAAAGTTTGTTAATAGATAAATCATTTACTTACACACGCTATATAATAAAGTTATTCGTTTAGTAAGGTTTGGACGTACAAGGAAATATCATATATAGCTCCCTTGACAGAAAAACGACATTAAAAAGCAGTGATTGCTGATGAGGACAGGACTCGCTCCATTTGCGCTACATAAAGCTTGTTCTGTGTTTCCAAAGATGCTCTGACGAGGCAGGTAAAAATTGGAAGAATCTCCAAGTTAATCCGTTCACAAACACGTCTTCTAGTCAAGATTTATTTGCATATTTCCCATACCAAAATTCAAAAATAACAGGCACTAGAACATTTGAAGTTCATTGTTTTGCAAAGTTCGGGTGGTGCGTGCAAAGCCACGCACCACCGGTAAAATTCCTCATCAAACGGACACAAATAGGCAGAAAAGATCTGCTAGCTTATGTCTAGTTTCTGATTGTTAAGCAATCCAGGCAAGTGGTATCATTCAACCAAAGAAAACAATAACATAAAGGAAGTTTTACGGTGTTTGATCTGCAATGAGTTTTGGAGCAACAAAGCGCTGGGTATCACAAATTCATTCCCTGAAGTGACGAACTGGGCTCTTGAAGACAGCTTGAAGGCCTACAGAATGAAATTTAAGCGCTTCTCCTACTATTTCGTTTTGCCCGCAGGTTGGGGCAAAAAGAGACACCAGGAGCGTTTTATTTTTTTATATAAGAAACTTTCGCAAACTGATCATCATTATGCAGCACATACCTTGTGCCCAAAGGTAAGTTTTTCCCTTCACATTTATGGTAACCTGTCAAAGAAAGAAATAATTTTATTATTTTTAATTTTTCGCGCATTCTCTACCTTATCCTTTCTTCAGAAGCACTGCTAAAGCTGTAAATTGTTCACGAAAGTGGCACGTGTTGATCTGCATTTTATACGGACAAATCACCTACACTGTTTCTTTCTTGATTCTTCCTCCTCATTGCTTTTCGGAATCGTTCTTTGAGCTGACACCGCGTGTGTTCCAGTCAAGCACTTATTAGGCCACTTTGATCTAGCTGTAGGCGTATATAGGCATACCCACTAGAGGACAAGAAGGCGTGGCTGAGCTAGCAAACGTTATATTGTTAGAATCATTAGAACATTTATGCTTAGTATATGAGGCACATGTGAGTATCTAGGCACCCTGCTGCCTAGATACTCACATGTGCCTAACTCTTTAACTTCAAAGAACAATCATACAAACAAATGAAAGTGCCTATAAATGGAAGGGTTGCCTGAAAGCAAAGCACAACCGTTAACGCTTTGCTCTAAGGCACAGCATTCAAAACCAAATATAATATTTTTTATCTATCTATCTATCTATCTACCTACTTGTATGTATGTATGTATGTATGTATGTATGTATGTATGTATGTATGTATGTATGTATGTATGTATGTATGTATGTATGTATGTCTATTTGTCTGGCCCTGGAATCCACACACACACACACACACACACACACACACACACACACACCCTCCATTCTTATCGATTAAGGGCACTGATTAGGATAGTGGCCGTGCCTCTCATTCACATGTCCCGTCTCACATGAAAAGCTGCCTGATTGTGAGCCATTTGGCTGGTGCAATTCCAGTGCCCGGGAGATTTCTTTCGGCAGCTAAGCACTGTCATAGTCATTGCCTGTAAAATAAGAACATTTAGGCGGCTGATTGCGATCATATTTTAGAGGCGTATTATTGTTTATGAAGGACAGAAAGGTCGCCCTTACAGTTATATGTAAGCCGCTCTGTGTTGGCGTGCTAAAGACGAAATAAATTAACAAATGAAGAAAGCGGCTTCTGAAAATGACATACGTCATACTTACGGCGTATACGGGGCTGTGCACGTCACATCATATGACTGCGTCTGAATAAAAAAGGTTTACAGTTCGGCGATTGGTCTTTTCACGTCTGCATCCCATTTCGAATGATGCGTGTAAGCAATGTAAACAATCTAGATCAGTTTTCTCGACTATGTGTTCTAGTGAAGTCAATTTCCTGTTTGTCAAAGAAGGATTATCTAGATGACTGAAATACTATAGCCACAAGATTTGCTTAAGTGGCAAATATATGAACTGATATATTTCACGATCTGTTTGTAGCTGCCACCACACTGAAAAACATTCAACCAATCCCACGTAGCTTGGGAATCGACTATATGCGGACCTTATTGACTGTGTGATTGTGTTGTAATTGTGTTGTAAAGGTGACTGTGTTGTAATTGTTATATTAAGTGATACGTTTTTAAATGACGCTAAATATGTGTGTAAAGGTTGCACGCACAGACATATGTTGAAGAGTTACATTGTTTATATCATCAATTGTTTGCAATCGGGCAATGGCCATAAACATTACCACCATGGAACAGGACCACGAGCATTAGCACTATCACAAACGATACGCTGATATGAAGGGCGGGTGCTCGCGCCTACGGTATTCCAGGACACTGCCACATAAAATAACTTCTGCGTATAGCACTTAATTAAAACTTGCGTTAACCCGACACGACAGCTGTATCAGAGGAGTGAATATATGTAATGGTTATAAAGTTGTATAGCCAGCACTTCAAGCAGAATGGACGTTTCACGGACATGAGGGTGTACTTGAAAAGTAGTTCCAAGACCTGACATATCTCTGTGATAAAATGCTCGATTGCCACGCATGATGCTGGGGTTCGGTTCCTGCTGGTACTCTGACATTTATTCTATGCATTCTTCAGGCGAATGCTGCCCATGTCGGCTTTTTTTTAAGGCTCGCGTGTTAAAATTATCCATGTGGGTTCTCTTCGTTCCTGGGTAGATACAAGTGTGAGTCCCCTGTGGCACATACCCGCATATTAGGGGACATACTCACCCATGTGTTTCTGCCCCAGTCTTGGGCGAAGTGTTTCATGGTGTACGCAACCGTATTAAGACATTATCCAAATCTTGACGAGTGTCTCATATTCATCAACCCGTCTTGCCCGCCCACACTAATTTTGGTTCAAGCCAAGTCAAGGGAGTGATCTCGAGAGCAACCAGGCGTAACCGGCTAGATTGATAGATAGGGAGATAGATACACGCAGATAGATTCTAAATGTGCTTACAGCACGAAAAAAATGCTTGGCATTTTTACAAAAGTAATTAACCGATTAGAATGTGTGTCGCACTTGTGATGACACCCATGAGAGTTCTTAATAGGGCGTTGATGCACATGCACACAATTTTGTTGCCATGACAACGTTTTTTTGTGTCATCTGGGGGTCTACACTTCAAGCTGCTTCCCACCTAGATGGTTGATTTGAAGATTGGACTGGATCTTAGTAACCAGAAGATATAGCGGATAGGTTGAACCCTCGTGTCCCCAGCAAAAGTCTACTGCAATTCAAAAAAAGTGGGGAAGGCAGCAGAAGCCTTCGTTTATGATTTTATAAAAAAACAAGTAAATTAATCACTATTATGTTAATATTTGTGTTCAGCATACATAAAGAGTGAATACCTAAGCAGGCCACAGTGGACGCCTTTAAAAAGACCCCCGTGTGGTAGGCAGTGCTTTTAGAGGCTTGTTGACATTTGGTTTTCAATGCTGATGGAAAATCCCCAGTCACCTTTAAATCGCACGTAGGTGAGGGCAAATATTTAGTAACAGTTTCCACCCGCAACGACTACGGGGTGCCGTGGGATTCGGTGCTCGTTTGTAACGATCAGGTTAATCTCAAACTCAAGCAAAATGTCGCGCACTTTCTCTGCAAAAGGATGCCAATAATCTTTCACTCAAGTTTTTTAGGGGCGAAGCTTCTTAAAGGCGTCACCCCGATCAATCCTCTTAGTAACCACCCCTCTCAGGTATGTGCCACGGGAGGCTATTAGTTCCTGGAATGTCCGCTAGATGGCGGTCCTTGTATATAATCAATGTATTGTTACGAGAAGCAGAATAATGTAAAAATTCGACGTGGTGTGGACGGACGGATAAATCTACAGACAGACAAGCAGACGGGTGAACGAGCGGACGGGTGGGTGGACAGACAGACAAAGACACGGACGGACGGAAGCAAGGACGGATGAATCGACGGACGGATAGAGGGATAGGTGGACATATGGACGGAAGCAAAAACGAATGCACGATGGATGCACGGATGCACGGATGGACGGATGAACGGAAGCAAGAACAAACGAAGGACGGTATCACGAATGAACTGATGGGCGCTTCGCCCCACTCATCATCATTTACTCCGTGGATATGCTGTGATTTTTTTCTTGTCCAGTTTTTCCGACATTTAGCCGCACACTGTACCACGTCTAGAGACGCCACCTCCCGTTTCAGAATGCGACAAGCACTTGCACAGTTTCACCAGCTCTTTTGTATCACAATTCTCAAAGTGACGTTCCTCCAAAAGTGTTCCCGGTGCTTTTATTGCTGTCTATTCATCTTGAATACGCACGTCCAATGTGGTTCCCTGGCAATAACAAGGGCGATCTGCAGTGCAAACATTTGAAGTAGACCTAAGATGGAAGAGATATAACTCCAATTGATCATTCCGCACCTATCCATCGTTTCGTGTCCTCCGGGCCTAGCCGTTTATAGCTGACTTGTTTAAGCACACGCGGCAACCGTGCGTTTTTGTTTCACCATCGTGCTGCAGTACCATCGTGCTGCAGTAGATAGTGAATTGATATGTCTCGCTTCAAGAGCAGACTTACAAGGGTTGTTGAGAGAGAAATTCGTATATTCGTGTCGATATATTGCACGCGATTATTAACGAAAATTCAGACGTTCTGAGGAAGAACCAAGAAAAAAAATTTTTTACGCGTGCAGCACAAAAAAAAGATGGTAAAAACCACTTTATTGATATTAAATGATGCGGCTATTGTGAAGACAATCTAAGACGGAGGGCTCTGCACGACCAGGTGAATTATGCGGCTTCCCAGCTTATTGCTTATCACTTCCGGTCAACTGGAATACCTACAGGAGTAATCGCGGCTTTAAAAAATGTGTTTCTTGTATGATGATAACGTAGATGCTTATAATATTTACGACACATTTGGTTCGAGATATACTGCAAACAGAGTGGCTATTTTGGCTGATTGGTATTGCATTTTAAATATTTGCGTCAAGTGTGCAATCAATGGTTATAAGTGTGGGCTATGTGCGATCTAACTTTTCGCTATATGTTAAACCACCAATTCATTCGTAGTGGAGAGTACAGTTCGACTGTGCGCTGATGAACATCCAAGTGTAGATGGCGTATAAAAAAACCAGTTCAAGTAATTCTA
>WOVY01011159.1:0-183562 GCA_013436015.1 Rhipicephalus annulatus
GACAAAAAACTGCGTTGATTTCACATTTTTCTACTTATCTGCAAGCGTAATGCAGCGCTAGTAAGCGTCATATTCACTAACGTGCAATCTCTTACTATTTTTTTCTCATAGGGAAGTTGAGCCGCTCAGAAAGTCCCAGACATACTGTAGTGGCGCAAGGCGCCGGCAAGATGTTACACATTTTTGCCACTTCTAGCTGTGCCACATGCAAATTTGCAACAATCAGTATACTTTACGAAGAACTACAACAAGGAAGACGTATATAAATTAAGTTGAATAGCTTAGCTGTTTAGTAATAAACAACCAAAATAAATATGTACGTAACGTAAGTATTGCTCAATATTTCAAAAAGGCCTAGTGGTTTGCCGGTGAAAATGAAATCAAAGATTAGGATATACTGTCATGTGGGGCTCATTATGCCATCTTCTAATATTGAGCTTAACTGTTAATTAGGTACCATCAAATACGCAAAATTTTTATTATTTTTCGTATGACCAATTGCGTTTCTCCACATCGTGAAGCACGCCTAAAGATGACCAATCTAGTTTTTACAGGTGGCGGATAGAATATTTTCACGCTTTTAAAGAAATGAAGCAAAATATTAAACCAACCACGTTCTCAGAACGTTCAAGAGTAACAATAAAGCAGAGAACGTATTTAGAGCAGCAGGTCATAAAAGACATACCACAATGAAAGACGACCAAGAATTATTGGAGGCCCGGTAAAGTTTAAATGGAACACAAACAGGGAACAGCAAAGACCGCGCTTAAGCTAACAATCGAATTATAAATAACTTACCTTCTCTAATGACTGAGCAGAAAGAACAAGGGCGCAAGTCAAAAATATCTACGCTACGTAATCATGTTGTATTTAATGTAACATCGGCACTGTTGGGGTGATGGCTGTTGCAATCTCCTCATATGTTAGGCAAACTGATCGTACGTAAGTCATGCTTACATTCACCAGATCTTTCAAATCGCTTATGTTTGAAAGCCGCGAAACGTTTCTTACAATCTTTATGCTTTCAAAGAAGCACAACATAATGCAACCTATGAAAACGGTCTACTAGCGGCATCATAACTGCAGCAAAATACGCCGCAGGCTTTAGTGTACGCAGCATAGTAGCACGGGTATCAACAAATGTCATGGTACCGACAC
This sequence comes from Rhipicephalus annulatus, assembly GCA_013436015.1. NCBI lineage: Eukaryota > Metazoa > Arthropoda > Arachnida > Ixodida > Ixodidae > Rhipicephalus > Rhipicephalus annulatus. The sequence continues at coordinate 1,159 of WOVY01011159.1, forward strand.
AGATAATAAATCACAGCCATTATCCAGGAAGCGACATGATGTTAGAAAAGCTTGCTCGGAGGTAACAGGGCATTTCGACCTTCGAGAGATCATTTCTGTTAGAAGATTTGTTAACGAGCTGGCGCTTGATGTGTATGGCGGAGACGGCGTTGTCGGGCACGTTCCACGACCAGCGCTGCACAGTGTTGGCCACATAGATCAGCACGTTTGTCATACTGGCCGCAGCCATGAAGCAAAACACCTGTAACGTCCATAAATTGGAGACGTGCAGCTATCAGGCGTACTTGAGCAGGGTGTACAGCAGGCAGCTTAAGGAGCTTGGAAGGGTATCGGAACCCATGCGTCGCACCGATCGTAGGAAAAACAAGGGGCGGTAGACTCGGCCTCCGCTAAATCATTATGCTAGAAATATAAGCGTGGATATAACTCAAAAAATAGCACGTGTGTAGAAGTACACTCGTTCTGTATTGACAAGTTTTCGCGCATCTGTAGCTCTGGCGCAGCCAAATATTCAAATTTATCACGTGGCGTTTTCGAACTGCCCAAGTCATTTCCCACAGCGGTCCACCATCGACGACATGGTATGGAGTTCTGATCGTTTAGGCATGGATACAAAAAGAACGTTAAGCGGGGCCGTAATCGTATGGTGGTGCTTTAAACACGACAATCGATGAACGGCATCATCTATATGCTGTAGGTATATGAAGTGGTGTAACATGTATATACGAGAACAGAACGCAACCGTCATTTAGATTGAGCGGACAATCGTTGAGGCCCAAAAAGCAACAAGAACAGCTTTGTCGCCTGCTATGCCCTCAGGGCGCATTATTATTCGTTCTAATCAAAAATTAAAGCAGGCGGTACAAAACATCTGGAAGTGGGGACGTCGTCTACTTTCAACGCTTGCTCACGGGTTTTCAATCTGTCAACAATACGGCTCGCCTACAATCAATCAAGCCCACGAGCTATATGTAACTTACAGGCAACAAACACACAAGTGTGCCGATGAAATCGCACATGAATAAATATCCTTTTAACCTCCGCGCCATTCACCGTGCACGCACTTCGTCACGGTTTTCTAATAATGAACGCCAGATGGAGTCGCCGTTCCCGTTAGGGCTAATGGAAAGCTAGCAGACGAAACACGGCGGCCCCGAATTATAAAGTCAAATGGGCTTTCGAAAAGCCTGCTACAGACTAAATGTATGCACAGTTGGACATTAGTGTTTGCTTATCACGGGCTATGTGAAACTGTGATGAATAATTAATTGGCAATCACTGAACGGAGGCAGCACAAATAAACCTTGTTTGCTCTCGCAAAATAGATAATGTTACATTACCATTTCGTTTTGCTTTTCTTGCACCGTTTGTTGTGCTTTCGTGTCAATGCGTCCACAAGCTCGCGTACGGCAGCCGTTTCAAGTTTCTGCGGTATTCAACGGTGTAAAGTCTATGCTTCGTTTTTTAATTGAACTTTCTCCACAAGCTCGCAGTGATTTTTGCCTTCGTGCATTCACAGTTCTTTTTGCTTTCGGGACTTTCCGAATTTGTCAGCCCTCTCACAAACTTTTCACTGGACTTGTAATGGAATCGAAACGGCTTAATCAACCATTCAATTAAAGGTCATTAAGGGCTCACTTTTGACTTTGATGTTTTGCATCTTGCCGTTTGTTTGCGCCGCACGACCAAATTTTTTTTGCTTTTCTTGCACTCTTGTGTAGTTTCCCGCCACCACTCATTAGCATTTTAAAAGTAGCTCTCTTCTGTTAAGCTTGCAAATACTACCGTCTCCCTAACTACTTTGCAGTCTATTTTCTCTTTTTCTTTCCTCTTATCGCATCGGACTCTAAGCACTGTCTCCCATCACGTAGTTGTTTGTATTTCCTAGTAGACAAGCCATCCCATTATTTATACGCCACGTTAATAGACAAGCAAACTCGCTGGAGACCCTGATTGCTTATGCAAACTGAAAAACTTGGTGCCGGGCTCTACTTCTTTTATTTATTCTTTGTCATGAGGGAATCAGTTTGTGTACCTTACGAGGGCGTGAAACACGGGAGTCCCGCGAGGTTTGCCTTCGTTCTGCTGACAAAAAAGGGGAAACAACAGCTCCCTGATAGCCACATGAACAAGTTTAGGTGAAACCTGGATCACAGCATACGTTGGCTGCATAGCTTCTGTGTCGGCTGAAGCTTGCATGTTTAGTACTATCTTTATGGACTACAAAACTAGCAGGCATGATGTGCACGGACAAGCTCGGCATCAAGTTTTTTCTGCTCAATGAGTGGCATGTGTTAACGTGTAGAGAAAAATACCGGCGTCACATCTCTACGAGTTGGCTGCTATAAAAGCAACGTGTTCCTTGACGTAAGTGCTCTCTTAAAATTTTCGTTGATGGAGGACATGAACTGACTCTAGAAGTAAAACAGAACCGTATGCGGGCTATTACTAAATCCCAAACTGTCGTATATAAAACCCTGTACCGATCCGACACACGAAGCAAAATAGCTCACATACTAGCAGCACAACGAGTGTCATTATTTTACCTTGCGTATATATCAAAGTTCGAATAGAAATGTCGGTGAAGCTGCAACGAGACAGCCGATTAGACAATATGGGTAAATATTCACAAAAATGTATTGCCCCAGATTTGTTCAATACATCCAGACACAAGCCAATATGAATTTGACATATAAAGGACGCCAGCTAGCCCACGGCAGGTCGCAACCACGAAGTGGAAGAAATATGCATTTACCCCTATAGGTCTCGAAACGATGTGTGAACGAAATGCGCTGTATTTGCAGTTCCACTACTATTTCTCATTTATTAAAAAAATCACATAATTTCATAAGTACGCTGCAGAGTGTAGCGGCATGGCTTGTTCAAAATGCCGGTCATGTATGACGTATGACAAGATTGCCGGTGGTGTTCGTGGAAGATAGCTTCAACAGAGATCACTTCGGTATGAGCAGTGTACACTTCTGCGAGTGATATTGGTCCATCCAGAGCAGGGTCTGTCCAACCCATATAGATATGTCGCCCCTATTCCGAGAAACATGCACCTCAATGTTAATGCCGGCCGCAGACGAGCAAAAGTGGTGGCACTAGAACGGCTACGAAATGACCCCGACACTTACTATACAGACTCCAGCCCATACCCAACGACGCAAAACACATTTGCTGCAGTCGTTACCAACCGAAGCCAAGCGATCACTTCGGCGACAATACGTACAAACAGCACGGCTGTAGCAGAAGCAGAAGACATAGTACTAGCCATCCGTGCAGCAGAGTGCAAGAGACAGCCTGCGCACGTTCTCACAGATTGCCAAGAGGCTTGCCGACTGTTTCTCAAAGGCGTCCTTCCCGAGAGCGTCCTACAAATGCTAAGATCCAACCTCCAAGAAACCACGGCATCACGTGGTGCCCCGCCCACGAAGGTGTAGGAGGAAACGAACGGGCAGACCACATGGCTAGCATTAACTTTCCGAGCCGCGGACATGCCGACCCGGGCGGATTACTTCACACCCACGTTCCCGCGAGATATCCTTGAGAGCCAAAGACTGGCCCGGCCGACGATGGCGCCACCCCATTGTAAGCTCACCCGCTGGCAATCCAGGGATTGGATACGAATACAGACGAACACATATCCCAGGATACACACACTAAACAAATTCCGGCCATCCCAATTTGCTGACCACCGCCTTTGGTGCGGTGTCACACACCGACACTCTAGTTCATCACTCAGACTTGCCAACAAAGACCAGCAGAGGTTAACTCACCTCTCATCACACGAAACGAATTTAAAAGGTTGTGGGATGTGCGACTCACCCGGCAGGACCTGGGAAGCTAGAGGGCAACCTTAAGCAAGGCCAAGTGAGCCGCTCGGGCCAGTGGGGCCCTGGAATAAGGGCTCCACCCACGGAAACCTTAGTATGCCGTTTAAATAATTGTTAATTCCTCCTCCTCAGTATGAGCAAATCTAAGTACAATAATGCGCAAATAAAACGTCGACAGGAAATTACTAAGCACAACTTTCGTGAGTATTGTTCGTGAGAACTCTAGAAAACCATTTCTTTATTTACTGTTCCTAATTATGCAGCTGTCGAAAATAATCTCGACCACAAATTAAGCGTCCAAGTCAAAATTATCCTGATATCCCCGTGTGATACCGTAGCAAGAGCATTAAAGCTCATTTCATCCAGACTGTAGCTTGTTCATATATCAATTGTTTATGAGTGTACATCTTTGACACAGAGGATGGCGCTAGAAGCTCCAAGCCATGCTCAACGCGTGATGAATACACAAGTTCGAAAGAACAATATGCATGTCAGCCATGGATTCTTGCAGATGATTTGATGAAACAATTATAAACTGCCCTGGTTACACTTGGTAGAAACTTTCTACAACGCATACACTAGCGTTGCTTTAGCTGCTAGCAACAATTTTGGTGCCGTTATCCAGACATCTGCCTTCAATATTCACTGCGTTTAATGGCAGGGCAGTTGTTCAATGCTACTGTATTTTAATCGGTTAGAGAATGACACCTTTCCAAATCAAAGCTCTTCTGGCGAAGGTAGAAAAAGATTTTTAGAGTTACTTTATTGGGGTAGTGCAAGAAAAACGCTTCAATGTGCAAATAATTTTCTTCTCTTTGAAAAAAATTGAAAGTGCGAACATGAGGAGTGTCTAGTCCTTAAAGGTTTTTTCGAAACTCTGCCAGAAACTAAACTGAACTGCCGACAAAGGCAAGATATCGCAGTACCTTGATCTCAAACTTCAAATTTATAGAGCCGATTTCAGTACGTACGTGAATGAAAGTTATCCCGTATGTTAATGTTCAATCGTAGATATGTGTTCTGTCCAAGAACGTATTGTGACTGCTCCATAAAAAACCAGTGCAATGTCGTAAATCAAGAGGCTGAATATTCAAGGTTGCACGATGTGCTGTAGGCGTACCATATTGAAAACCATGGACACGCCTACATTAGCCAGTAACCAAGAGCATTTTTAGACAATAAATTTAAGCTGTTGAAAAAGAACTACGCTAGCGTGTGATGGGTCACGAGGCACTACAAAAAATGATGTGTCCCATTATGTGTTGTATGTTCACTCTGACTAAGTAGTGGAATTCGTAGCCTTTTTGTTGTTTTGTTTTCAAATACGTGATTTCCGTTGACATAGGTAATGCCCACCTTTTGTCCGGTGTACTTCCTTTCTGTCTTTTTTCACTCGCTACTACGTAAATGATTAGTGATGCACTGGAAGATTACGCCTGTTTTATTGCCATAGCAATCACATAGACACTGTCAGTGGGATTTCGCCATTGCCCTAGGCGTCAACCACCAACACCGCAAAAAATTCAAAATCGATATAATTTCCTGTTTCACCATACGTTCTACGTGTGATCAAAAGCATACAAAGGTGGGGAAATACGTGAGTGAAGCAAAGTTGAAACAAGCCAGATATTTCCGTCGTACTAAGGGATGAGGTGTGGCGTGCGTGTTATCTCGATAGGCACCGCGGGATGGCTCGTAAAGTAGTCAACTATACCCTTTATCAGACTGACAGCATGAAAACCACGTAGTTTTTTGGGGTGTGTGTATACCCTTAACCCAATGCTGGGTGGAGTTATGCGAGATCTCATTCAAAAGAGTAAGCTGGTACCATTTTGTCACATGAATTTCCAGTTTCTGCACCAATGACTGCTTCAACCTGGTGGCCTAGCTGTGCTTTTTCATTTTTCTTTGATGTTTGCACGTTCCTAGAGTTTGAATTGCTCCTGAAAATAGGAATCTTTTCATTTACTTCTCAACAGCGCTTCATAATATTTGGAATGAGCGTGTTATATCCAACCAGAACAACTTTTTCTTTTTTTGAGCTCCCCCACCGACAAAGCTTGGCGGGTAAACTATAGGGGTAAACTGCTTCTACCCCTCTTTATCCACACATAATCGGGGCGAAGCGTTTCAGCAGGAGGCGTGTTTTGGCGCAGCACCTGGCTGCGCTAACACGGTCATCAACGCGCACGATTCTTTCAAAAGCAGCCTCGTTCCATCATGCTCAAGAGAGATGTAACGCTGAATGAATAGAGTTAAACTTCTGTGTCGGCTCCCGGTTATTTCGTCAAATTCCATAGCGACGCCCACCTTTTCAGTAGAGAGCCCATACAGTGATTTGCATGAAATTTCCGGCACAACCACCGTCACTGGTAAACGATCTTCCCTGCGTAGGAGGGGAGGCGAAGCTTTCCACTGTCACGCACGCAAGATGAACACATATACCCGACAAATTGAAGCTTGCATGCTAGAAAGAACGAGAAATGTTTTCAGCCCAAATTGTGTGCCTTGGGGAAACTGAGCTATCTGTGCACCCTCAGGTATGCATTCAAAATGGGCTGCGTTCATGAGCGTGCGTGCAGCCGCCCGCAAGATCCCGTTTAAACGCCCACCTAGCCGAGATCTCGGACCCTGAAAAAAGAAGAGCAGACAACGTCCTATGTGAAACGAATGCAGACGGCATCGTCAGCACAAACCTTACTCCCGGAGGTTTGCACCGTGAGTCCGAGAGTATGTTACGCTGGGGGATGCGCCACGGTTTACTTTGAAGGGGAGGCGTTTGATGAACGATCTAGGCGCCGCCTACACAGGAGGGGTGATTTGATGGGCACACAGTGCTAAAGGGATGACGTTTATTTAGGGAGCTTGCGTGTGGGTGGAAACCGTTGCTTCTCGCAAGGTTCCGAACGGCGCGAGATTTTCACCGCGCTATAGCGTTGTCTCCTACAATCAAGTTTCCTACCACACAGTCCCACCCGGGTTCGAAAGTGCTTTGGTAAAGGACCCTATACAGCTGTAATGTTGGTAAGACGTCAGTTGTGCTTGCGATGGTGGCTGTGTGATTTTAAAAACACTGCATATGCACTTATATGATGCAGACGTCAGGTTGGGCTAATGTCAATTGTGCCATTTATTAAAGTGTGTAAATGTAGCACTAGCCAAGGATACATCACTCTCACAAGCGCACACGCAACACATCAGCTTAACACTTCTTTTGTTGTTAATATTTACGTTCCTGTAGCATCATTACGCAAGTGTATACTGGCTGCACAACTCATAAGCCTGAAACTTTTGTGCATACCTTTAGCGTCATTTCTTGAAGGTTCGCTTGCATAAAAATTACAGCGCGTTGACCTTCTCTCCGCATATTTCGCATATATAGTACCGATTCTTATTGTACAAAGTTTTTGCCGAGTTTTTGTTCTTCTAGTTCTTTCAATCGCATGGTTTGCATATGCGGTGACTACCCTTACAGAGTAGACACACTCCTTTACCACTTCGAGCACCTCGTTACGAACTGCAAGGCGTGGCTTACACCCTCACTTGCCCCATATTTCCATGCCTTATTGTAAGCGCACTTCGTTCGCTCGCTTATATAGTTCAAAGTAGCGATGTGTAAGTCACGCCAGTAGCGAGGTGCTCGATGTACACTAAATATATGTACAAAAGTTTTAGGCTTATAAGTTGTACAGCCAGTTTTCAATTGCGTATCGGTGCTAACAGCAACGTAGGTATTAACAACAGAAGAAGCGGTAAGCTGATGTGTTGCGTTGTGCGCTTGTGAGTGATATATCCTTGGCTAGTGCTACATTCACACACTTCAATGAATTACACAATTGGCATTAGCCCAACCTGACGTCTGTATCATAGAAGTGCATACGCAGTTTTTTAAAAATCAAACAGCCACCATCGCGACCACAATTTAGGTCCTACCAACAATAAAGCTGCATAGATTCTTTTACCAAAGCAGTTTCGGGACCGGGTGTGGCACTGTCGTAGGAAACGTCGTTGTAAAGCAGGATGCTTGAGTTCCATTTGTGCTGGGACTGAATTTCTTACTTCCATTTGTCAGGTCAACGCTGCCGTTGTTATTTTTTTTAATGCTCTTCAAATTTATCTACTAGTGTCAGTTGTGGTGTGGTGGGGGTCAAAACTGTAAGTCACCTGTGGCTCATACCTGCATATCGTTACCCATGGTATACGACTGTGTGCCGCCAATGTCTCTAGGAAAGAGTTTGAGGTGTAAGTGACAGCATTTGAACGAAAAGGGTTAGGGGGAGAGAGAAGGTTAGGTGGGCAGGTGATATTAAGAAGTTTGCGGGTATAAATTTCCAGCAGCAAGCACTCATGACCGAGTTAACTGGCGGAACATGGGAGAGACCTCTGTCCTGCAGTGGACGTAGTCAGGCTGATGACGATGATGATCATGATGATGATGATCATGATGCCATCGTCAGCCAGACGTATTCGTCAAACCTTCTTACCCTCCCATATTTACTTTGTTCCACCACAAGTTAAGAAGGTGATCAAGAGAGCACTCTGACCTAGGCAGATAGATAGATAGATAGATAGATAGATAGATAAATAGATAGATAGATAGATAGATAGATAGATAGATAGATAGATAGATAGATAGATAGATAGATAGATAGATAGATAGATAGATAGATAGATAGATAGATAGATAGATAGATAGAAAAGATTGATGTGCCTGTACTCTAAAGAAATCACAGCAAATTTATGGAGTGCATGATGAGTAGGGTGAAGCGTCCGTCCGTCCTTTCGTGCGTCCGTGCTTACGTCCGTTCGTTGGTCCATCCAATCATCCGTCTGTCTGTCTGTCTGTCTGTCTGTCTGTCTGTCTGTCTGTCTGTCTGTCTGTCTGTCTGTCTGTCTGTCTGTCTGTCTGTCTGTCTGCACCCGCTGAATGAGTAATTGAATTAAGCGGTCACGAACGACGACGAGCGATAGGAGGAGAAGACCCACGGCTTGAAGCGCTTCTCCTTTAAAACACTTTGCATTTAGCAACCCGTGTAGAGCATTTTACAGGCATTACTAAATCACAAATGCTACTATCCTTCAAGGTAAAGCTATGTTTAAGCTGCATCTTTGCATCCCCTTTTAATTCCCGGTCTTTCAAATCCACTCTAGCGATGCAAGTAAAGACGCAGAAAGAGTCGATATCTGGAGGAATTCCCAACAATGAAGCTTCTTGAAAATTTTGAAGGTCAGCAGCAGATTGATCTAAAAAATTTTATTGTGCTTCTTGGCCATATCAACACACGTAACAGCGCGTAAAAGTAGAAAGTATGACACAGACATAAAGACGCTGTATGTATGCGTGATCCTTTCTAGTTTAGCTCACTGTTACATGAGCGAAATGAAACCAACTAGCCCATCAAGCATTCATCCTCGACAAAATTCGTGTTCATCGCGAGGGAAATTAACAGTAAAAAAATAGAGGAAAATCTCGCGGAAAATATATAATGAAAGTTAATGACTGAGTCGCGTTGGCTGAGCTTCTCACTAACGCAGTGTTACGCTGTTCACGTGTGGTAAGCGCTTTGTTTTTGCGTGTGTGTGTGTTTAGATGATATTACTGTTCAGTCAAAGTTCAAGCACAGCAGGCAGCTTAAACACTCTGTTAGAATAATTGGCTGGCAGCCATGTATTTATGTTATCAACAGGAGTCGACAGTAGTTGTGCTTTGCACACGAGTCTTTAACGCAGAAGTGTCTGAAGATGTTCTATATTATTCTGCGTTATTAGTGATAGTAATATATTGTTATTATTAACCATAATCATATTATTACTTATATCATCATCCTTGTCATTATTCGTCTTTCCATTTTTTATGAGTTGACATAGGCAAAGTGTAGAACCATAGTCCGTATTCTAAAGAAAATCACGAGTACTGGTGCATTAAGGTTTTGCCAGTGTCCTGCAGTACGGTACAGAAAAGAGGACACATAATACAAGCATCCTTTTCATATTTTGTAGCAAGTGTGTGCCTGTTACTAGATTCTTTTTGACTTAACAATAACTATTCAATAAACGTTTATCTCAACGAGTCTTTCCAGTCAGCTTCGACAAGATACCCATCATCTTCAGTACCTCCCGCTTCGCCTTCCTGATTATTTTCCAATTGGATTGAACGCAGGTTCCTCACTGTAAAACTACGGCTTGTCATCGAAGATAATGAACAAATGAGACCAACGCGGAATACTTACTTCACCTGAAAAGCGCTAAAACCTTCCGAAGAACAGTCAGGTCCGGCATCGTGCATCGCCTGAGGACTATCTAGTCACAACGGATGGCTTCAAACACGAAGCACGGGAAGCGGAAACAAACGTTTAGGCAAGGCTCCATACACGATTAGGGCTTGCTAAACGGCACTGCAAGTACTAGGTGCGAGCCGTTGTCTTGGCGATTTCCTTGCTTAGAATGGCGCAACTGGCGAAAAAGCAACGCAAGAAACAAAACAAAAAATAAGAAGAAAAGTATCACTTGGCGAGGGCTGAACTCCGGACGGCGCCACTGCAGACACCGGGCAAAGGCGCCTTCTCGCGGCAACGAAACCACTCCACCACTTAACCGCAGCTCGCACGACAGCGGAAGCACCGACCATTTTCGCGTCCCGAGCGCACGCGTGGCGGCGGTCTCTCGATTACTCGCCTGTCACTTCCAGCCCAACTGTGTGAAGTGACAGGGGAGTAATCTGAGCTCAATTTGGCCGCCCATCGTTTGTCTTTTTCCTTGGTCTAGCTGACGCGATCGCTAACCGAAATCAGGTCCGTTTCGCCCCTCAGAGATCACTTACGTAAACCTAACGTGGCGTCCGTCTGTCGAGAGCACCCGAGTTTGGAGCCTAAGCGAGCTCTCGCTTCGTAAGACACTGGCGTGAAAGACAGTAACTCAGAAACCGTAGCGTTCGCTTTTATTTCATCCTCATCCATCTGTTGCGGTCAGCACCTCTCGTGATCCGCTGTCATGAATGTAATAAGCATGTGGCGCCAAACATTCAACCATGTCTGTTTGTGGGTCCCGTTGCAGTCTTGTACATTGGGACCCTCTTCTGTATATTTTACTCCCTGTAACATACTTTATGACATGATAATAAACTGATTGATTGTGTGTCGTCTATTGCCACCGCACGAGCACGGCAGCCATGGAAGGCAGTGCCTGTGGAAAGCTATAAGCGACGACTGCGTCTGCACTGTGCAAGGTGGCGACAAGCGAATTGCGGATAATTGGGCGTCCGTTTTACACACACACAAACACACACACACACACAAATATATATGTATATAATATATATATATATATATATTTATATATATATATATATACCCAAAGGCCTTGATCCCATATATTGCTCGCACAGACCTACTGAAGTATTCGTACTTTCCAAGAACCATATGTGAATGGAACTGTCTTACTAATACACGTGATGAATGAACTATCCTACCAAACAACCTTCTTCAATCTTTATTGTTTCGTTTCACAATTAATTCATTTGTATGTGTATTACCACCCTGCTTGGAACTCGAGTCTGCAGTGTTGAATATATACATACATACATACATACATATATATATATATATATATATATATATATATATATATATGGGGAAAACAAGTCTATACTTATAAGGCTCGTTCTTTGTTGTTTTCACAAAATATTAATAACATCGACAGACAATAATGCCAAGCAAAGTATAGGGGAAGTTATTAGACGTAATTGTAATTTAATTTTGAACAAATAAAAGTGGATGAAAAGATAAATTGCCGCGATGGTCTGCCAATGAGCTACCACGGCGGCTATCCTCCGAGCAACTTTACTGGGTATATATGTGAAGTTAAACGAATATATATATATATATATATATATATATATATATATATATATATATATATATATATATATATATATATATATATATATATATATATATATATATATATATATATATATATATATATATATATATAGAATGTCCACGGGGTCACTTAGAGCTGTTTTGTCATATGTGGTGATGGCAAAGCAGTTGCGTCTGTACTACTTCGAGTATTCTGTTTCCACTGTACGTTTTAGGCTTGATTTTTTTATGTTTATCGCTTCACAAGTGCCTTCAACTGTTCTTCACTAATCATCATCCTCATCATATCAACGCTGGAGTGGAAGGACATGCTATGCCAAGGCGACTCTTCATCGGACGCTCTGGCGCTTTCGTAATTTTCCATGGGCAGATGCCACTTGCTTATAAACGAGTAAAAAAATGACAGTAAGGGAAGAGCATTCCTCGTTCCTCTGTGAGGATATTACTGAAATAGTCATTACGGGGTGGAAACGTGACGCATGTGCGTCTCTTGAAGGGCACCTGGACATTTTGACGCATTGTTTGTCTTGTTTTAGTCGAATGAATTAAAGTAAAAGGTTGTACATAACGCCACAATCAGTGGCGAGGATTGCTTTTATATCCAGCCCATGCGATGAGTTTCAGAAACCTGTATGACCTAATGAGGATGCGCCTACATAATCAAAGAATTGGGTGATTTGAAATAGTTGCATAGACGTCATTTCTTTCAATAGACATACAAACATTGAGTGGGAGGAAGATATTCAGCACGGTTACAAATAAGCAGCGCACGACGTTTTACAAAAGAGAGACGATAGGGACACCGCTGCGTCCCTATCGTCCTCTTTTGTAAACGTCCTAGCAGCGGTGTCCCTATCGTCTCTCTTTTGTAAAACGTCGTGCGCTGCTTATTTGTAATCATGAACTATCACCAACTCGCCCAACTTTCGGTTTTACTGAAATTCAGCACGGTGATCGTCAGGAATGAGTTACGGAGGCTTAGCTGAGACCGTCTCAGTAAAGTATAGGTTGGCGCTTTTTTTCTTTACCTCTATTTGTACGCCCGGCCTTCGAATGCCCTCCACCTAGGGCAGAGAGAGGCAAGGAAAGTACGAACGTTATTTATCACACAGTGTACTGATTAGATGAGCAACAACACAAACAGGGTAGTTAAGTCTGCAGTCACAGTCGTGTAGTGGATGGTCAAACAAAACACTAGCACTTGTACAGTCGTGTTTACCGGCCTGGGTCCTCTTTACCGGCCTGGGTCCATCCGTCTCCATTTGTACGCTCTCTGTACAAATGGAGACGTTAATTTCAATGGCACGTTACGTACCACTTGTTCCATCAAATGGCTTGAACCTTAGTTTGCACATTAAATCAGGCCTCCTGAGGGGACAGCTGACGATTATTTTAATTCTTTATGCTGCGTATTGCTGCAGAGGATCACTCTGCTGAACACACTACCATGTTGGACGATTGTTCGACGTGACGCATGCCCAGACCAACATGAAAAGTATTCTTTCCTCTTCGCTCGAAACAAATGCAATTAAAAAACAAACTCTGCTTGCATTATTGGCCTATTAATGGATTCCTTTTATGCAAATTTTAAAGCTGACTTGTGGTAGAATAAATATATAATTACTTACTCATTAAATATCCTTAATTAGCAGAACTCATAAGGAACAACGCCTTTTTTCATTTTTTTACTGGAACTGTAATACTAAGTGCCTTGGAATTTCGCCACGAGACTTTGTCGCGTTTCTGACAGCGCATCATAATAATTCCTGTCTCAATGGGGCCTAGGTACGGCGTCGCAAAGACAGCTGGAGCACGCAGAGCAGCACCTCTCCTTACCTTCTTGCATTTCTTTCTTTCTCCCTAGTATCAACCAGTTCGCACATAGTAAGTGTGCAATGCCGTCTCCAGCTGGCACATTACTAAGAAGAAATTTCCAAGCTCTACCACGCGAATATGATAAAATGCTGAATACGAGTACTAAACCAGCGTAGGCCAGTCAAATATGTTTCGGAAGCACTATCTCTCTATATGACGTTGATCATGCATGTGTAGACGCTAAAGAACAGCTATTCCAAAGCGGTTCACATTACAAGATGCAAAGAAGATATTGTAAGAATTCATCGGACGTCATCTTCCTCATTTGTCAATAACCATTATCAGTCTTCGCCCCGTTCCTCTTCATCATCGGCGCCATCTTGCTGTTGCTTGAATAAAGCGTCAGCTGAACCGTTGTATTTCAAGTGGTGGAGGTGCTTCCCGATCTCTTCGACCTCTCTCCATCCAAAGCCAGCTCCTAGAGCTCCGTTCGGGACGTCGCTTACGCCAGCAGAGCACCATGGCACAAGAGGAAGCCTAACCGAACCACCCGCCGGCGCAACCCTCGCTTGGTCAACAACCTCCCTCGGGAGCCTCCAATCTTCTCCGGTCTGCCTGGCGAAGATGTTGAAGACTGGCTCGACAACTATGACTGTGTAGGTGTGTACAACAACTGGAATGGGGCATCGAAATTAGCACGCGTCCAGTTTTACGTCTCTCAGGTTGCCAAGACGTGGTTCCTGAAATATGAGAGCGACTTCCGCGATTGGTCTTCCTTCAAAGACCAGCTGCCACGCATTTTCGGCACACCGACCGTCCATTCAGAGGTTGCTCGCAATAAACTGGCAGAACGCGTTCAACATTGCGGTGCGTCCTACACTTCCTATATTGAGGATGTGCTTGCACTTTGCCGGCGTATCGACGACACCATGCAAGAAGGTGATCGTGCCCGGCACCTTCTGAAGGGTATCGGACCTACCGCTTTCAACGCCATCGTCGCACACAACCCTTCGACGGTTTCCGACGTCGTCTCGGTATGCCAGCGGCTTGATACCTTGCAGTCAATCCGACTGCGACCCGACTTCTCTGAGAACCCCCTGGCAAACAGTATGGAGCTCCGATCCATCATTCGAGCCCTAATTCGTAAGGAATTGCAAGCCTTCCTGGCGGGCCCCACGGCCTATTTGCTACTACTGTGGAATTTGGCGACACATTTTCCGGGTCTGTCGACGTCGGCAGCAAGATGAACGTCGTGGTTATTCCACTTTTGAACGAGACGACACATGTGATCGAGGTTACTACCGTTATGCCAACAGTCGTTCCAACCACCGATCACCGTCTCCTGTGCACATTTCCAACACAACCGACAATAAACGTGCATCCCGACCACGCTCCCCTTCGCCACTCCGACGCTCTGCTTCACCCCTTCTGCCTGTCTCTCAACTGGCTGCCCAGCGATCGGAAAACTAAACAGTGCAGTTTTTGGAGGGAAAACTGCATCATGGCGAAATGACCCAAGTCCTCCTAAACGACCGTCAAACATGTTATTGGTAACTGTGCAAGGTGTGCGGGTGTTGGCTTTGGTGGACACGGGAGCAATTGTTTTTTCAACAAAGCCTTTACCTCACCAGACGGCATTCCGTCGAACTCTCGACTACACGGGAGCAACTATTTCAGTTATGCGTGCTGACTTGTGTTCTCGATTGCCGAAAGTGAAGACACCTTACCTTGAATCAACTTTGATTGGGGCCATTGGAGCAATAATTAGACCATCGGCCCAATGTACAGCGCGTGTCTTCATCGATGGTATTCGTCATCCCATCGCCTTCGCTGTCCTAATTTCGTGTGCTCATGAACTAATTTTAAGTTGGGACTTTCTCTCATCAGCATCTGCATTATATTCTTGCCGTCAATGTGTAGTCCAAATGACCGAAACTGATCACTGCAGCGAGCACGTCGACGAAAAACCATTGCGTTTCTTCACAGCTTCCGAATTCATACTGCTCCCGGGTCAGGAGCAACTCATCACCATCACTTCTCCAAATATTGCCAATAAGGACGTCCTTATCACCCCTTCCAGCAGCTGTCTATCTCGCGGCGTTGTAGTACCCTCCAGCCTGGTGCGGTTCAAAGACAGTACTGCGATAATCCTTGGCCTGAACCCTACCCCAGAGCCTGTCCTCCTAACCCAAAGTTCTGCAGTGTCATGTTATGTGGATACCCAAATGGTATCTTTGGTCTCTCTTGACGCCTTAACAGCTCAGCCACAACAGGCCCAGTCTGTTACTTCCTCCTCCTTTGCTCCCGGGATAAATCCTGACCTTTCTGCTTCTCAACATGAGGCGTTGCTAAATTTGCTAACGAAACACCAGGCCTCCTTCGACAACAATGCTTCGGCACTAGGACAGACCACGTTTGCGCATCATCGCATCGACACTGACGGTCAGACTGTTCTACGTCGTCGTCCCTACCGAGTCTCCTTGGCCGAGCGCAAAATCATCGAGGAGAACGTGACCAACATGCTGAAAAGAAACATCATACGACCCTCTACCAGTTCTTGGTCATCACCCGTTGTGTTGGTACAAAAGAAGAATGGATCGGTACGATTTTGTGTTTTACCGTACGTTCAACAAGATTACCCGAAAGGGTGTATATCCGATGCCCCGTATAGATGATGCACTTGACTCATTGCAAGGCGCCCAATACTTCTCAACCCTTCACCTTTGGTCCGGGTATTGGCAAATACCAATGGACGAAGTAGACAAAGAAAACACAGCCTTTTCTACGCCGGACGGTCTTCACGAGTTTAACGTAATGCCGTTCGGCCTATGTAATGCTCCCGCCACATTTGAAAGGATGATCGACACTGTAGTTCGTAGCCTCAAGTGGAAAACTTGTCTAGGCTACCTCGTCGATATCGTCGTATTTTCTTCCACTTTTGCTGATCATCTGCAACGCCTAGATCAAGTGCTCACATGTCTCTCCAATGCTGGACTTCAAATAAATGCAAAGAAGTGCCATTTTGGCAACACAGCTATAAAAGTTCTAGGACGTCTCGTTAGTAAAGATGGCATCCAGCCCGATCCTGACAAAAATTCCACAGTCCTCAACTTTCCGCGACACTTTCGCTCCAGAGAACTACGCAGTTTCCTTGGACTCGCATCGTACTCTCACCGCTTCATTCGCAACTTTGCCACTATTGCCGCTCCTCTCCACAAGCTCCTTGCCAGTGCCAGTTCCTTCGATTGGAATGATCAATGCGAAGCCTCATTTCAAGAACTCAAGCAGGCACTGACATCCCCACCGGTGCTTGGTTATTTCGGTGACAGGCCACCTACGATATTACACACTGACGCTAGTGGACAAGGAATCGGCGCCGTACTCCTCCAGCGTGACCATGCCTTTCGCGAGAAAGTTGTTGCGTATGCAAGCCGCACTCTGACCTCTGCAGAGAAGAGGTAATCGATAACCGAACAAGAGTGCTTGGCTGTTGTCTGGTTCATCCGAAAATTTCGTCCGTACCTACATGGTCGACATTTTACTGTTGTGACAGACCACCATGCTCTTTGCTGGTTGTCCACAATCAAAAACTTGTCGGGACGACTTGGCCGCTGAAATCTCCGAGTACAATCTTATGACTTTGATGTCATCTACAAGACTGGAAGACAACATCAAGATGCCGACGCTTTGTCACGATGCCCTTTGCCGCAGTTTTCGGCGCACGTCACATCCCCTTGTCAAATTGGCTATACGGAGGACGCCTCGTCGATATCAGCCATTTCTTCCCTACCTTCATCCACCCGTCCGTCAGTACTTACTAGTCACCAGTGAGCCGATTCTTACTGCACTGACATCATCGGTCGGCTTACCGCCGCTTCATCTTCCCCTAATGCCAGGCTCCGGAAACAACTCCGACTATTTAGGTTGGAGGACGATGTGCTATATCGATACATTTTCCACCCGGAAGGCCACCGATGGGTTCCCGTCATGCCACGCGCACTACGCACTGAAGTTCTGCACGCTTCCCACGACGACTCGACGTCAGGACACTTGGGTTACTACAAAACATACGAGCGCATCCGCAGTCGATTCTTCTGGCCAGGTCTTTCCACGACGGTAGCTGAATATATTGCCTCGTGCGCACTTTGCCAACACCGCAAGCGGCCCACAACTGCTCCAGTCGGGACCCTACAACCACTTTTTTGTCCATCAGAGCCGTACTCTGTCATCAGAATTTACCTCTTCGGGCCCCTCGCAACTACATCAGACGGCAAGAGATGGATCGTCACCGCCGTTGATCACTTGACCCGGTACGCTGAGACGGCCTCAATCACTTCAGGAGCTGCTTCGGAAGTAGTAACTTTCTTCTTGAATGCTATTTACCTACGTCACGGAGCCCCTCGTGTTCTTATTGAGCGACCGGGGCAAGGCATTTCTTTCAAGCACGCTCAATGAAGTTCTTCAAGCATCAAAAACAGTTCATAAAACAACATCTAGCTATCACCTGCAAACCAATGGCTTAACGGAAAGATGTCATCGCACGCTGTGTGACATGCTGTCCATGTATATCCGACCGGACCATCGCAATTGCGATGCCATACTTCCCTTTGTCACGTATGCATATAATACGTCAGTTCAACGAACCACAGGTTATTCTCCATTTTTCTCAGTATACGGACGCCAACCGACATCACCACTCGACGTTTCATCTTTTTCTGGCCCCGTCAACTCTTCACCATTCGTTTGCGACGAGTTTCTGTGCCATGTTGTTCGATGCCGTCGTCTTGCCCGTGTAAACACCGAAGCTAGCCAAGAAGATCGCAAACATCGTTACGACGCCACTCACCGCGTCGTTCTCTACCGCCCTGGCGACGATGTACTTCTGTGGACTCCTGCGCGAACGCCTGGCTTATGCGAGAAGCTTGAGCCACGCTATCTTGGCCCCTACAAAGTTGTCGAAGAGACCTCACCGGTGAACAACCTTGTCACACCTGTTCATGTCCCCACTGACCAACGCTGCCGCGGGACAGAGATTTTGGACGTTTCGCGTCTCAAGCCCTATCGTATGCGTTCCCCAGCGTAATTCGTGGCCAGGCTGACCGCTTCCGTCGACGGGGGATATTAGTGTAAGATTTCATTGGACGTCATCTTCCTCATCTATCAATACCCATCATCAGTCTTCGCCCCATTCCTTTTCATCATCGGTGCTATCTTGCTGTTGCTTGAATAAAGCGTCAGCTGAACCGTTGTATTTCAATATCAACTGGCGACGTCACCTCAATGTCATCTGCAGCACCACCATAGGTCGCGAGAGTAGACCTTAAGCTGTACAATAAATCCTGAAAAACTGTAAAACGATTCAGTACGCCAATTTATCTCACCAAGCATTCACTCTGTTTTTTATTTCCGTAAGGCAGTTTTGAGACACATAAACGCGCGTGCTATGGCATTTACTGACACGGGTATGCCACATATATCTGTAGCTGCGTCCTTGAATGCTCTTCTGAATCTTTCGAATAATAGTAACACGCGCCGCGATGTGGTTAATATGGCCGTTTGCTGGCAGATGCGACAAAAGATGGGTGGGTAGTCGGCCCTCATAAATCCCGTCGCTTCTTCTGTCGAGTGCTGTGCCGAGATGTTCTTCACCACCTCTTTGATGCCTCCGCCGATTTTCCGGGAACGCAACGTCGGTGAGGGTGGGCACAACCTTCATGGCCGCGGCGTTGCGTTCGCTTCGCGAATGTGCAAGTGTATGTGCGCACCCACCTTTGCGTCGGCATCGACACCGCCATCGCCCATGGAGTTCGCGCCTACGGACACCGCACTTTGTGGCAGGAGGGAGTGCGGGAGCGCTCCGCAGTGCCTGTGCAGATTCGCCTCGGCAGGTTGCACGAATGCACGCTCGTTTCTTTCTTGTTTGTTCTGTCGCGCCACTGTTCTTTTAAGGTGCATCGCGACGTGCGCTCTGAAGCACGACTGTGCGTGAGTGCAGCCCTTGGCGTTTCCAGAATAGGCGTGCTATTGAGAAAGGAAGGTGGCGTCGACACGTAACGCGCAAACAAGCCGTAACGAGTGGGGTGTTCGTGGTGCTGTTTTGCGCTATGCGCTCCATAACGCGAATGGAGTGGATGCACTATGCGGTGCATCTTGGATACACGAAAGGGTCGCTCACCGGCACACACAGGCCGATCACCTTGGCGAGTGGCGACACCTGCTTGCCAACCCTGAAGTGCTTTGCAAAACAGATTTGCGCAATGTTTGCGAACATCTCAATAGATTTTTCCGCATTTCTTGATAAACAAACAGTAAGGTCTTTTAGCATGTACGCAAACTTTTTAACGTTACCGTGTTACTAAAATACCTGATTGCATTTACCGTTTTACCGGAACGCATGTTTTCTACGTTTTAACTCCACATTCGCTTTTGCAAACTTAATAATTTGCAAGAAATTTATAGTTTGGAATAGAGTATACCTTTACGTTTTAGCAAACTATTAATGGTGATGCTGACTGCATTTGAACTGTTTTTTTTCCTTAGATAAGATTGAATCGCCAGTGCGGCAAAATCATGAGACGTTTATTCATTGTGTACAGTATCCTCGTTTGCGCAAAATGGTGAAGAAATACATAATTACAGCAGCGATTGTATCTACATCTCGTGACACTTCGTGTAACCACAGACATAAACACATTCGTTTATGCTAAAATTTTCGAGGTCAAATAATAAAACAGGTAACTGATTCTCATAACCCCGCAGTGGGGTTTTTACAGTGGATGAGCAAAGCACAATATTTATGCAATAGCAATTTCATTATAGCCTGTTTTATTTTTGCCCAGCTAGATAGCGCCACTTATTCAGACTGTTGGGGCTCACACGTTTATGGCTTCAGTGTTATAGACCATCCTATGTTTGGTAATCCGGCTGAAACAATGTAATCGCTTTTGGGGCTTGCACTTTGGCTTATTTTGACTGGACAAGTGATATGTCCGCAATGCGGATATCGCGAATTTCTAACAACAGAGGTGAATTTGCGAGATGTGGCCGCAAACGTAAAGCATATAATGCTAGTACTTTACGTGACATAAAGGTTTATGTTCCGTAAACAGCCATGAATGCGCAGATTGTATCTGATATCCGACAACACCGGGACGTAAAGAAGTCTGCGTGCAAGATAAAGGCTCTAGTGACGTATTCAGAGGGACGATGGCAAAGTACGATGTTTCTGTGGTCGTGGATCACTTTTCATTGATTGATGGTCTGATGATGAAAGCTAAAAAACTCTACTTCAGTTCATGCTTCAAGAACGAAGCTTGTGATGAGTGAGTATGTGCGTGGTAGTTTTCTCGGCAAATGTAAAATGAAACTGGACGATTAGGTGTGCATTTCTGGGTCTTAGGGGTTACCTGGCAGCTACGTGACAGGCCTACTCCAACGACGACGAAGAGCCGGCTTTTTACAGCAAGCGTGCATGAGCCAATCGCTCATATTATGTGCATATGACTGTGACGCTCTTCCATATCTTCTGCGTGCCTTGTAACGTACAGTGCGCATACCCGCCGAGCGGAGATCCAGCCCGTAGCTAGGTATGTTCTCATTGCCGGACGACTGCCTCCAGAGCGAGGGCATAGCAGAACCCACACATTACCCTGTCGGCACCTTAATGGAAGCGTCGCTTCCTTTGCCCTTAAGTATGGCACCTTCTCGTGCGTAGTTTGATGTATTCGAGCTTCGCAGGCCCTTCTCCTTTTGATCGTAATCTTTGTCAGCCTTTGTTAGTATGAATCGTTAGCTCGGTTGTTATGTTGGCTTATCTACAAATAAAATGATAAATACCTTTGAATAAGGCCTGTGCGCGGGCACCAAAGCAATCCACCAGAAAAGGCTGCGAACCAATAAGTATTTTGTTTCGCGCATTCACGCGTACGTGCAAATGCATTGGTAGCTTAACTGCTAAGGTGTGGTGGTACTTAGCTCGTGGGTGCGGGTATAACTTATAGAAGTTCTCAGGGTATGTCACAGCGGCGAATTATACTGTGTGGTGTACACTAATCAAAGCGAGAGATTGCAAATTACTCTTGCACCGAGGAATATTCGTGGTTGGCTCCATAAATAGGATCCTCTCCTAAGAATATTGGGAAAACGACTGTGTCGTCAGGTTTTTTGTTAACAACAGTTTGTTATTATTTCGTCAGAGATCATTATATTTGCGACCGAGACATGTGGCCTATTAATGATTTGCCTGCAAGCCACCGATTTTCTAGCAAATACGCGGGCATCTCCTTGAAAGAGGCTTCAAAGAAGCTATGGTGGTAGAGAATATTCAGATTAAATGACCATTCACGTTAATGCATACCGATAAGTCGTTTCTGCACGATCACAGAAACTGGCTTATCAAAAAAAGAAAAACAAGAAATGCGCAGCCAGCGCAACATTGCGCAACAATCAAGCAGGGCTGGTGGGCTCTGTAGCTGAACCCGGTTTAACTAGACTTTGGGAAACAAGAATATCTATATCGAACTCACCTATATATCTATCGCACTGTACATTATAACACGACGATGATGCAGCCATGAAAGCAACCCACAATGTTATTGCTCGCCACGCAAGTCATGCTGGCGCTTTCCTGAATCGCGCTTGCCCCATTACGTACCTTGTCGGTATTTTTGCATGTATACGGAAACGGATCACGTGAATTTAGTTATTTATCTATTGTTTTATTCATTTATTCGTTCAGGCAATATAACTCTGTGGGACAAAGTCATTAAACAAGTGAGTGGTTACGTCAAGTGACAGAAAATACATAAAGATTGAATGTTTTAGTACAGGCTTCTGAATACAAAGTTGCATCTTTAGCAATACAAATGATCACTCAGCACGAAATCTCTTAGATATGAAAAACAATGATTCGCTTGCTCTTCTTTAAAGCTAACGCTTCAAAGCTGCACTCTACTTGACATGCTTGGTGCCAAACTTTAATTTGCGATGCAGTGGCACTTTCTTACATCAACTTTGGCTCCTCGTCACTTCGGATGTTAGTTAATCCTCCGCACCCTCGCTTTCTTTTTCCAACTATTTGCAGTACTCACTGTAAACGGCTATTGTATGCTTTGACCTCTATCTTCTTTGCCATTCTGCTCTCCGTTAGATCTCCCTTCCTCACTACCACTTCCGATTTTCACTCCCTTGCTGTAATGATATGCTATGTACGAGCGTGATATTGTCACAAAGTCATGACGTGAACGAAGGGAGCAGACTGGGTGCTCTGGTTAAAATGTTTATTGGGCCGTACTTGTGGCCACGTAAAAGGAAGTTCGGCAAGCCACTGGCACTCAAATCGGCGAACAGAGCGTCGGTCGTCGATCAACTAACAAGTGACGAAGCGCGCTGGCATTTAAGCATGTGTCGTTGAATAATCCAGCTTAATCACTGGTCTTCGCACAAGCTTTTCAATAATCTCAAGTATCCACGTCTTGCACGCACTCCTAACAGAACGATCTGCAATGATCGTGAATATTCTCGAACAATGAGGCACAGTTTGCGCGGAACGATTCTGTCCCAGCCTTTGTGGGCGAAAACCACAGCTAACAAAAATGAGAGTAAGAAACGCTTTGCTCTCACCCTTCCTTGTTTCTCTCCTGCGCGCCCTCACATCCGTCCTCGTTTACTCCCTTCCAGTTTCCGCCCCCTTACGAGATTATTATACTGCATGTGGCTTTGCAAAAATGGTTTTATCTTCCGGATGTATGCGGCGGTGGAGAAGTATCCATGGTGCTAGCGTACTAACCAGAAGGTCGCGGGTTCAACCTCGGCCGCGGGGGTCACGTTTCAGTGGAGGCCGAATGCGAGAGGCCTGTGTACTGGGCGATGACATTTCTCGTTGAAGAACACCTGATCGTCGAACTATCAAGAGGCTTTGAATAAACCGCTGTTTCTCATAATCGTATCTTCATTTTGGTATATAAGACACCAGATTTGTTTAATAATAACAATAATAATAATAATAATAATAATAATAATAACGTTGTTGTTGTTGTTGTTGTTGTTGTTGTTGTTGTTGTTGTTGTTGTTGTTGTTGTTGAAATGACGTCAGATTCTGGATGAATGCCCAGGTGGCTGAACTGCACGGAGGTTCAATTCTGCAGTGCACTCACTCAGCAAGCACTTAGAGCTAGTATACACGCAATCAGCAGGGACAGATCGAGCCTAAGTGAGCGCCACTTGGCGACTCCTTAATATCCGTCGAGTAATACGCCTCATGTGTAACGCCAGCCACGTATTCCTGCAATAACTCCGCTCAATTTTTTCGCGTGTCCAAGCTGGATGACGGAAGGGTCATCCGGCTTTCTATCATCCGGCAGCGCTGCTTTGCAGCTGGTATGGCAGTTACGAGTGCACATCGTTTAGGAAAAGAAACAATACGAGCTTGCTGGGTTCATGTTGTAGGCAGCGAAGCATGAGAAAATAAGGCGTTGAAGGCGCCTCCAGAGCGTGCGACTACATGGGTGGTCTACTCAACGAGTGCTACGTAGTATAGACCTTTTCTTATACACCTCGCTAAACAAATATTTACAACCCGTATTTTCACAACCCAACACTCCATCTCACCTTACAACCCTGATGACGTGATTTTGACGTCGCTGGCTGGCAGAAACACCCGAAAGAAAGCTGCTGCGAAGGCAGCAATAGTACCATTCAGCTGACATCCCGACTTCATGAATGATTCTTGGTAATACTGCGTTTGGCAGACCAATTGTATGAAATGTCTGCGTGTAGAAGTTGGGACAAAACAACACCATCGACTAGCGATCAAGGTAATCGCGAAGACGTAAACCTTTCCCGCCACGGCTGTCGTATTCTTCGGCCATTTCCGAGCAAGCAGAAACGACAAAGATGTATCGCAACCTACATACCATTGTCGTGTTTTGGACAAGTTCAACGCAGTAAGAAACAACTGTGAAAGAAGGTGATTGGTGTTCTTAGTTTTCATTAGTTGTACTTATGTTTATTATTTTTTACGTCACACTGCTCAAATAACCGTGCGTGGTGTGGGATTATGTGTGTAGCTTGCGATGACTCGTTCGGCTGATTTTAATTGTTAATAACTTGCAAAGCGCATTGACATCGGGGGGATTCGGCTGGTGATTTTGTGATGGCTGACATAGGGTACAGAACTCCTGCATAGTTCCAGAGGTTGACATGCGCCGTGGCAGGCTCAGGCATGTTCTTAGTGCTCATGCCTAAAGGCTCACCAAAGTACGAAGGCACGCTGCATGCATGCCGGAAAGTACAGGTGAGCTGTACCGTATATAACCCACAAAGAATGCCTCGTACAACTGCAAAGACTTTTCCCTGAATGGCCCCATCTCAGCCCTGCTATAACATGAAGAACATACACAAAACTGATAAGTTTGTTCCGCAGTGCAATCACATACTTCAACCAGAACAGGTTGTGATCAATGATGACCACTAAATAGCGGTATGTACTTGACCTTGGGAATCACTGCTCCGTCAGCGAGGATTCAGCACCGCGCCATTGATTTCTTCGTAAATGCCAATGCAGTCCCTTTTGCTATTGAAAGTTCCAGGCCCTACTCTGTACACCCTATGCACGTTTACACGTCCCGTGAGCCTCTTCGAGTACACCTTCGACTGCTGAACCGACATGCACAGCACCCGTTGTCTTCGCTGCCGGTGGACCGACCAGGCTTTACTTATTCACGATGCCTCAATACGCATAGACACTTGATTCCTTCAGGCTTTGCACCTGCCGTAATCCCCGGATTGCCTCCATGGACATTGACTAAACCCCTAGTGTGCCTTCACATACGCGGAATTTCGTATAAGTCATATGTTTCTTATATTTCCATCAATCAACTCACCTTTTGAATGACCGATGCAGCGACTCTGTGCACATCTACACAGATGCCTCTGTAACTTCGTCCACCTCAGCTGCAGCCTTCGTGATTCTGAATTCGGTATTTCCCACCAGTACGAATCATATCACAGGTGATCTTCGACATCTGCAGAGCTTGTTGCTATACTGGAAACCATGCAATTTGTGAACGGCCAAGCACCGCGTAAATGGACGATTCTGTCCGATGCAAAATCTGCGCATCAAGCCACCCATTTTTGCCCAAGAATAGGCCTATTTGACGCGTTACCGTAAGGAATCGTCCAAGCATTCAAACTTGCACACGGGAGTGATCACTTGATTACAGAACAATGAATTCCGAGACACTGCGGCCTGGTTGGTAACGAAATATCCGATAGCGAGGCAAGAGCGGCAGTATACAACGCTCCTACGTACGTCAAAGTACCGTATTCGCGAAGTGACGTCAACACATTGAGATCGCTCATGCGCGAATGCGCTGTCACTTACTTGTCGCTAACAGATCACAGGAACAAGCGTCTGCGGGAGACAGAACCCGATATAAGTTTTCTTCTTACGGTAAAATCAGCCGAAGACATGCTAATATACTGCACCGGGTTCACAGGGCATCGCCTTCACTCGTCACTATACCGCCTAAGCGGCCGTGCGGAGAGCCCGAATTGTGAGCACTACCGTGGTTTAGCTCACATATTTTATGACTGCCCAATATATATATGTGGTACCGTGCCATTGTATATATAGTATATATACAATGGCAAGTATTGGACGAACGCCTTTGTGTGAAAGCCACATGCTGTCAGCAATCAACGGCCAAACAGTGTCAAAAACTGCTACAAAAGCTGATTTACACTTTATCAAACCATTGGACTAGATACTATACACTGTAGGGTGCTAAGCTAAGTGGTTACTGTACATACGCATCACCTCTTCTTGTCCTCATCATCATCCTTCATCTCTCTTTTCTTCCTCCTTCCTTCATCCTCTGTGCAGAGTAGTAAGCTAGAGCGAACTAGCTCAGGCCGACCTCTCTACCTTCAGATAGATTGTTACTTTCTCTGTCTTTTTGGCATAGAGTAAAAAAAAAATAGGATGGAGGTAATTTAGTTGGTGTGTGCCTTAATCCATGAAGTCATGACTTCTAATTTGGAGGTCGCGGTTGGGGCTACCTCGTTTCGTAAACCCTTGCTCTTTGTAGCGCAGAGTGCGACACCTGGTGCTCACAGCGTAAATGCCGGCATACGCATAGCGGAGAACTGCGGTCGAGCGGGTGGAGTTGTTATTGCTTGACCTAACAGGCAAACAAGTCCACTGTGTCCTCACGGAGCAGATCGTATATTGCAAGTGAAGCTGAGCTTTTCTGCAGTGCTTGTGTACTCAATTTTGTGTCGATACTCTGACCTCGATGACTCAGATAAAAAGAAACGAGACTGATGCACCGTGATAAGCCGGTCCTTCACCTCGATTTTGTCTGTTAATTGGTTGGCTTCACTGTCCCACTGCTCTCTTTGAAAATATTTACGTTGGATTGACACAATGATGAAAATGCTAACACATATACCTTAGTTTTGTTTCGGTGCAATAGCAATTATATGGGGGCCCTGTAACAGCACGTCGATGTCGACGCCGCCTTACTGCTGTAATATATATATATATATATATATATATATATATATATATATATATATATATATATATATATATATATATATATCTATCCCATACATTTTTGTGTTACTAATGGCTAGAGTGATTAGAGCTGATGGTTTACGTTGCCAGAGACGCTTGTAAAGTATACATACACTGCCAAAGTTTATTATAGCAGCAAAGCACCGTGGAGTGGCACGGTGGGGGTCGTACAGTAACTTGGCAGCGATTTTGTAACAATAAGTTAAGTGTTGGAACGTGCGGCCAACTTGCAGCACTAGCAAGCCACGGCAGGGTACTGCTGTAGCAGGTTTCTTAGGGCGTGACATTTCCGGATTCACAGAGGAATGCCTGATGGATGTGGTGAGTTCAGAGCCTTGCGTACTTAATTACGCTTAAAAAGTTACGTCGGCGCCACGTAACTGCGGGCGCCTGGTGGTGTGGTACTTCATCGTCGCAAAGAAATTGTATGTGTGCACAAACGAGAGGATGTCGTGACTTGTACTTTCTTTTTTCTTTTTCTTTTGGTAGGCCACGAGTTTCGCAAGTGGATGTGATGCGTGTAAAGGTGTGTGGAATGAACACGAAGCTGAACCAGTAAATGTTTGCGACGAAAAAAATGTTGGTGACGTAGCGTTAGGTTCATCTTAAGATGAACTCTTCGATGTCACTTTCCCGATAAGCAAAAACGCAAAACTGGGTTCCCATATTTTTGTTGTATCGCTAAGCATCTCGAACGATGCGTTATCGCCTGTGGTCCGTACTATAACAGCAACACATTTAAAAGCCCTAAGGTATCTAGGTGTTAATCAATGGCTTCTGCAATATTAAAACTTTGCGCTGTTATCTGTACTTTTCTACTTAAAAACGCCGAACAAAGATGCATAAAATGATGGGGCGAGGCCCTGTTTTCCCCCTTCAACCACAATTTTTTTATCTGTTTAATTGCCCTGGTGGACCACCCTTTTAAAATAAATGGATATCGTTTTGCGTGTTATTTGGCAACCTCTGTGGTCACTCAATTTAACTAATCTGCTTATTCAATCACCTTTCTGTGACGCTCAATTACCGTTTTTGTTTCAGAATTTATGGCGTTAGCATGTGCCTATTCGTAAATAGTGATGGGGAATTGTGCATAGCGCAACATTTCAATGTCAGCCACATCTCTCGCCGTCTTTCATGCACAACCGCATTCATTTTGCTTTCCGTACTTGCTCTTTTTTATCGCCCTGCCACGGTGGCTATAGGTACGCGTGGCTGCTGACCCACAGGTCGCGGTATTGAAGCCAGGCTGCAGCGGCTGCATTTTAGAGGTAAGCGAAAATGCTGTAGGCCCGCGTGTTTAGATTTAGGTGTACGTTAAAGACCCACACAAGGTCGAAATTTCAGGAGCCCTCCACTATATAGGGAATTTAACCATAAGGTGATTTTGGGGCGTTAAACTCCGCATCTCGATCAATGCATTTTCTTATTCTCGCATTTCTTCCTTTGTACTCTTAATTGAAAGGCATACCGAATTAAACATAACGCTCCATCCTTGATGAAAACATACAGCATTTTCCTTTATATAATAACACTCTCCTCTCGCACTCCCATCTCTTCATATTTGGGGCTGCACTACAGCCACTTTCTTTCCCAAAATGCATTCCTTCAGAAGCGGCAAGATCGCACAGTGTTTATCTTCACCTTTGTCACCTCGCTATTTATAATCAGCCCACACACTCAACCAGAAGATTTATTCCATATTGGCAAACGAACTTCCGATACAGATATGTAGGCTTTTTATTTAAAAACCACCTATAAAGAAAACTAATCTGGGCTGAGTTTTACGGGACTGTAAAACACACCTGAGGATCTCTCTGATTTAAAACATTTGTGAAGAAATGGGGGAGTTAATGATTGTGTCATGAACTAAATGTTAACGTTCTATTACAATTAACCAAATCATAAATCCGTCTCGCGCACACTTGGCCAAATATATTAAACCAGCTCTGTGGAAACGATCGCCATTAAATTAGTCGAAGTAGCCGCACCCAATTAGTTTCATTCGTGGGGTTGCTTTGTCATCGTGCTTTCGTTCCGCGAAATCTTTTTCTTGGGCGATTCCGTACTTGCCGAGCAACATGATGTCCTATATATGGACATCTAGGATATAGAAAGTTAAGGGTTGACGTTTCTTACGTCATGCAGTGTTTCTTTTGAGTTTAGCGCCACAGGATGATAATGTTCTTTCTCTACATATATGTGAAAGCAAAGACAACTCGAATGAAAATACTGGACG
Organism: Rhipicephalus annulatus; assembly: GCA_013436015.1. NCBI lineage: Eukaryota > Metazoa > Arthropoda > Arachnida > Ixodida > Ixodidae > Rhipicephalus > Rhipicephalus annulatus. The sequence goes on from WOVY01011159.1 coordinate 30,508, forward strand.
CCAATTTATTCCTTGAAGACGATGAGGTGCCCCGAAAAGGCAGGGCATAAAGTCAGCTGAAAATACGTTCAGAATAAGCGCTCAAGCGTTTTGAAGTTTGGTTTATATGTGGGGTTTAACGTCCCAAAACGTTCATATGATTATGAGAGACGCCGTATATAGTGGAGGGCTCTTGAAATTTCTACCACCTGGGGTTCTTTAACGTGCACCCAATCTGAGCACACGGGCCTGCAACGCTTCCGTTTTCATCGGAAATGCAGCCACCGCAGCCTGGATTCGAACCCGCGACCTGCGAGTCAGCAGCTGAGTACCTTAACCACTAGACCACCGTGGCGGGACAGTGTTTTAAAGTTCCTAAACTGATTTCAAAAACAAGAAAATGCTGCCAACAGTCCAGAACTTTGCACCTACTGCTTGGAAGGACCACTCGCTCCAAGTCTAGTCATCGCCATTGGACTTACTGAGCAATAATTTAACTAACGAAAGCATAAAGTTGGTATATATTTTATTAAAATATTTTTGCATATATATTCGCTGCCCCTCTTTTCAGTAGTTGACTCCAACTCAAACAAACATCTACCTATATAAAGGCCAAATCAAAATTTTACTCCAGAACACCGACAACGTTTGCGCAACTTATTTATATATTCATCGCAATGCGTGTTTGAGGCGTTTTAGTTTCCGGATCCCCGTAGCAAAGCATTGTTGGAATAGGCTAAGTGACATTGCCAGCAGCAAGAAAAAACTGCACTTTACTCACTTTCAATGGAAGTAGACTTGTTTTAATTTTTCTGCAGGAACAGAAAACACACAACATAATTCCTGCATTTAATTTTATGAAGTTAAACATATAAGAGATGTCTCGTAATGTGCGAATATCGAGAACGGTAAGAAGCTCTTCATTGTGAAGCAGCAGTTAGATAACTTTCTTCGTCCTATATGTGTTATTGTGCTCGCCTCGCAATATCTGTCCTGCCAATGAATCTATTTGGATCAAGCACGAACACAAATAAAATCTGCAGCCTCTACCAGTGTGTCTTTAATAACTTTTACTACAATACCGAAACAATGCTTGAATATCAACGCTACAGAAGGCGGAAAACTGTCCGCTTTTAGAAGAAAACAAAACATGCATCAACTAGCTGAACGACCAGTTAAACGAACAAGTGTCCGTATTTGATTTAACCCACATGTATGATACTAATCGGCAGGCTGAATACGTTAAGCAGTTAGAAAGCTTAGTCAATTAGTTTAACCACTCATTATCATTCAAAGTTTCAGACACAACACCGCAGGAGCTTTTGCATGGACCATACAACCAACCTGTAGTTCGCTGACATGATTTGGCCGCAAATAATACACACACAGAGTAAAGAAACACTCAAGGACAAGCACAAGCGTTAAGTGTTTCTTTACTCCGAGTGTGTATTATTTGCGACTAAATCATGTCAGTAACCAAGTACCAAATAGGCCAACCACCGGTATTGTTAAAACCTATAGTTCAGTGGCCTCACGTTAACATTGCCCTGAGGCAGTAAACAGAATGGATGACTAGGTAACTAAATAAACTTAATAAAAAAAGCTTTTCATCTTGCGGGGAATATTGAAGTGACTATAAATTCGTGATAACATTTTGGTTAGCGTATATAAAGCTGTTCGTAATTGCGCTAAGCCGAGCAGCTTTTAAAAGCTGCGTGGCAAATAAATTCAAATAATTAACACCTATCGTGTACGTGTGTGTGTGTGTGTGTGTGTGTGTGTGTGTGTGTGTGTGTGTGTGTGTGTGTGTGTGTGTGTGTGTGTGCACAGATTCGAGGAAAAACAACAAGCTCAAAGGCTTCCACAGGTGACAAGGAATCGACAAATGGTTCACGTGCTGCAGTAAACCATCGAATGGCAATGAAAAGAGCGGGCCGATTAGACTAAGAGCTTCATTTTTTTCTTCGCGTCGACTGAGTCTTCATTTCACTCGAACAGAGGCGTGAAATAGTGCAAGGACCCGATACACTTCAATGCAGACCCCAGCAAAAGCATAATGGTACGCAGGAGCTACGTTTTATTTATACGGCCCACTCTCTTCGGGAGGGTAACAGTATTCAGAAGCGTGCTCCGAGCGTCCATTCGCCAACGGCAGCGCACCAAGTAGGCCTAACGATTATGGCGTGCCAATTGACATGGCGCACTCTCAATAAAAGGGACAATGGTGGGTCGTAAACGACCGAAGAGGCTTCGAAAATCGGCTGTGATCTTTGAGAGTACACAGAATGCACACAAATGGGAAACAAAGCATCCGAATAAAAGAATAAGTAAAAATTCAGAGGTAGAGTTGTTTTTTTTTCGACCGTGAACGGCGGTGGCAAATAGCGGGAAATAAAGCAGACGACCCTATTTTTACGGCTGCTTGCTTCGCTTAAGCCTACTTTGATTCCTGTCGTCTGCTCCGAGGTGCCGGGCTATTGGTTTATTTATTTAGGCTCGACATCGTAAAACTGTGAAAAGCGACGTGCCATTTTGTGCTGCCGTATGTGTATTGGGAAATAAAAAAGTGCAAGTGTCTAGATAGCGAATGTAACAGCGCCGCTCTGAGTTAGGTATGAGCGCGTGAACTGCCGTCATCACGTTCCCGCGCAAATTCGCGTAAGGTGGCAAAGCGCCGTCTGCTCACCCGCACAACGCCGTTCGCTCCGATTATGAGGTGACGGCTGCTGTTGTGAACTTTACGGTTGTGACGCCTGCGCACTGTTCAAAACTTTTTTTAATGCTATCCCTTATAATAAAAGCATTGGTATGTGCTAAATTACTACACTGCAGATGGAAAAGTATTGCGTCCAAAGTGACCTTTTCTATGAAAATAAAAGTCAAGGATATTCGTCTCGTTTGAATGTTTTTTTTCTTTCCGCTACACCGCCATCATGTCGGACGCAATTTGTTGAATACGTGCTAATTTCTTTTAGTATCGTCTTTTACATCGCGAATCAATATTGCTCTTCAGCTCCACCGCGGTCGTCTAGTAGCTATAAGGTATTCGGTTGCTCATCGCAAGTCGCGAGATCCAATCCAGGCTGCGGTGGCTGCATTTTCGATGGAGGCGAAAATGCTGTAGGCCCATGTGCTCAGATCTGTGTGCACGTTAACGAACCCCCGGTGCGAAATTTCCAGAGCCCTCCACTACGGCTGCTCACATAATCATATGGTGGTTTTGGGACGTTAAACCCCTCACAACAACAAACAACACCAATGCTGGTCTTTAGTACACTATACTCGGGGACAACTTTCTGTGGCAATGAAGGCTGGGCTACGTGAGCGGAGCTACTGTTCCTGTACTCTTCCGCGATGTAGTCCTCTTCGGCTCGCGTTTCGAATTACAGCCGCGTCCATGTAATTCCGCTGCACACAACGCTATATGCCTGCTTACACAGCGATTTGTCAGAGAAATTCGACACAAGCTAACCTTCGGCGAGTCTTCAGAATAGCTGGAGGGCGACGCACACTCACCTGAAGACGAGGACACCATTTTGGTTGTGGCGTGCACATAAAACGTGCGACGTTTTCAAACGCTCCAAAATGCGAAATGACTCTTCAAAAAGCAACAATAAATAATGGTACCTCCTCCGCGCGTGCAGCGTCTTCTTATAAACAGCATCTAGTACAATATAGTATTGTTCTTTTAGGGGCGAAGCTCCTTAAAGCGGCATCCGTTCGCACTTCGTCGTAGTCGTAGTGCGTAACCAGTCATACCTTTTGACCGGCAAGGTGGAGCCAGTGGAAGATTTGTCCTGTGCATTTTTGAAGTATAAAAAATTCGCAACGTGCGCGTTAACTAAAAGCTGAACTCCCCTATCTCTCATTCCCCATTAGCAGCCATTGGCATGTACATTGAGCACTATCTGACAAGAAAGGATTGCTACGTTATACTCGCTGGGCGCAACCTCCTTGGTTTTAGAAAGATTTAGTGAGCGTTGGGCCGCAGTGCAATACAGTGAACTAGTATATATCATGAACTCGAGGTGGTTAAAGCTGCGATGCAGACCCGAAGCGTGAGCCGTAAGAAAGTGTGCGTGTGCCACCTCTCGTTTCGTTCTTGGAATGTCCGCTGGATGGCGGTGCTTCTATATGCGGAATATATGATTAAAAGATGCGAAACGGTGGTACTTGGAGCGTTGACTAGATGGATGAACGAACATACAGACAGATGCATGGATGGACGCACGGATGGCTGCACTGACGGATGGACGCATGGAAGGTCGCAGGGGTGAATGGATGGATGAACACAGGGACGGACGCACGAATATACGGGCGGACGCACGAACAGACGCACGCACAGCCGGGTGGATGGACGCACGGGTGATCACACAGACTGACGCATGGACGGACGGAAGCAAGAACGAATGGATGGACGGTTGCTTCGCCCCACTCTCCATCATTCACCCCGTGGATATGCTGTCATTTCTTTAATACTTTCACGCGGAAAACACGGACGCATTCATGGCACTATACTCCAGGGCGGTGACATGCCCTCTTTGCCTGTAGCCTTCCCTTCATTGCCACCGAAAGTCGTCCCCGAGTATAGTAGTATTTTGCTGAATATACGAGCCATCCTGCAACTTCTGCATCGGCCAATGAGGATCGTGTGAGCCACGATAATACAGAATGCTAACAATTATTTGCTTCAATGACTACATATGTCATGTAGTTAACGACAGTCAGACTTATATACCTTACAGCAAGATTCAAGGGACGGATTACAAATTCAAATCTTGCACAAATACACGCAAAACTAATTACGTGCTCGCCGCCACGACTTAAAGGCAAATCGTGTTTCAGCTCGTATTTCTTCTCAGTCAATTTCCTTATTTTATTTGTTCCTTCGAAAATAGTGTAAACTGTCTTGTGGGATCTTAATAGAGATGTTAACGAAAAACAGGAGAAGAAAAAAAACACCATTTTCGGACACAGGAATACAGGATGCATCAGGATGAAGATCATACTTTAATACTGATAATCATCTATGATTTGTTCAAATTTTCACAAAAGAATAATCTGTTCCTTAACAGACATAGGTAATTCATTCCACATTTCAATTAGTCTAGGAAAAGAGGAGTATCTGAAGGTACCTTTACGAGGACTGTATGCTCAGAGTGCCCGATTGTGGTCAGTTCCAGAGTTTCGTTTACCTGGTGGCAGTAGTTATGCTTCTTTAAAAATGTGTATTTGACTTTGAAATACCTGAACAAATTGTATGAGGCAATATTTTCGCCCGTGCGTTTCTAACTGGTGCACATAAGTCCCACCGTGCACCTCCAGTTTTTTAAATTGTTTTTTAGGTCTTTCTGGTGACAGATCCAAAACACCGATGCGTACTAAATAATAGATGTCACAGACGTCTTGTAAGAAGAAGTTATTGCCCCCTCTATACTTCTTGCTCAGAAAAGAAATCCTCTCATGTGCCTTTGACTAAAGAATTTTTCATGTGTCTGCTATAGAATAAATGGTGTCATGTCTTTATTGCTTGATGTTTAATTAAATTTCTCTTTATTAATGATTTGTCACCTATATGCATGAGAAAAACAGCACTTTTTGAAGCAGTATTTGTGTTTGTTGACCTAAAATAACCAATTTCTATGTTTTATTTTGAACAACAATCACTTTACGGCTGTCAATAATTATTTTAAGTTGGTAGTCCTTGTTCTGTACTGCAGTTTAAAAAATAGTCTAATAAAATAAAAAACATAAATTCTACTCTACCTGACAGCTTATCCCGCCTCCATCCTAACATTTCTTGTACCTAAATGGCTGTGCATTGTCAGCTTTCGGTAATTCGTATTGCTTTGCGTGGTCTCTGGGATCAGTGGACCTTTCCCCATGGGACGATGTCATGCGATGAACATTCTTTTGAGTTGTTCTTGTTGACACCAATGACGCTGATGCGAGAAACCGACGATTAGTTTTCTTGTTCGATGAAGCATGTAAGAACTGTGTCTTATTGAGCTTCAACAATGTACAGTGCTCAACTCGGCTGTCTATAAAGAGGGAGCATCGTGCGCGAAACAGCACGGCCGACATCTGCAGTCTCAAATACGCCACATCTGAGCATGTGCCTGCCTCGCAATACTGATCGCTGTTTATCGCCGCGGATGCAACAGCCGCTTTGGCCATCGAAAGCGCTCTGAGCGATTTCGCGATAAAACAAAACAAAAACAAGAAAAAAAGACGAAGTAAAACCGTTGTCGCTGTGATGATATCAATAAGCGAGAATATTTCTTTTTTGTTGTAGTTTTATTTCAATTTTGTAATGTTTACAGCGCTTCGACGGCCAAAGCAGCCATCGCGGCTGCGGAGATAAAGAAGGTTGGAAACTACAGGACAAGCATATCATTGGCGCCGCGCATGCTCAGATGTGACGTATTTGCTACTGCAGATGTCGCTCGGGCTGTTCCGCGCGCGACGCTCCGTCGTTATAGACAGCCGAGTTGAGCACTGTACATGACGCGCTCATAGTACCAAATGCGGTGTGTTTACAGACGAGCCTGTAACGTATTCTAGTGAAACGTTCAGACGCGCACTCACTGTCAATGGAATCATTTATGTACTCAATGCGTTAGCTCTTTTTACGGCGCAAAGAACGTTCGCAGACGTCTATGGAGCGAACATTCGCTCCATAGACGTCTGTTAGACGTCTGAATTCCTGAAGCTGAGTTCTAGATTAGGCAATAATAAAACCAAAGGGATCACTGAGGCCTAGATTATCTCCAAGGGTAGCTGTGTTTGCAAGCCTCTGGTTGCCTTGACGCCCCAGGAGCTGAATTTTCTAGAGATCATTGATCACATCATTGATTGATCGCACCAGGGACATACTTCCATGGGTCCTGCGTATGTTTGTGCATTTTTTGTGTGTTTTATCAAATGCTATAATTATTTTCTGACTTACCTATTGGCGATAGGTAAATGATTTTTCGTGCGCTTTGAGGTGATGTGGTATGCTGCAATATACACTTGTGTGTTTGTTCATTAAACCATTCGTTTGAAGACGGTAGCACCTGTTTATCTCCCCTTTCTTCTCTCTTATCCGTTCTCGCACTGATCGTTGAACAGGTCTTATTCCTCTCTATTGAAAAAAAATCACACCAGATATACGGAGTGACTGATCATGAGTGGGGCAAAGCGTCCATCCGTCCGTCCGTCCGTCTGTCTATCTGTCTGCCTGTTTCTTTGTCTGTCTGTCCATCCATCCTTCCGTCTGTCTGTCTGTCTGTGCGTGCGTTCTTTGATATGTCTGTCCGTTTGTTTACCTCTGTTTTTGGGTGTCTATCCGTCCGTGCGTGTTTCGGCCTGCATCAGTCAATGTGTCCGTCCGTCAGTGCATGCGTCCGGCCCTGTGTCCGCCCGTCTGTCTGTGTGTCTGTCTTTTTCCCTATCTGGAGATTACACAAGCCGCCGAGGCCCTCCACTCCGCTTCGTTCATGCTTCACCAATGAGGCGACGAGCACGAGATGCCACGGCCCTTGTTGCTCACATGTGTTGAAATATGCATAAATAACTTTCGAGCAGTTGCATTTCCAGACACATCTGGCTTGACCGTAGCAAGCTTTCTTGAGCTGCTCACATCCTACCTGGAATCAATCCACATACGATGTAGCGACAAAGCGTTTATTCTGAAACAAGATGTATGCATGAGCTCATGCCTGGCGCCAGTCCTAAGTGACCTGTTAAGGAGTTTTTAGATTTGTCTACGATTACAAAATTATTCTTGGCAAAATTATTCCCAAGTAACAATGACCTGGAAGCAAAGATTTTTAGAAATCTTTTGGATTTGCGTCGCCTGCTCTTTTTAACCCATGAATTAGCGGTAAGCAATGCCTCGTAGTTTCTCGATCTTCGACTCATTTTTTGGTGAAAAACACGCATACTCGGCTTACCACCCCGAGCGAATGAGCCACTTTTTGTGTACAATCATTCCAATTCAAAGTTGTCGAAGCGCGGCCTTGTCAGCCTCTGCTTCACAAATGCCGTCCGGAAATCTTGCATTCACAGAGCAGAAACCAGCCTGCATAAACAAGCTGTGCTTGGCAGGACACAGTATACGCTTGTGCTGGTCTTTGTAGCGTGCATTGTGCTCGCAAAATTATGCCGCTCTAATGGTGAACCAGCCAGCGCATTTTAAAAAATGAGAAGGTGGCAGTAATCTCGTATATACACAAGGTCTCACATCAGCTGACACCGGCAGGACAGGTTGGCGTAACGGTGATTTTTTCAGCACCTGATAAGCTAATCTACCTGTGTAAGTTTACGAACCCTGCCTCTAAAAAGCCGGTGGTATGCCAGAAATAACACCACAATTCTTTCGTGGCATACGCAGAAGGTGTGGTATATAGTTTACCACTGACATGTGGGAGGAAATATATTGGCCAAATGGGCAGATATGTTAATGATTGTTTACGGGAATACAGACAAAACGTCACTCGTTACTGAGAAAGGCGCCTGTCCCCACAATTCAATGACTGTGGTTGTTCAGCTGTGTATTCGAAATGTATCATAAGTAGCTGCATCAAGGATAAGTGCACTCGTGCAATCATCGAAGCAAGGACCATAATCATCAAGGGATGAAATGTGTCAGCTCACCATCGTTAGTATTATTAGAAAAAGAAGTGCTGTTCTTGAGCTCGTCAATGCACTGAAACAGCCACGTTGACAAGAATGCATAGATTAAAAGCGGATATTCAATGAAAAAACTAACCATTAGACTTACACCCTATCATGTCTCCTTCTTTTTTTTGCTTGTCTGAGTTGCACCACAAACATTATATTAAGATATTCATATTCAATCGCTCAAGAAAGAGCACTCATAGTTGAAGAGTTGCAGTTTGATGATGTCCTCAGTGAAGTGTGATTGACTGAGGATCCGACCCTAATGTTATGAGAAATTAGACATCTTACCCAATTACGTATTGTTTGTGAAAGCGGCGCAAGAAGGCACTGTATGTTTGCCCGTTCTCTAAACATTTGGCCACATATCTTAAAGGACTGTAAATTACGGCAATCAATTAGTTTACACTGATAAACTCTACTTTGAGAACCCTAGTCTCGTTAAACTGACCCATATAAGTTTTATAATAGATGAAAAAAGACATGTCAGAAGCCTCAGTTTCAAATTTCCTGCTGAAACCCCTAAACATCACATCAAAATGCCCGTGTTCTTCCGTATGTTCTACCATGTCAACTGAAAGAAATCGGTTTGGTAAGTATCTGTCTCCCTCTGAAGACAGAGTATTTCCCCCTTTTTTTTCCCGACTAGGAAATACGCAGGTTACAACAGACACCCTTAAAGTCTATGTCGTCATGGCGACCACCTCGGAAACTTCAAAACGGCACCACGACCTATATTTTTCATGGGCGGTTTTGTCGCTTATCAAGCGTCCTCTCGTGGCAAGCCTGCTGTGTTTGGTATCGTGAAAGATTCGTTTGCTAGTACTGTAATTTTTTCTCTTTAAAGTCTTTTTAGAACTGCTCAGCGTTAATGTTGACAGAGTGACACAGAGGAGACGAGAACGAGCGGTTATATTGGTCTGTTATGTATTTGTTATATTGGTGTGTGCCTGTCATCGTCTGACCTGTGTTTCTGTGTCTGCTTCCATGCTGAGCAGCTTCAATCATGAAATACCAACCAACAGGCCCACGTTCTCTCACGTTGCGCGCACCTTCCCCGCTATAATGAGTATATAGCCTGCATACTGTTGTCCAGTTTATTCGGGATCCATTACTTCCGCTAGGAGCATTGAAGCGCCTGCGTTAGCCGGGAAACTGTGAGTCGAGGCTTAATCTGTGCTTGGCAGTTTCTTCAGCTGCAGTCGCTGGCAACTTCTTCCGAACGAGAAATTGCGATAATCGGGAAGGAATACAGTAAGAACGGGGGAAAATACAGACGTTATCTAGCCAGCATGGGCAGCTCTATAGGCGAATGGGGAGGGCTCACTCAGCGGCCCACGAGAAAGCCTTTATTTGCATATGCAAATAAAGGCCCCTTTTCAGGAGGGGCTTCGAAGGGCTCATGCTATAGATGCTGCAATTCCGTTAGCCCGTCTCTAGCAGTTGTCTGATATCCTCTGGTGCACAATACTGCGCAGCATAAGAGCCAACTTTATTATTCGAGAAATCATTCATGCCTGGGAGGAAAGTTACAGCAGCATAATTTTCAACCAGGCACCATGATTTCTTTTTTTTTCTGTTCTGACATGGGCTATGAGCGTTTTGTATGCTTTCTGGCCTTGATTCCCACTATCATCAACTTATATGTTTTATGCTTGGGCACTCTTATTACTTCTAAAAATAAATAATATCCGAGAGATGCACAAGGAAGCCCGAGCTCGTTATGACAAGAAATTGCGAATTTCCTTGACTACAACGCGACCCCGATTGGAATGCGAGAGATGACTTTTCATTCCCACCAGGACGAAAAAAAATGTTTTAAGCATTAGATGTCACTGTTTCAGGTAGCGAAAAATTTTAGGCAGAGTTTAGGTAGCGGAAATATGAAAACAAAAACTGCATTACACTCGAGTAAACACAGTAGTACCATCATTCAAGTTTTTTATAATCAAACATACGCGGAGGTACCAGTGGAATGTTATGGTGCTGAACGATGACAGTCACATCTTGTAACGCTTTATTCGAACACAATTATGAAAATCGGGTGTTAATCCTTGGGCATAAGGACGGATCTTGCTACCAGAATGTTGTAGTTATCAATATTGAACGCGGGAATAAATATGTTCAACGCACCGCAATTCTGTGAATAGAACGAAACTATCCTACAGCCAAAGTTTGGTCAAGAAAGCAAGCGCTTTGATCAAATCGTGAAAATGCAAAATTACAAAGTTGAAAGTAAAACGCTGCTGACTCACAGGTTGCCGGATAGAATCCTGGCTGCGGCGGCTACATTTTCCATAGAGGCGAAAGTGTTGTAGGCCCGAGTGCTCAGATTTGGGGGGACGGTAAAGGACCCCATGTGGTGAATATTTCCGGAGAACTCCAATACGGCGTCTCTCATAATGATATGATTATTTTGTGACGTTAGACCCCACATATTATTTGATCAATCACTCAAGTTAAAAAAATGGGTCATATTATTACACGTTTAAGGGGTACCTGTATAATCTACAGTCTAAGCCGAAAATAACTAAATTGGGGTATGCCATTGGTCCTCTAGGGGTTTAATTGTGCTGCCACAGTTTTTGAACCAATTTTGGACTAATTGCGGGAGTAACTGCAAGGGTTCAACTGTTACCCCAAGCACTTACTACACTTGGTTTAAATGTTGGTCCCAGTAGAATGCTCCAGTGGGACTAACAGTTGAACCGTCTGGACCAATGGCAAAAAAAGGCGACACTGCGTTTGTGGAGTATATTTTATGTTTATTCAAATTTAATCAGCAATGAAGAACATAGTATGTTATTCATGCAACACAAACACACACACACACACTTATATACATACGCACTATTATTTCAAAGTAAAACACCGCAAACCCTGACTGCCAGCGCTATACTACAGAGAACAGACTATCGGGTATATATAGCACAGTATTTTGACCTCCCATCTAGTGCCAGTGGGTGACTTTTACTCGGCTTAAAAAACAATGAATACTGACACCTTGACGCAAAAAATTACATGGGCTAATTCGTAGCACCGATGCACACCAATCATTTAATTTGGATCCATCTAATCTTCAACATGCCTCCAGCCCGGTAATACGAATTATCAGCTGGTACTCTATCATGTCGGCCGAACCAGCGTTCGCAGTGGTGGCGCACGAGTCTGCAAACACAAACATAGCAGCGGCGCTTATGCGGGAAAGCCGGCGAAGCAGCCAGGCGCCCCGCCGATGCCATACCGCGTCGGCTTGCCGACGGCGTCGCTAGGCTTACGACGAGTACGGCTAAACGACCACCGGCGATCGCAACATGCGGCTCGCGTGGAATTTTCGTCGTCGTTATTTTATAGTCCCAAACGAACAGTAGGTAAGTTCCCCATGTTCGCGGTGCCTTACGAAGTCATGTAGATATTTGTATACTCACAGCGACGAGACCGTTCGCAGGCAGGGTTCTTTAAGCGTGCTGGTAAGTCACTCCCTGTGTACCGCCGGCAGCACGATTAGTCGTATCCACGATCGCCTACACGCTGGGTTTTTGATAACGATTGTCGCATGGAGAAAAAGACATAAGTTTGTCTGAGCTACATTTTCTGTGAATTTGTACGCGACGTTTCCTTCGCTTGAGCCGGCAATGCACTCACACCGGCAGCCAGCCTGATACCGATGACGTACGAAGCCTACTTTTCCTATATATCACTTTGAAGTAGTGGTAACTTTTTGGTACACGACCGCTGATGAACAGCTTACTTTTATTAGCGTTGTCAGTGTTCATCGTACTTCGAACTAATTCAGCACATTGAAGCGAGTTATCCGCATAGCTCGTGTTTGGCAATTTTCACTTGGTTTCGGCCCGCCCGTGCCGGCATGGTGGAAACGCGAGGGCGCTTGCTGTGTGCACTGACTGCGTGTTTTGCTACTTGCTTCTCATAACATCTTCTATTTGTTTCATATTGCTTCGCTTTCACAGTGGCGTATAGCCTATATAACTTGTTTTCATGACCGCCGACCACGCCGAGCATTGCAGTGCAGCATCGACAGGTGGCGATCGCGGCGCAGTTGCCCTCCCCATTGGTCCCTTCATTGCCGGGCGTTTGCTCACGACACGCACTGTCACGCATTTAGTTCCTGTTGGACGAACCGTACGTCCATTGGTTTAATGACTGCAGTTAGTCCAACTTTGCCGAATTTTGGCTTAGAGTGTATAGTTTGGCACATGTTCTATTACAGGCCGCTGCCTAAATGAAAGCGCTCGACAAATATTGGAAGCCAATGAAACTGTCAGGCAATAGATGCGCTAGTGTGCCTTCCCTGTCTTCATGTGACAAGAAAGTTGATTTTACTTCTGGCTTCGCGCCCTAACAGAGCGCAAACGACTTCATTCCAGGTATCAAGACACATCCTTTTCCCCGCTGCGGTGGTCTAGTGACTAAAGTACTCGGCTGCTCACGGGATCGAATACCGGCTGCGGCGGCTGTATTTCCGATGAAGCTGGAATTGTTGTAGGCCCGTGTGCTCAGATTTGGGTGCACGTTAAAGAACCCCAGGTGGTCAAAATTTCCGGAGCCCTCCACTACAGCTTCTTTCTTAATAATATGATAGTTTTGGGATGTTAAACCCGACATATTATACAATCAATCAATCAATCAAGACATATTCTTTGCTATCGATAAATGCCTGGCAAGTCGCACAACATGTGCTCTGGACTATTGCTCTGTTAAACATGTGCTCTGGACTATTGCTTTCTGTGTGTCTGATAATTTGTACGATACTGCTTCATGCTACCGCGAAAAAGTATCGTGGGGAGTATTTGATTATTCTAGTGCTATTATAATGGGTTACTTTCTGGAGGCGGCATTTGTAATCACCCACTTTCTTTATTATGCCACGTACACAATTTTGATGTTTTTGTCGAGCACTGCAACCCATAAGAGCATAACCCAACCATATAAAGATATCACTTCTGAGCGCTATGTGTTTTGGTGTTGACGTCTGTTGCCGTGTTTCCGCTAAACACAGCGCAGGAAGAACATACCTGAACTAGTGTGCTTCGGTGTTTTGTATGTGTCGTTGCGCGTCTGCTCATATCTCACGCAACCTTCACTTAGTGTTTCCTGGCTCCATATATTGCTCACGTGTAGGAGACGCTGTGGGTATGTGCTATGGAGTCACATGTAGGGTATGTGCTATGGTTTACTGGCTACAATGAAACAGACACACATCCGTGATGAAACAATTGAAAGATTGGTCATTCATAGCAGGATATTCAACCTGAACCTCAACGTGGCCTTTGTGCCAAAGATTTCCTCAGCTTTCCGCCTAAAGCCCTCACATTCGCCGAATTCACCACGACCTCACCCGTATCGAATGGGGATCACAGCGTCATGCCGATTCCTGATGTACTACTGGCCCATGACGTCACCATACTTTATGCGTCGTAACTAAAGCCGCCAACCGGACACATCTACCCGTCATAAATTTCGGCTTCACGAAGCAAGTCCTCCCTGAAGACATCTTGATTGCCAAGTTGTGGTCCTTAGCCGATGACCACGTCACCACTTTCGCAGCCGACGTATCTTCCTTGTAGCCCACCCAATTCCACACGCCTCGACATAGTAATACGTCTCATGACCGCTCCTGACCTCCCCCAGCACAATCAGCCACCCTCATCCGCCTTTTAGCTTCCTACCGCGACATCTTTGGCCTTGACGATCAACCACTCGGCCAAACTTCTCTTGTCCAGCACCGCATCAACACAGGTGATGCTGCTCCCATTGACCGTCGACCATATCACGTGTCCGCATCAGAGTGCCAGATTATTCAAGCCGAAGTGAACAAGATGTTAACTAAAGGCAATATTGAGCCCTCATGAAGCCCATGGGCGTCACCCGTCGTCCTGGTTAAAAAAGGACAACACCTAGCGTTCCTGCATCAATTACGGGTATCTCAATTGAAATACAAAAAAGGACGTGTATCCTTTGCCCCGTATGGATGACGCTCTCGATTGTCTCCATGGCGCACGCTACTTTCCACCCATCGACCTTCGATCTGGTTATTGGCAGATTGCCGTGGACGACAAAGACCAAGAAAAGACTTTTTTCGTTGCTCCTGGTGGCCTGTACCATTTCAAGGTTATGCCTTTCGGTCTTAGCAACGCGCCAGCCTCGTTCGAACGTATGATGGACTCTCTGCTACACGGGGTCAAATGGTCAACATACCTGTGTTATTTAGACGACGTCCTCGTATTTTACCCTACGTTTGAGACCCACGTTGAGCGTCTGTCGTTCATTCTCCAGGTCTTCCGCAATGCTGGCCTCCATTTGAACTCCTCGAAGTGTCACTTCGGCTGCCGACAGATTACAGTGTTTGGCCACCTTGTCGATGCGTCTGGTGTGCGTCCGGACCCTGAGAAAATTCGTGCCATCACGAGTTTCTCAGCACCCCGATCCGCCAAAGATGTCCGGAGCTTTGTGGGAGTCTGTTCCTACTTTAGGCGGTTCGTGAAAGAGTTTGCAGCAATCGCCCAACCACTTACCGGTCTTTTAAAAAAAGGCGTCTCATTTTCGTGGAATCCACTCAAGCTGCAGCACTCTCTCGCCTCATCTCGCTTTACGACTTTGGCCCAGCCGCCAAAACTGAGGTCCGAACGGATGCCAGTAGTCACAGCACCGGAGCCGTTCTCGCCCAATGCCAACAGGGACACGACCGCGTTATCGCCTACGCTAGCCGTCTACTTACACCTGCAGAGCGCAACTATTCGATCACGGAGCGACAATGGTTTGCTCTTGTCTGGGCGGTCTCAAAGTTCCGTCCATATTTATATGGCCCAAACTTCTCCGTCGTCACGGACCACCACGTGCTCTGCTGGTTTTCAACCTTGAGAGATCTCACAGGTCGACTTGGTCACCCAGCTCTGTGACTGCATGAATATACTTTTTCAGTGACATACAAGTCTGAACGCCTGCATCAGGACACTGATTGCCTTTCTTGCTACCCAGTTCGCAAACCAACCGATGCACCTGACAACGACGCATGCGTGTGCTTCATTTCCCAACTGACCCACATAGCCGACGAGCAACGCCATGATGCAGCCTTAGGGGCTATCATCGAGCGCCTCGAATCTTCTCCATCAAACCGATTCCATCATGCACTCGTACTCCAGAATGGTACATTATATCGTCATAACTTCAATTCAGACGGCTCATCTCTGCTGCTTGCTATACCCAAACACCTCCGTTCGTCTGTACTCCGCAAACTTCACGACGTTCCTACTGCCGGTCACCTCGGCGTGTCCCGCACATACGACTGGATTCGCCGTCCCTTTTATTGGCCAGGTCTCCACGCCCCGTCAGACGATACGTCGCAGCGTGTGAGGAACATCAGTGCCGCCAAATACCATCGACTATTCCGACTAGGCGCCTTCAACCACTCGACATTCCTTCTGAACCGTTCTTTTGCGTCAGCTTGGACTTACTTGGGCCTTTTCACCTGTCTCCAGTTGGCAATAGGTGGATAGCTGTGGCCACTGACTACGCCACACGCTAGGCCATCACACGCGCCCTTACAACAAGTTGCGTCACAGACGTCACCATTTTTCTGCTACACGACGTGATCTTGCAACATGGTGCTCCACGTCAGCTGATCACGGACCGAGGCCGCACATTTCTATCCAGATTCATAGCGGACATCCTAAGTTCATGTGCAATGCGCCACAAGTTCACTACGTCATACCATCCGCAAACAAATGGCCTCACTGAGCATCTCAACCGATCCCTAACTGACATGCTTTCAAAGTACGTGTCCTCAGACCACTCTCACTGGGACCTCGCTCTACCATACGTGACACAATTCATCGCGCCATGACACAGCTGGTTGCTCCCTATTTTTCCTGTTGTTCGGCCGTGAACCCACATTGCCCCTCCATACAGTCATTCCGTTGCCAGCAGCTCCGACCACAGAATATGCACTGGATACCGTCAGACGGGCCGCCCACGCACGCGAAGCCATCGGGCTCGCCTGCTGGCGTCCAAAGAAAACCGACGGTGTCGGTCTGTTCAGCGACACCGTGATGTGCACTTTTCGCCCAGTTTAGTGGTTCTGCTACGGTCTCCGACTAGGCACGTTGTCCTCTCTGACAAACTGCGCTCTCGTACATGGGGCCATACAGAGTGCTTCGTGCGGTAACCCCTGTCACTTATGAATTCGCTCCTGCTGCCTCGTAGTCTTCATTCACTCCTCGGGCCAGCGAAATCGCACACGTCACACGCCTGACGCAGTACCACTCGTCCAATGACGTTGACGTCTAGATGCGCCAATATGGCGCGTTTGCCGATGCGGGGTCTGCTAAATGTAGGCTACCGCGATACATATTGTCAATGTGCGGGGGTGTCCGACGAAGAGGATGATGGTCGCTTGCTGCTCGAGCTCGGAGCCAGACTGGTCAGCGCTGCAACCGCTCTTCTCAATATGTTTTCTAAACATATTTCCAATATATTGGCTCGTTACTCACGTAACAATATAAATCTTCAGCCATATTGCTATACTAACGAACCACTCATAGAAAGGTCGCTAAGTTAAAACTAGCGTTCGTTTGATGCGCGGAAAAGGACACAGCACATATTAGGATGGATATAGTGCAAAGTATCACTGAAAATGAAGTAAACTTCCATCTATGAAAGAACAATCAACGAGAGTAGGCTGTAACTATATTTACATTACGCATGTAGCGTTTAACACAGAAATAAAGCACGAAGATGGTCTACCATTATTACTCGCTTACAGACATAAAAAACCCGTGCCCAATGACCATATGCGCTGCAGAAAATGAACTCTCCTTTTATAAGCTGTGAGACCATATCAAATTTTAATTGGATTTCTTGAGCGTCGTCAAACAATAATGCCCCAGCCACTTTTGCATAGCTTTCCAAAGGTAAAAAAAAGAAGGCGCAGGACCATAAATGTACTATATTGCCATGACACAGACTAACATACAGCGTGAACCGCTCTGTTAGTTCATGAGAAGTTATGCAGAATTATTCATGAAGGATGCAGAACATATTGCGGGTCGAAATGGTAATATAGACGAAATAAGGGCACACGCTATGGGTGCATTCAGCCTTCTGCGTCTTTGTTTTCTCACCTTACGTTCGTAGAGTTCTCCTATGTGCATATACATTTCCACACATCGAGACAGTGTGCGCTGGGCTCATACAGTGGTAGAAAGCAGCACATGTGCAAAAAAATATGACAAACAAAGAACATTTTTGCGGCTTATTTTGCCATAGCATGCGGAGCTGGGGACTTGTGCGGCTTTATGGTGCCCTGTCGGCTTGTTTCTCGTGCCTATCGGTGTGTTTGTACATCTATATACTTCCACCTGAAAGCCACATTCTGCAGAGCTGCACGTATGATACGCGGACACAGCAGTCTTCAATCAAATTTTCTTCGTGTCACGCTATATGTGCTTGAAAATACTGTTATTGTATTCACCATAGAAGCTTGCGCAAGTCAGTTTATTGTATTGCCCCCTACACCCAAAACAATGTTTACCAAGAAACGTCGATGCAAACGCGGTGCTGTGGAAATAGTCCAGAACTTACTGAGTGTGCTGGAACATAATATTCGTACATTACCCTATCGAGGCCCATAGAAGGCATCCATGTGTAAGAGATTCTGGACCTGAAAGAAGCCAAGGGTGTAGGCAGAATGTTTTTTTTTTCAAGAAGGTGGAGGCACCATTTTGACCCTTAGTGGGGGCATGCAGTAAGGGCAGACGTGGACAGCTGTCATGCATAGAGGAGAACCAGTTTGGTTATAAAGACTGAAAACAGTACAGAAACGACGTCTACTTGCACCTGAGTTTATTCGAAAGAACTTCAGAGCAAGAAACATTATGCACAAGCGCTCTAACAACAGACACTCCAAAAAACACAGAAAGAAACAAGAAAACGTCTGATCGCTAAAACATTTGGCAGCAATTCGAATGTTACCGAATTTCCTAGCATTTCGGCGTTTATTTCTCAGTGTTTTTTTTTTGGCTGTGTCTGTTTTCAATGCGCTTGTGTATATCCTTTCTTGATGTGATTCTTTTCAGAATAAACTCAGTTGCAAGTGAGCGCTTTCTGTGGTGTTTTCTTTTTTTCTAACGGAATCCGTGCTCCCTTTAGCAATATGTCCAGCAAACCAGCACAAGAACTGACCATTATGATGAAGTGTGATTTTGCGCTCTGTATTTCGTAGCGAAAAAGAAATTCGGGTAATGATGGGGGATGAGAACAGGCCCGTCGTGCAACTTCCTGGCTACATCTGGGGAAAGAGCGTAATCTATTTACTACTGTTCGACAGTTCACGGGATCAACATACGCTATCAACACGAGATCAACAGCAATGAAGAAGGAAGGAAGGAAGAACAACAAGAGAGAAGGCGGGCAGGTTAACAAGGCACACGCCCGGTTTGTTCCTTACGCTGAGGAATGGGAGTAATAAGCAGTGAAGAAATTGACAAAAATTTAATGGCATACACAAAAACACTCGCATAACAGAAATAGAGGTTTCAATAAATAGAGAAACAGTTATAACAAATACTGTAGAGTGTAATAGGTGATACTACACTTGATTATAAAAAGTATTGAAAATGATTATTTGCTGCTGTCTTGTTTAAAAAAGGGGTGTTGGAACAACATCAGTATATCCTTCACGAAGCTCTTGACTGCTGAACTGAAGACCGCGAAATCAAACCCTGGCTGTGATGGCCACAATGTCGATCAAGGAGGAAATGCTTCACTCCTGTCAGCTTAGACGTGGGTGCATTTTAAAGAACCTCGGGTGCTCAAAAATTCTGAATTCCTTACCTACATTGTCCCTGATAATTATATCGGGGTTTTAACACGTTTACTTCAATAAATAATATTCTATTTTACACTTGACGTGGAATAAAGCATGCAGATATTACAACAGAGTTTGAAAAATTCACCATTCAGACCCTTAATCCTTGGACTGACATTACAATATCCCAGTATGCCTTCTATAAGTTCTTATTAACAAGGTTAAACATGAGTATGTATCACTGTAAGTTATCCCACGTGGTTAGGAATTGTAGGAATTTCCTTATGTATGATGAAGTACGGCAGTAGGAAATCACTACATTGCACTTATGAAATGAACATCCCAAAGACAATGAAATGACTAAAGTTACAAAAACGTATTAAAATAAAATGTTGGGAGAACGTTACAGTGAAGATAAAATCATTAATGCGCAACTTTTTATCACAACACAAAAAGTGTTGTTTAAATGTCCAAATGCATATAAGACATCAATTAAAACTTGACGTGTGAGTCTGGCGGGCAATTAACGCAGTAGATCTTGAAAAAAATGCAGTAAAGAGCTTAGTAAATAGCACTCACACATTCATAAGTGTCCTGGCTAGTTGAATTGAAATTCATTCTTAAGAACAGAAGGAAACACCTTGGCAGATTGTGTCCAGAGGGACACCAAGTATGAAAATAATGCTGCCATCAGCCCCATTAACTGAGAATCTTGAAATTTCAGGAACTGAAATAAACGAGTATGTTTGCATTGAAAACTTGGAAACAGTTGTGTTTACACACAGTCCCACTTCGAAAAACTTTTCAATTATCTTTATTCCGTTCATCCCATTCTAAATATTATTTTGTTTATTTTTTTCATTATTACGCATGCCAAGCAGTGAGTATTAGCAAAATGATACTCCCTGGTGAAACGAGCAGTTGGTTCTTGCTATCACCAGCAAATAGTAAAAGAGTAACCCATATAGTGTTTGCTCAGGCCTTCAACCCACAGTAAGATTAAATGCATCCGATCAGGGAGTCTGTGCTACTGCTTACTGTGCTGTACACATAATAATACAAGCCACAACTAAACTTTCCAGCAGGATATCTCAGCACAGGCATGCTATAATTCTTAAAAGGGAAGTTATGTAGAAATGTGACTGGCTCCAATATTTAACATATACATGATCACCTGCTGCCATCACTAGTAAGTTCAATAATCAACCTTACTCAATGGCAACGCTGATAGTGATAATGATTTTCACACGTTGCATCTCCCAGGATACATAGCTATCTCCAAAGTTGGAATTTACTTACACACTGTGATGTAAATGTGAGCGTTCGAAAAGTGCACGACGCCATCAGCCTGAACCAAAGAGGACGGCGAAGATGATGCACAGTTGCGGCACAAGTGGGCGTGAAAATTTCAAGCCAACAAGGGGCCTTCACAGATATTTAGGAGAGCCACGGGAAGAACAGCGAAGCCAGGAGACGCGGCCGAGTTGGGACCGAGTGAAGAAGGTGGCCACGGCGTGGGGTGGCAGCCATCAGAGCTTTTGTCTGAAGGTCGCTGTAGGCTTCCACCTGGGCGCAGAACTTCTCGTCGCCTGGCGTGGACCAGGCGTGGTCGTCTAGCGTTGGCCAAGAAACGTCTCCGGCTTCGTGTTCGAGCTGCAGTGGCCGAAAGCCAAAAGGTCCTTGACCTCGACCAGCCCGACGCTTCCTTCCCAGTCAGTCAACGACGTTAGCATTTCAATCGCATCACTGCTGTCACCGTTTGAGTGAGTGCGTTTATGACGTGGTAGCAGAGCCTCCACCGTAAGCACCGCGTCCCTCTACGTGGGGATATGGGTACCTATTGTCTGAACATATATTTATACGCACTGTTCGTGTCTTTAGCCTTTCGTTCTTTCTGTTAACCTCGTTCTAGGTTTGCATGCTCTGTTTTTTGTTTATCTTTTAGTGGTTTCTGAAATATATCGAGTGTTGGGTATTCGGTGTAAACAAATGATCTCGTCAGCTCATTTCTCAACGACGGTTATGAGATTGCTTTTTGCTTTACGCGAACCTACACGAGAGCTGGCTTATTTAAATAGCCTCGTGACAATTGGCGTCCGCGACGGCTCTATAAATCTGGGCCGGTGCGTGAAATGCAGTGCCAGCTAGTGCGGCGTCAGCTGGTGAAGTGTCCACCGGCAGCCTAGGAAGGCTGCTTCTCCTGCGACTCGTGTGGCTGCCCAACGCCGATGCCAACTACGACGACAATGGCATAACCCCTGTGCTTAACCCTGGCTTCTACGCAACAATGTGGGTGGGACGCCACTCCTTTGACGTTCCGCGACACATTCTGTGTTGAAATTGAGTGCTTAGGACTTGGGTGTAGGGACTAATATACACCTGCTGTATTTCTATGTAACTGTATCCGAGAGATAGGACTTGTTATATTTTGGGTTAAGTGCTCCGGAGCTATTGTCAATAAATGTTTGCTTCAAATGGACTCGTCCTTTGGAAAGTGTCCTGAGGCGGGTCCTCGGACCTCCCAAGTCAAACCTGCACGTTGTGCAAAACAAGAACCACAACGTTACCTTCGCGTCCACGACAGGACAGGTTATACGATCGCTTTTTGGTTTATGCGAACATACACGAGAGCTTCTCCATTAAATAGCCTCTTAACACATACATACCTTGCAGTGCCGACTTTTTTAAGAAAAAAAAGGGTTTTTTTAACACCCTGAACCTGCAACTTGCAAGGTCGATATTTCTATCTTCCGATAGTATGGTCGACCTTGCAAACAGTTGTTTTCATAGTAATGGGATCCTGTTACGTAAGACATTGTTCGAATTAGCATAATTACATCGACGAAAAGAGGCAGACTAGAGGTGCAATGCAACGACTGTTCCTTTAGGGCTAAGCAGTAAACATGTGAAAAGCCATGAGAAACCAGCACTGAATCATGTTGCCTACTGGTGTTAACGCAGTACATCATCATGTAAGTATATAAAGTATATATCATCATGTTTTATATATAAAGCACAACATCACAAAGGACCAATGGGTTTTATCAATGCGCAAAAGTTTCTGTCTCAGATTTCTGAGGAAGTAACCAACTTGCACAATTACGGACAGATGAAACGCAAACAATAAATTACAAATTTGTTGAGGTTTAGTAGTTGCCACTCGAGAGTCCTATCTCAAGCAACTTAAGGGGATCCCAACAATACTTAAAAAAATGGCAGCATATCCACGGAGTGAATGATGGAGAGTGGGGCGAAGCATTCGTCCGTCCATGCGTCCGTCTGTGTGACCGTCCATGCGTCTGTTCGTGCGCCCGTCCCTGCGTTCGTTCATGCATCCGCCCCTGCATCCGTTCAAGCGTCCATCCATGCATCTGTCTGTGTGTCCGTTCGTCCATCTATTCAACACTCCAAGTCCCACCATCTCGCTTCTTTTTATCATATATTCGCCATATAGAAGCACCGCCATTCAGTGGACATTCCAAGGACTAAACGAGAGGTGGCACACGCACAATTTTTTACGGCTTACGCTTCGGTTATTCCTCCCACCTTCATCCACCTTGAGTTCGTGGTATATACTAGTTCACTGTATTCATGGCCCTGCGGCCCAATGCTCGCTAAACCTTTCTAAAACCAAGGAGGTTACGCCCAGCGAGTATAACGTAGCGACCTTTTCCTGTCAGATAGTGCTCAATGTACATGCCAGTGGCTGCTATTGTGAAATGAGAGACAGGAGGATTCAGCTTTTAATTTCTTATGGCTTGCGCTTCGTATCTGCTTCCCCACTTTAACCACCTCGAATTCATTCATGGTATATACTATAGTTCATTGTATTCATGGCCCTGCGGCTCAACGCTCGCTAAACCTTTCTAAAACTAAGGAGGTTACACCCAGCGAGTATAATGTAGCAACCCTTTCTTGTCCGATAGTGCTCAATGTACATACCACTGGCTGCTAATGGGGATCGCAGCGTGCGCGTTGACTAAAAGCCGAATGCTCCTGTCTCTCATTCTCCATTAGCAGCCATTGGCATGTACATTGAGCACTATTTTTTATGGTTAAACAACGCACAGAAGAAATCTCTCACCGGCATCACCTTGGAGGTTAAATGTTATACCTATTTCGGGTATGTGCCATTGGTGGTTACGTACTACGAGGGACGCACAAGCCACGCCATAAGGAGCTTCGCCCCTAAAAGTCTGATTATACGCATAGAAGCCATAGTATATTTTTTGCCATTTTATCTCTCAGCCATTTACACTGGCTGTGTTTCCTTTGTTCTTTGTAATTTTGTATAATACCCGATCACTAAATCAGACGTTCATTGCACCTTGGCACTTTGTAGCTCGTACCCGGCAATTTTGGGGCGTTTGGGCGTAACACGAATGTAGATGGCTCAATCGACTACCTCGAAAATATGTAGATGTGATGAAAACAGGTGTAATAAAGACAGGGCGTTCGTCGAAGTGCGTATACAATCTTGTGGAACACACCGCAGTTTCCCAGCTGTAGAGCAGATGTAAAATACGGCCCCTCTGACGTCTCACCTAAAGGCGCTTTTAGTCGCCGGACGTAACAAGATTTGTGAGAGCTTTCGGCCCAAAGTTTAAAATATTTTTATCGCAACTGTAATTATATGCTCTACTGCTTCTCGAGAAGCTTCGGAAAAAAAAAACTGTAACATCGGTCTCAAGTGTTCTAAAAGCAACTGCACTATTCGGGAGCAGCTTCAATAAGTATATATATATATATATTAATTACCCGACATCGAATTTCTGCAGGAACTGTTTCTCACTTTGTTCTCACGATCATGATTTGAGTTTTATCATCTCAATATAAGTTCGTTAAGCTATCCAGAGACTATAAATACTGTTGCCACTTCGAGGAACTAACCTGGATTATCACGCAGGAGACCAATTTTGAATTTATTATTGGGTTCGGTCTGCGTCTTCTTTCCTTGAACGAACGACCTATAATTGGTGGGCGTTGAGAATTCAGGGCGGTGTGAAGCGTTATTTTTTATATAAAAGTCGTCGTCTAGCGTTTTACGCAAAATACGTACAAAAATTTGATGACAGCTATGCCTACATCATGGGTCACATTGATTTAACGTGAGCTCGGGTAGTCTAACCACAGTGAAATGCACTGTTACTGTTCATCTAAAGCACCGAGAGACTTACGTAGTTGTCCGTCTTGCTGTTTTCCGACATGCAGCCAGCTTGTACAACTTACTCGGTACAAATATAATTCCTCCCTGAGTAGTGTTACAAGGTACTAACTATTTATCTATCCTACCTATACAAGCTCTGTGGAATGCGAGCATATTGAAACCAGACAGTTTCCTCCAGTCAAACACCCTTGCGCAAAACCTGTGATCGTTCAACACATCGGGTAATTTTCGCACGTGTATTATACGTCCACGTAGAATGACGTGTTACACCTTTTACACTGTAGTTACTCAATTTCTTGTCTTCTTTATTCTCGAAGAGCCTTATAATGTCCCAAAGAGTAAATCTAGATGGTATACGTATTCATTATAAGACAAAGTGTGTAAACACGGGTACGAAAAAAAAAGAAGTCAAGACAGCAGAGAAGTCGACAAACAACTGCAGAGGCGCACAATAGCTGAAAGAAAGAAGGCACGAGAACTTCTCGGCGCTTGCCCATTCTAGGTGGACCTATCAACCCGAGAGGTGAGTGGGTCCACGCGGCGGGTAACTGTTAAGGATTTGGTTTCTTCGTTATTTATAAGTTGGTGCAAACGCGTAAGGATACACCGACCTAAAAAAACACTCAAAAGTTTACTGGAATTTCGGCATCCCATACTAGAGCCTTGTTCCCAATAATAGCACTAAGATAGGCACAGCGTGTTTACGTAGACCTGAATACGTGATGCATGCAGTGAGAGTACATTGTCGGAAGCGTCCCATCACAGCAAGTTTGTCAGCGGTTGAGTCACGCATGCGTTAAACCTATTAATAATATGACGAGCCTAAATCATTAAACACGTGTACGTGTTCCTGGTTCGTGCGTTGTGTGGGTCTAACTGTTGTGTGTTGGCTTGTAGCTTGTATTCTAAAAGAATACGTTGTTGTTTCCTTACATTGAACGCGACTAACTGATAGCCAAGGAAGAGTGAGTGCGAAACAAATGCAAGAAACATATGAGATAAAAAATAAAATAAAGCCTGCCGGCAAGGTATATGCATTAGGTAAACAGTGAGCACTGCTGGCAATCCTAGCTGCCTGCACACGTCCATACACTGGTCCGCACACAAATACCCATATATCTATTTATTCGTGTGAGAATTTGCACTGCCATTAGGTAAAGAGCCTTCGAAACAATAAATATATCTACGAATAATTCAGCCGCACGAGCAATGTGTGGACATAATTATCAGTCGCACTATTAATCAATCGATCTATCAATTAATCGACCTTATTTATTTTCAATAGAAGAAGCACAGCGCACTAAAATGTCCAGAGCTTGACAAGGTCCCTACTCTCTTGCAAGAGGGCAAAGCAGCAAAATGTTTGACAAGCGTACGTGAAGAATAAAAAATAACCTACACTGACATGGTATACTACAAAGTATACCATGTCAGCAAGTAATGGAACAATTAGAAGAATGGCCAAAATTCCGACAAACGGTGGGACTCTTCCATCTCGCCGTTTGAAGACCGAGTAAATCGAGAACCTGCATGCGCACTGTGTACTCAATAGCAACTTCCGCTGGAGTTTCTTATGATGCCTAATATATTCCTATTTGTCACCTTTCATTACTGTAGACAGGGAAGAAAAGAAGTACCCTCGTGTAGATTCAGATATTTCAGACAATGCGATAGATAACCGTGCAGAGTCCGCGCTTCTTTCTCTTTTTTTTGAGCCTCTCGCAAGCGAAGCCAATCCGTCTGGCGCACATGGGCTGCCAGCAGAAGATATATTTTCGGGAGTAACACCAACAGCAAGCGTCCTGCTCATTCGTGTGCCAAATACAGATCGATACGTCTTGTTGTGACCGGCGCCGGAGCTGAAGAGGGAGCGGCGCTCCTTTAATCTTCAAACAAGTAACCGAACGACCGGCTGCCTACTGTTAGGACCGGCGCCAGGTCTGACCATGGATCGGCGTTCCTTTTGATGTTCCTTTTTAGTCGCCAAACGGGTTGGCGGCCTGTGTCCGCCATGTATTGTTCCCCCCTGGCCGGAGGGTGCGGCGTCTTGCCGCCACGACACCGTGAGCAGTTCGGGAGACCACAAGTGCAGCTTCTTTTTTGGAAGATGACGGCGGCGGCGGCGGCCGGAAATCGTCCCGCTAATTGAACGAGTCGTTCGGCGACCATTTGAAGCTTGTTTACGGCGGCCCTTTCGATGGATGCAGTCATCAACTTCAGACCCCTCGCCCAGCGACACCCCTTGACGAGGAGGAGCCACGTTCGTGCCACATGGCCGTGCAGTGACCACGCTTCAATTTTGAACGTTCACGTGGACCGTGCGTGCTCGTCACCCTCGCGGGTAATGTGTGATCCGTGGTTGGACGGTGCCCTCTGTACGCGGTCCCCGATCTAGGGATCTGGGGAGGACAGACCCTTTATAATGAGCCCCCACGGCTCATTCGGTGTGCTTTTTTCGAGAAGAGAACCAGGCAGAACAGAGCAGAACCGAGCAGAACCATGTAGAACCAAGCACCATGGAGCGCTATGTTAGGAGTCATGTAGAGGCCTGCCACGTTTGAGGGCTCACCGTGTAGGGAGTTCGCAATGTATATATTGTAAATAAACCCTCTTCAAGTCTCTCTTCCTCCTGCCTCGACAACTTCATCCCGGACCTCCGGTGTCTGGAAACCCCGGTCGCAACAACTGGTTGGCAGCGGTGGGATACGAGTCTGCGACGGAGAGCGACATGTACCGGAGGCCAGCCGAAAGCCCTGGAACTCGGCGGGATCGAAGCAGCGTACCACCACCGCACGTAATGGGGTGAGTGCCTGGCTTTGTGCTTGAGATATATCGAGTCTTTTAGCCTAGATTCGTTAAAAGATAGATATAACCAACAACTGCCTGGCCACTGTGGTTGTTATCTCAGCACAAGGCAGCACTGGATGATTATCTGAGCAAGTACGCTAAAGCAGGAAAGCTTAGATGATTCAATAGGAACAAGTGGTAATGTTTCAAAATTTCTAAGGGTACGTTGCGGGTTAAATTTTAGGATGTTGTAAAAAGCAGGAGTGAAAAATTAACAAGAAAAAGTAGAGAGGGATGTTGGCCACGTAGTGCTACTTGGGTGCTTAAGCTTGTGGTCTCCGCTGTGAGATTTGCCAGGCTTCAATTTCTCTAGACCCAGAATTGAAACGCTGGTGGGTTTGTGTTTTGTCACAGCTGAGCCAAAGCAAAGTAGTCGCCATGGATCTTACGAGATTGACGAGAGAGGACCTGCTGAACCTGTGTTGGGATCTGGAGCTAGATTTTAATGATGATATGCCTGCTTCTAAACTCCGCGAAGTGATTCTCGAAAGCAATAGTGACAATGAGGAAATCGAGCACTTCGGGAATATGTACTTATTGGACCAGGAGGAGGAAGTACAAAGGGCGCAAAGAAAGGAAAGATGGCGCCAGGAGGAATTGGAAGCTGGGCGCAGGCATGAAGAACATATAAAAAGGATGCAGGAATTAGATGAAGAGATAGAAAGGCTTAATTGTGAATTGGTGGCATTGCAGCAGAGTGGTCAATCCATAGATGTAGCGCACGAACGGTGCGATGTAGCGGCGGTGCCATTTAAGACCGAAGCGAAGGCTACAGGTCAGACATCTGTAGATGAAGTGCACGAACGGTGCGACGTAGCGGCGGTGCCGATTAAGGCCGAAGAGAGGGCTACAGGTCAGAAATTTGCAGATGTACCGCACGAACGGTGCGTTTCAGCAGCGGTGCCGTTTAGGGCCGAAGAGAGTGCTGCGGGTCTGATATCTGTAGATATAGCGGCGGTGCCGTTTGAGGCCAAAGAGAAGGCTAGTGCCTGTAAGGGAATGGAACAGGTTTTAACCCATTCTGAGGGAAAAGAGCTCGCGGTCACAGCAGGGTGTGAGGGTTCCGTGGTGGTGGAAACGAAGTTAAGATTAACAGAGTGTTCCATCGAACCTTGCAGCCCTGTAGACCATGTTGATGAGCGTCAGAGGCGGACGAAAGGCTCCAGGTTTGGCACCAAGGAATGTGCCAAACGGAGAAAGCGTCCGAAAAACAGAAGCGCGGCAAGGCTCGCGATCAGTGCGGCGCGTTTGACGAGGACCTTCAAACGGCGTGGCGGATTTGCGAGAAAAGGCCCGTTGTCTTCTCTGACTGGCTTAAATCGCATGCGTCTGAGCGGCCGGAGAGTAAGGAACAGAAGTGCGCAATCTACGCGGCCGCGGTCTAACGATGAACTGATAGGCAATCATCAGGACTGGGCGCGCGAGATGGCGGAGGAGCATATCGGTGATGAAGAACGTCAGAGTAGGACGAAAGGCTCCCAGGTCCGCACAAAGAAGCGTGCACAGGGGAGAAAGCGTCCGAAGGGCAACAAAAAGGCAAAGCTCGAGATGAGCACAACGCGTTTGAGTAAGGGTTTCAAACGGCGTGGTAAAATCGCGAGAAAAGTGCCGTTGTCATCTCTGACGGGTCTGTATCGTATGCGTCCGAACCGCCGGAAAAGAAAAGCGCATCGTACGCGGCAGTGTTTGAAGGATAGATTGCTAGGCAATTATCCAGACAGTCCGCGCGAAAAATCAGATGAGCATGTGGGTGCTGGTGAGCATCAGAGATGGGCGAAAGGCTCCGTAGACGGCACCAAGAGACGTGCAAAACGGAGAAAGCGCCGTAAAAACAGGCAGGCAAAAATCGCGACGCGTTTGAGGAATGTATTCAAATGGCGGAGCGAAATTTCAAGAAAGTTGCCGTATCGCAAGCGTCCAAGCGGCCAGAGAACAAAGAAAAGAGAAGCGCATCGTGTGCGTAAGTGGTCGAGGGGCAAGAGACCCTTCCGTTGTTCTCGCGGTGCATTGGACGGGGTGCGGGGCAAAAGAGTCGGTGGTTTTCGAGGGGCAGGAAGCGACAGCAAGTCGGCTTCGAGGAACGTCGCGGGGTTCGGTAGCAGGGCGATTGACGCGTGTTGTAGACCCCGCTTCTCGAGAAAATCGTTCCGGGCGCGACCACCGCGAGTTCGACTCAGAGTTGTTGCGAACAGCGGTTAGCCTCTCGGAAAACGTCGACTCGGGACTGTTGAAAGGAACATTTTGTTTGTTTTTGTGATTTTGTAAATAACTCGTTTGTACTTTATTTTCGTTAGCGCTCTATCATTTTGGTAGCCTATATGCGTTGTATAGATCTATTGGAAGGATAGTGACACGCATTAGAGCGTACAGAATTAGGCGTTTGTCATCGGCACCGGAGTTGGTTTGTATGCGTCCGAGCCGCCGGACAAAACGAAAAAAAAAAAAAAGCACGTTGGGTAGAAAGGCAGACCCTTTCGTCGCTCTATCGACGGCGTGTTTGATGGACTGCGGGAGTGCGAGGTACTCAGCGAGAGTAAGAACGCAGGTTGTCAGCGCAGAGCTTTGCGGGGGTCGGAGGCGAAGCGAATGGGTTTTGCCATTGTTCCATTTCCCGTTCGCCTAGAAAGACCCACAGGACGCGACACCGCGCGTTAGTCCCAAAAAGGAGTAGACATCCGTGAGCTTTTGACGATGGTCATTAGTGGATTTATTTTGTTTTGAAATTTGCTTTTGACTGTTTAAGTTGTTTTGGATTTTAATGTGTTTTTTAAGAATCTCGTCTACCAAATAGTGTTTAGGTAACACATTTTTTGGTTTTGTTCATTTCTTGGGCGTTGTACGTTTAGCTAAGGTAAGCGTTGTGCGATTGCATAAACGACACGCATAGGAGCCTGCGTCATGGTAGATACGTGTAAATGAGCAGGAGCCACGTTATGAACTAATTATGACTGAGCGTAGAGACGCAAAGTTATTGCTTGCGAGATTTTTCAGGATTCATGCGAAACTTTTTTTGTTGTTCATTTAATGTTTTGTTCGCATGTGTCCGGTGTGTAAGAAAAGCTAGCTCGTGAGTTTATATGTATGCTTTGTGAAAGTGGCAACAGCAAGGGAACGGTTAGGTGGTATCTCCTCCAGGCAGGCGCACTGTGATGTGCGTTTGCGGATGTATAATAAAGATGTTCCTAATGCAGGTGCAGCACGGCAGTTATGCTTTCGTCTTCTCAAAAGGAATTGACGACTGGCTTTGGCGGCACTAAATTTCGGGAACTAAAAGATAGCGTGAAGTAAAATGCTTCATTTTATGAGTATGATACCTGGTGGGTTACGGCGGATTACTCACGCAAGCACTCGGGTATGCCACGGTGAGCGCATCACTTGACAATTAGTTTTCTTGAAAGCAGTTTGATGGGAAGATTATTATCGGATCGGGATTAGGAGTTTTGGTGAAACCTCAGAGAAACGTCCCGATTGCTGCTTTGTGTTTGGTAATACTGCTTAAGTAAGGTTGCTTTTGGATAATTTGTCGGACTCGACGTGTCTCAGTGCGGGCAGGGTGCTCTCCCGTGCCTGTGGTGGTGTGTATGAATGCTTTTCCCAGAGGGGAGCCACAAGGAACGAGAGGGAAAGAGTCCTTGGCTGAGCGTCATCAGCAGTGGCCTGGAAGACAGCACTACACAGCGACACTTCGAGCAACCTGTGCAGCTGGTCACCCTCAGGTCGCTTCTCCCGCCGGCGGACGAGCTGTTGTGACCGGCGCCGGAGCTGAAGAGGGAGCGGCGCTCCTTTAATCTTCAAACAAGTAACCGAACGACCGGCTGCCTACTGTTAGGACCGGCGCCAGGTCTGACCATGGATCGGCGTTCCTTTTGATGTTCCTTTTTAGTCGCCAAACGGGTTGGCGGCCTGTGTCCGCCATGTATTGTTCCCCCCTGGCCGGAGGGTGCGGCGTCTTGCCGCCACGACACCGTGAGCAGTTCGGGAGACCACAAGTGCAGCTTCTTTTTTGGAAGATGACGGCGGCGGCGGCGGCCGGAAATCGTCCCGCTAATTGAACGAGTCGTTCGGCGACCATTTGAAGCTTGTTTACGGCGGCCCTTTCGATGGATGCAGTCATCAACTTCAGACCCCTCGCCCAGCGACACCCCTTGACGAGGAGGAGCCACGTTCGTGCCACATGGCCGTGCAGTGACCACGCTTCAATTTTGAACGTTCACGTGGACCGTGCGTGCTCGTCACCCTCGCGGGTAATGTGTGATCCGTGGTTGGACGGTGCCCTCTGTACGCGGTCCCCGATCTAGGGATCTGGGGAGGACAGACCCTTTATAATGAGCCCCCACGGCTCATTCGGTGTGCTTTTTTTCGAGAAGAGAACCAGGCAGAACAGAGCAGAACCGAGCAGAACCATGTAGAACCAAGCACCATGGAGCGCTATGTTAGGAGTCATGTAGAGGCCTGCCACGTTTGAGGGCTCACCGTGTAGGGAGTTCGCAATGTATATATTGTAAATAAACCCTCTTCAAGTCTCTCTTCCTCCTGCCTCGACAACTTCATCCCGGACCTCCGGTGTCTGGAAACCCCGGTCGCAACAGTCTACACCACTCGTTCAAACGCCAACGAAGCGAGGTGTGCGGATAGATAGAGGTTTGTAAATAAACGGTGGAACGAAGACCCCAAAACCATCGTGTAGAGAGAAATCGAAATCAACAACCACGCTATATATAACTGAGTCAAAGCAACGAAAGAGAAAACAAAAAATGAAACAGCGTGTAAGCATCGTAATGGAAGCTTGTGCGTGCGCAGGTCGATTCAGTCGGACGTCCTGATGAATGCATGTGCCGTGGCGTCTCCATTGACAGGGAAGGACGTTTGGGAGAGAGGAATGTGCAATGGGGAGGGGAGGGTGTCCTTCATCCGGAGAGCGTTGGAAACACTGAGCTAGAGGCGCCGCCACGTATATGGAGGCAGCAAGATGCATTGGGCATACCGCTATGGCGCTTGTAAGGTCTACTTGCAAATCTCCATCTATGTTACCGAGCCACACGATAGATAGATAGATAGATAGTAAGATAGATAGATAGATAGATAGATAGATAGATAGATAGATAGATAGATAGATAGATAGATAGATAGATAGATAGATAGATGGATAGATAGATAGATAGATAGATAGATAGATAGATAGATAGATAGATAGATAGATAGATAGATAGATAGATAGATAGATAGATAGATAGATAGATACCCTTTATTATTCACTCAGAACTCACGTTTTACGTTATTTATTGCTATGAAGAAAATATATCAGATCATTGCTTATCATTTACCTGTACATTGCGTGCTCACTTAAGGGTTTTTTTGTAATACTTGCAGTTTAAGAACGCCGTAGAAGACTTTTCATTCCTCCAGTTCAAAGACAAGCCCGATAACTATTTCCGCACTACGTAAGGCACTAAATCCTTCTGTGAAGGCTCGTAGGCTTATACTGCAATTCGCTCGATACATTTTTACTGATAACAAACCAATTTTAAAATATTTGTCAAGAATAGCAAGGTAGTTTTGTAAACTACCCCTCAAACGTGCTTGCCTTAGAGTACAGCTCATTTTAATTTTTGTGTCCATGTTCATGCATTTTACTCTCGGCGAATACAAGCTGGCGAAAAACGACGACGACGAAACATCGACTCCCGGAGAACTTATTCAAAAGCTTGATGTACGTTTCGACTTCTGCGGGCATTTAGTGCATAACTCGGCCAACCTGCGATGTCTACGTGAAGAGCTCACGCATAGGCGTTTTGCATGACTTCACACTAAATAGTGATCCGCATTGTCTTCAGGCTCGTAGTTATGGATGTATCCCTATCACAATGAAGAACAACACAACATGAACAACACAGAGGAACAATGGGAGGCGCTGCTGTCCAGCTCGGCCATTGTTGATCAGCGCTGGCTGGTCCAACGGGTAGAGATGATGGCTAGGGCCAGCGGAGCCCTGGAATAGGGGCCCAACCATTTGGAATGCTCCGCGTTATGCGCAAATAAAGTTTTCTCTCTCTCTCTCGATATACACAACTCGCAAAACTGAGTGGACACAGAGCCAGTGGCTAGTAAGCATACAAAAACTTTTTTTTCCATTTAAAGCTGCACTTACGATAAGGAGAACTCAAAAAGTTATACGATATCTATTATTCACTGAGTAATTAGTAATAAAATGACTCAATAAATCGTAAGTCACAAATAAACACACCATTACACTTTTTTAGAGGGAAACTAAAAGTCCCATGTAACTCATTAATATGCCCCTTAGTCACAAATCTATTCACGGAATCACGTTCGCACGCTTGTTAATTTTTCCAACAATTCTTTAGTTAGCGGAATAATAAAATGAGATGACAATTTTATTAGGAAGAAAATGACATTCTCTATTTTGATGCTATAAAGTTGTACAAGGCATTCGCAGCATACCTTCTATTACTATGCGAACAACACTAAAAAAAGGTGGCTATCTTTAAACGACGTGCTACCTGAAACTGCACTTCAAAAGTGTGGTTGGAAGCGACAATAGTGCAAACATGCCTGATTAGTTATAATTTCTCAGCAGGTACCATGGCAAGATATGCCATCTGGGAAACAAAGGTTCGCTAGTATCTTCTGGTTTGGAAGGAGCTGCGATATTCGCACCACGTTTTTTTTTCATCACCTAACCGAAACGAAAAATGTTCTCCATCTTCATCCACTAGACTCAATACAACACGAATTACAGAAAGCATAGCAAAACATTCAAAGCCCGGTGGCATTTGCGTAAGTAATACAGCAGGCACGTATTTAGGTACCGTAATATTTAGTAAATTATTGCAATACTACTCGGCCACCTATTTCTAATTTTACATTTGCCGTTGGCTCATGATCCTCTTTGCAACGGGTTGTTACCATCATACAAGTATAATTGTCTGTTACATTAATACAAATATTTTCAGCGTGCATTGATTTGTTCAAGCGTTCCTTATACATAAAGGCATGGCAACTAGTAAATTTTTTTAAGGAAAGCAATGAGGACTTATGAGGTTGCTTTCTTTACTAGACACAATATAATGAGAACTACCATCACCGTCTGTTCTCGTTAAAACTGTAATGAATCATGCCCCACTCAATAAACCTATGTCACTCGACACAGATAATGCAGTCTATTGAATTTACTTTTTTTTTTCTTTTTAGGTGATAGGCGCGTGCTGCAAATGTAGGAAAAAGAGCGTTAAAGATGGAGGAGGTAAGAAGCACCGCCATGTCGGAACATTCGTCCCGTCTATTTATGCTGCAGTACATAACGCATACACGTCTATGAGCACAATTATTGCCATACAGACGACATGGTAGGTGGTTTTACAGGCCTGGAATGAGGCTGCATTCTGGCGTACTTTTTTTTAATTTATTTTTAGGTATTCGACTTTTAGGAACAAAGCTACTTGCAACGCTCAACGCAGGCCGCGCTGAAATGCTTTGGGAGCTTCGCAATTGTTCGCCACCATCGATTAAGGAATTGCTGAGTGGTTCTGCTTTTAATTCGTTAATCAATGTCATTGAAATTATCTCGTCGATCAATCGTCATTTTCATAGGTACTTGAAATCAACACTAAAGAAAATAAAAAACTGCGAATCGGTTTACATGAATAAATCGTGCTCTCAAAACACTAATGTACCTATTTTATCTTCACAGACGTGTCAATAGAGGAGAAAGTGAAGGTCAATGTTTTATTTTGAATTCTCGCGCTAATGTCCTCACACGATCAATACAATTTTTTTGTGTCAGTGGTGGCATCGGCTCAACAAAATTCATTGTGTTTTGGTATAAGTGAGGCCTCTGCTCCCGCAGCTTATCCACCATTTACCACTCTGGAACTACGTATGCCCTATTGCAGACGCCGTCAAACGTTGTGGTGTCATGGCGGACACGTGCGTGAATTTAAAATCGACGTCACCGACCACATTTT
This sequence comes from Rhipicephalus annulatus, assembly GCA_013436015.1. Taxonomy (NCBI): domain Eukaryota; kingdom Metazoa; phylum Arthropoda; class Arachnida; order Ixodida; family Ixodidae; genus Rhipicephalus; species Rhipicephalus annulatus. The sequence continues at coordinate 65,975 of WOVY01011159.1, forward strand.
ATTTTGGTGCGTTTTCTCGTTTAACAAGCGACTTCTCGTGGAAAGTGTGGTAATTTTGATACTACAGAAAACTGCTTTAGTGATACAAAAAAAATTGTTTTATTCTCTAGTATTTCTTGAAGAAACAAAAATGTTCAAACAGAGTATAGGTATACTCAAGTATAGTATTCTTTTTAAAAGCATAATTAATTTTCACCCACACTACTTCCTTGTCGCGTAAAATGATCATTTCCGTTAAGAAGTGAAATATAATAAAAGTATCACGCCATGCCGATTTACGAATTCTGGCCCGCATGCTCCGAAAGCGAGTGCCATATAGCCACCGGGCCCAACACCCATGCATACCTAATGTCAATATACCCGAAACGTACCAGCGCGTTGCCTGCAGGGAGCAATACGTGATGACACCTTTTCGAACGCACCGCTGACAACCATGGCATAGTGAAATAAATACCCTCATAGGACAATACGCCAAGTGATCACGAAAGGTTGTAACAATAAGGCCCATTTACACTGCGACAATTCCATAGAAAACTCACCGTTCGGTGGAAGCCACATGCGCCTGTATACGTGAGACCTTTCTAGACGCTGAATAACACTATAGGAAGAAGGCGAAATACGCCGTGCCGATGACACCGGAGACAACGTTGTAGGATACGCCGCTACATAGGCGTGCAATAAAGGCGAAATGCATATTTGAAATGGTCCGCCCGAAAAACGAAGACACAAAGAGATGTACAACAAATCACACAGCGCACCTCTCAGCTAACTTTATGAGACGGAAGGGAAGAAGTGCAGTTATCAAGGGCTTGTTTTTTTTTTTTTGCTCGACACAATATTCATGAGAACTGTAGCAGACAATGATGCCAAGGAAAGCGTAGGAGTTGGCATTAGGACTAAATCAAGTGACACTGTGAAGGGAGAAATGTGGGCAAAAACACGACTTTCTGCTGACAGGCACCGAACCTACAACGTTCGGATAACGCGAATGAAAAAGAACAAACGCTATTTAAACCAAGACCAAGTGCCACGTACTTTAGCTTTATTTATTTATCTATTTATTTATTCTATATAATTTAAGTATAGTTTCTTATTAAGTCCTTAAGAAAAAATGTTTTTATTTCTTCATTCATAGATACTGCGATCTGTTCCCAGACCTTATAAGGGTGGTCTTCAAAAATTCGTAAGCATTCGAACTAAAAAAACACTGGTAACGAACAAATGAATTAACTCAAACAAGTTCATAACTTATTCAGAGGTTTTTCAAACATGGCTCAAGACTTTTGTTGAACTACATTGATATTAGCATTATTCCTGTCTGTTATAGTCCGGTAAGAAAGAATATTTAAAAAAGTTGCGGGAACTATGGTTTAAGCATGCATTTGCCTCATCTTATAACCTGTTGAGAAACAAACTAATTTGAAGTGTTGACTTTATAATGACCGTTTACGAGCTGAAATAAAAAATTTTATATGGCAGGCACAGTTCCGTCACCGGGGGTAGTCCACTGCGTTTAATTAGCTCACTCACAGATGTGTGGCCATGGGAACCATTGATATCAAAAAGAAACAAAAAGAATGAAAAAAAGAAACACGTGCTTTTTCAAAGTCTAGAATTTTGGGTTTCCCAAATCAAAGACAAGTAGCAAGTCCAACTTGTCCAAAAGCCAATTCTTCGGTCGTATCCGGGGGAAAAACCTTCACCTCATAGCCTGACTCCTCTCCCCTTAATGATCGAGGTCAAATTAGAGCTTGCTTAACATCGAATGAGGAAATGAGAATGAAGCGAAGACGTGGTTTCAAAATGGCCTTTCTGTAGTTCCTTACTTCTGAGGAGTAACCTGAACATTAAAAGGAACGATCTTTTGTAATGATTCATCGGGGTCCTTTAGCCACAACTATCTCCAAAGTGTGCGTTGTCATAGTCGTGCTTTTTAAACCAGGAAGCAGGTACCACTGACCAAAAGTATATGCGGCAGGCTTAGCGCCTGTTTTTTATATGAAAGGATATACCCGGATGTCTATTTATATGATACTTGTAAACTGTGCCGCTGGACTCACGCATCACTTAGGCACCATCTCAGGGAAATGTGCAACTTTAGCAGAAGAAAATGCAGCCTGCCCAGATCAGGCTGCGGCGCGGTGGACGGCTGCGCAGCTCCAACTTCCAGGATCAACTGTGGGCCACCCAACAATCCCGCGAGGCAGCGAGGAGACAGGGCCTCCGGTGCTCCTCGGGGTAGGCCTAGGCCAAGGCCATGACTCTATCGTATAATGAATAAAGTTGTTACCGTCAACGCTTAGTGCCTCACCCCCTCCCCCCTTCCCTGTCAAGGTGATCAGGGAGGGGGGTCGCTACGCTCGCCACTAATGTGAACCCCCAATATGCCGCAGCGTACAGTATATCTCAAACTTACGCCTCAGTTACAGCAGAACAAAGTCAGTCATTTGAAAGGCAGACTTCAATAGTCCATTTGATGAATCACTGAACAAAACGTATTTTTACTCGATTTCTCATTCGTCAATATTACCAACTCCAAACAAGGCGAGCAGATGACGCGTGCAGCCGAGCGACGACTTTGGTCCTTCTTGAATCACAGGCTCCGTCTTCCGAAGATCGTTCAAAGTTGACGATACCACACGCACGCCACTTCAACGTTTTCACCAGCGGGAATAGCACCTAAACAACGATGCGAGAGTCAAAAAGCGCGACGAGCACGACACCACCGAACACTTGCGAAGCCCAGGCCACGCGTTGTTAACACGCGTCGTCGTACAGGGCGCCGTTCCTCACCGCCGCGCAATTCTGTTTTTCGCTTTTTTTCTCGGAGCATACGACGAGTTAGAACAAACCGGATTTCGTTCAAAATAAATGCTACCCGCAGAACAGCAAACCGGCGCGCTACCACGAATGCGCCCTGCTGTCTACTTACACGTTCGCCTCATTGCCGTCGGGGGGCGTGAACTGCACAGGGGCGGGGCGCCACGAGATGCGTCTGCCGGCCAATGGGGCAGGACGAAGGCCCCGCTGGTTTTCGAAACTTTGTGCGCTTGTTCCACAGAGGAGAAATTGTCTCAAATGGCGCTGCTCCTTCCCTTCGCGAGGTTTAGCGAGTGCACGGTAAAGCGCGCGAAGTTTGTGGCTGTGATGGGAGAATAAAAATAATGCGCGCGTGCGGTCTACGCAGTGAGGTAGAACGCGTGTGCGTGTGGATTCAACGGTGGTGTCGTGGTGACGGAATTACGGTCGATGGGAGTCGGGACTCCGAAAAGGAGGAGCTGAGCAATAGGAGAGAGGAGGAAAGAAAAGTGGATCAAGAATAGCGGTAGCAACAGTGGCGCCTACGCATACACATAGGACCGAAAAAATCAGCGCTCTGCTCATTCAATGCCATCGGGGCGTCGATGAACTCGCGATTTGACCACCATTCCTTCGCCCAAGTGCCCTCTCTCCCAGCATCATCGATTTGAGTAAAGAGGCTGATGATCCGCGATAAGTGTAAGTCGGAGCGTTCGACAACAGCCTCTTGTCAGGTGTACGTGGCAAACCAAGGAACCGTACTACATATGGTTATGAAGTTTGCTCATTTGGAGGAAATGAAATGTCTTGCTCAGATTCAAAAGTGGTTGGCGTGTCCAGTTTTCGGGCGTACCCAATGGTACCGACTTAACACCGGTTTATTAGAAGATATATAGTCGGCATCTAAAAATGCTTCGTAAACCACAGTTGCAGACACTTCTGCTCTACCGACGTTTTTTGCGACCTTTTTTTCTTTTCTTGCCTGTTCAAAAGTAGGTGGCCACGGTTAACTTCCATGAAAAGCTAAATACAGTATACGTTTTGTTCCGGCAAGAGAGGGCGAACGGGATGCAAACGAAAATTCAAGGAGGCTAACCTGGTACATGTTATCGGTTCACTACTCACAAGGGGGTGAGTAAATAACTTTTGTAACGAGCATAGATATACTCATATACATATCACTATGATAGTTCCGCCACAAGGGAGAAACAACTAATGTGATTGAATCAAGATAAGACATCACAAGGAGAACGACAAGCAGCTGAACACACGCCGTGTGCCGCTGAATCAGAAAGAGCTGTTATGACCGTCATCAGTGGGCGCCATGCTGTCGCTGAGAAGCGTAGCCGAGCAGCGTTCCCACGCCTGGAACCCCAGTTTTCTCGGAACCAGCGTCCAGAGATGACGGGGGAGCGCCGCTCTTTTAATCCTCAAAGAGGTAGCCGACTGGTCGGCTGCCTATGCTCGCCAGGTATTGTCCCTGCTTGCCGGAGGATGAGACGTCGTGTCGCCACGACACCGTAAGCCGTTCCAGAGAGGACAACAAAGACAGCGCCTTCCTTGGAAGAAACCGCGGCCACGGCCACAAATTGCCCTGCTAATTGAGCGGACAAATCGGCGGACCGTTTGATGTCTGCTGTCAGGAGCGTGGGACCCCTCGACCAGCGACACACATGACGAGGAAGAGCCCCTCTGGCGCCACCGTGCAGTGCAGTGTTCCCGTGGACCTTGCATGCTCACCCCCCCCCCCTCACCTGTGTGTGCGTGATTGGTGTTCGACTCGGAGAGGAAGAGCCTGACAGGGCATAAAACGACGCGGCAGAGTGCTGGACGTCGCTCTGAACCATGTAATGGTTCAACCACCACGTTCGTGGTTTGTGAAGGCTCTGAACCATGTAACGGTTTAACCACCACGCTCGTGGTTTGTGAACTCTTAACCTCATGATGTAAATATTTGTAAATAGTGCCATAAACCTGTTTGTTTTTTCGTATCCCCATCTTGTAAGCGCTCGTTTCCTCAACCCGAAGCTACACCACGCTACCACAAGAGACCGGGTTTTGTTTTCGTATCCTCCAGCAACCTTCCTTCCGACCCGCAACAACTGGTTGGCAGAGGTGGGATACGACTCAGCACACCGAGCCGCAACAACTGGTGGCAGCAGTGGGATACGACTCAGCACCCCGAGTCGCAACAACTGGGATCAACGGTGGGATACGAAGCTACAAGGGACAACAACAGTCGGCCCAAGGAAAGCAGCTGGCTCGAGACATGGATCACGTATGGGTGAGTGCTTGGCTTTTCCTTTAAGTGAACCAGGTTCTAAAAGATGGTTATATTTTAGAACTGGTAGTTAACTTTGCCGAAAGACTCAGTTTCGCCGTTTCGGAAAGTTATTTTGGAAGTAGCGAGCACTCAGTACGATCATGGACTTACGGGAGCTGCAGAAGTCAGACTTGTTGCTGTTGTGTGAGGAATTGGGGATCGATACAAAGGGTTTGGCACGAAAACCCATAATAATTCAAGCGATTAATGATTTGGGGGCTGATGATGAGGAACTAAGTGAAGAATGGGACCTCATCTTCGAAAGAAAACTAAGAGCAGCTCAGATGGAAGGAAAGAGTGGAGACGAAAGAGAAGGCCTCAAGAGAAAGTTTTTCAAACAAGACAACGAATTGAGTAAGAGGCTGGGACCCCGGCAAGGAGTACTTCTCGAAAATGTGGCAGAGTTCGAGATGTCTAGGTACATGCAGCAATATGAGGTATCATGGGATATGGGCCTGTATCTTAGACCCTTTGAACGAAAGTGTAGTCAACTTAAGTGTGAGCGAGACACCTGGTCTCAGAAGCTACGCACGGTTCTGCCCTGCGAGGCAGCGGATGTTGTTGCGCGACTCAGTGAGCAGCACGCGAACAACTATGAAGTTATCAAAGCAGAGCTGATCAGAAGATTCGGAACTTCTGTTAGCAAAAAGAAAGAAAGACTCGCACCGGAGTGTGAAAGCGAGGCGCGTCACAAAGCGCTGGAAGTTGAGGCGCGTCATGAAGCGCTAGAAACAGAGATCGCACCAGAGAACGAGGCCGTGGCTGGTCTGGAGGTAGGGACGATGTCGAAAGACGCTCCTTGCGTGCATGAGGACGGTGCCAGCAGCCCTAATGGGCCCAGTAATGAGCTGAAAACCTTCTTCGTGCCTCAAGGGGACCTTTCGACATTGTCAAAATTAGGCATGGCTAGCGCAGTGGCTAATGAGAGCAAGAGCGCCACGCTTCAGCAGTGCAGCGATAACACCGAGCTGGTTTGCAAACATCGCAGAGAAAGGAAGAAGCGGAGGCATTCGTCACTGCGCAAGCCTAGGCCAGGCCCCACTCAGTCACAAGAAAGACGAGAGGGTAGGCCGTTGATCCGTTTCAGGAAACGTCAATGGTGGCGTTCCGAGAGGTACAAGCAGCGAGCCTGGTGTAGAGGGGGGAAACGAGGTGCGTTACCCCAACGAAAAGCGTGGTTGCGTTCGACGACTTCGGGAAAACGGCCTTGCCCAGTGGATCAAAGTCGAAAGCACAGAGTGGCTAAATACCGCGTAGGGAAGAACACAAAAGAACAACGGCACAGGTTTCACCCCTGCTCCTCGCGTCCCTTTCAAATTCCTGAGGGCAACAGGCCGAAGTGGGAAATCAGGTGTAACGGCAGTGCACTGCTTAGAGTTTGTGCATTTTGTAGCTTCTGGCGTGCTCGAAAACTGCCGGGACCACGACCCCATCGGGTGCGATTCAAAAGAATCTAGTTGAGAAAGGGGAAACGGTCAGTTCAAGTAACTTTTGCACAGGCGTGTTAAATATTGTTACTCAGTGGTACGTCAAGATGCGTATTCAGGTCTTTTAAATTTTGTAAGTTACGTGATGCGGTGTAATTTTTTTCAAAAGAAAAACCGCCGAACCAAAGGCTGAAAGATAGCATCGAATCTTTAATCATTTGTACGAATCTACCAAAAAAACTGAACAGAATGTTTAATTTTATTAGTGTTTAAAAGATGTAGTCTCATATTTTGTGCCTTCACTGCCATGTCGATTTGGAGTGAATGAGCATTTGAGGGAAGATGTTAGAGTAGACCCAATGATTACGTGAAGTTTGGCGCGACACTGTGGAGCCGTCGTTGCGCGCTGTGAGAATTGAGAGCAATTGGTGCAGTTTTGCAAAAACCTGTGCATTATTGTGAGGTGCTTTTGATGAATATTGCACCGAAGATTATTTTTGTGTTGTACACAGAGTGTTACAACATAACGTAAGAATGTTAGAAAAAGTGTGAGGGATTATGCGTTTGGTTAATAGCGCCGTGTATTTTGCAATGCTTAGAAATGAGAGCATTTGAACGCTCAGGAGAGCCCAGTGAGATTTACTCAGAGGCATTAGCAAAGGCAATTTGCTTCAACCAAACGAACCTTCTAGAAAGAAGTGTTTGTCTCTGTTTTGTTGGTTTTCTTTGAAGACAATTGATCAAGGATCATATGAGCGAAACGGTAAGCTTTTTCTAATTATGAGCAAACTAAGAGTATTTTGGCCACAGTGTAGGCCAAAGATTCAGAAAAGCTAGAGAGCTTTATGTCTCAGTGGTAGACAATTATGGGCGGCCGTAAACAAAGACGGACGTTCGGACAAAATTAGCGCTCACTGAATCCGAGTTCCTGACTGATGCTCTCAGCGGGACAAAACCGATGAAAGTAGTCAGTGATTAAAAGGAGGAAGCAGTCTTAAGTGAAGAGGCAATACTGATCGTCATCTGGTTTTGAAAGCTTCTGTTGACTACCGGGAATTAACGGTTCGGTGTTATGTGAGAGATCGAGGCCTAGGTGCCGTTCTATGTCAGGACGACAGTGTTAACAAGCAAAGCTGCGCTTTACTTGAGCCAGAATTTGGGCTCTCGTGAGATAACATACTGCGCTTCAGGAAATGAATGCACTTGCCTTGTGTAGGCTATTGATCAGTTGCAGCGTTATCTCAGAGGTGCTAAATTTAAAGTAGATACAGACCATTGTCCCCTTGGCTGCAAACCGTGACATCAAAGAACAGTCGCCTTGTGAGGCAGGAGCTTGATTCTTCAAAAATATCATTTTGACATTAGGTAAATAAAGGGCAAATTGAATGGAAACGTTGACGCGCTCAGCCGCTCTTTCTAATCCATTCTGGGGTGCTCTTTATGTATCAAAATTGATATTTTAGTTTTTTTCGTGCATCTTATGTAATTTTGTAAGGTAGCACGTCTGGTTTCTCAGCTCAAGTGAGTCCTGAAAGTTTAGAGTGTGAGATTTTTGTTAAAGCTAGTAATTAAGATTGGTTTGCCATCCCTCTTCTGGCTTGGTTTGTTCGAAGGGGGCCGAGTGCTTGCTTGTACATGTGGTCGAGTATCAGAGATGCTGTCGAAGATTCGGCAATCACCCGGACCATGCCACAAGCGAAGGCCAGTTCCTGGCATTCATCTACTGACCCTTTCGTCGTCCCTGCGAGCAGCAGCGGTGACTGCTGCCCTCCGTGACTCATCTGGCGAGGGGGCAGCTGTTATGACTGTCATCAGTGGGCGCCATGCTGTCGCTGAGAAGCGTAGCCGGGCAGCGTTCCCACGCCTGGAACCCCAGTTTTCTCGGAACCAGCGTCCAGAGATGACGGGGGAGCGGCGCTCTTTTAATCCTCAAAGAGGTAGCCGACTGGCCGGCTGCCTATGCCCGCCCGGTATTGTCCCTGCTTGCCGGAGGATGAGACGTCGTGTCGCCACGACACCGTAAGCCGTTCCAGAGAGGACAACAAAGACAGCGTCTTCCTTGGAAGAAACCGCGGCCGCGGCCACAAATTGCCCTGCTAATTGAGCGGACAAATCGGCGGACCGTTTGATGTCTGCTGTCAGGAGCGTGGGACCCCTCGACCAGCGACACACATGACGAGGAAGAGCCCCTCTGGCGCCACCGTGCAGTGCAGTGTTCCCGTGGACCTTGCTCACCCCCCCCCCCCCACCTGTGTGTGCGTGATTGGTGTTCGACTCGGAGAGGAGGAGCCCGACAGGGCATAAAACGACGCGGCAGAGTGCTGGGCGTCGCTCTGAACCATGTAATGGTTCAACCACCACATTCGTGGTTTGTGAAGGCTCTGAACCATGTAACGGTTTAACCACCACGCTCGTGGTTTGTGAACTCTTAACCTCATGCTGTAAATATTTGTAAATAGTGCCATAAACCTGTTTGTTTTTTCGTATCCCCATCTTGTAAGCGCTCGTTTCCTCAACCCGAAGCTACACCACGCTACCACAAGAGACCGAGTTTTGTTTTCGTATCCTCCAGCGACCTTTCTTCCGACCCGCAACAACTGGTTGGCAGAGGTGGGATACGACTCAGCACACCGAGCCGCAACAGGGCTCTATAGTAAAGTACGCTCAGATATACACAGCTCTAGCGTGATCAATTTGTCAACATAGAAGTGCGCTCAACGGTGGAGGAGGGAGGAGGGGTGGGGGGCACCCGCCTCCATATTCACTTGCGAAGGCAACGCAAAGCCAGCCCGCACGTTAATATAACCGCAGGGAGGCAGACGTTCGCCCCCAAACCCTCAGAAAAGGAACGATGTGCGTGCCTGTGACTGTCACAGTTGTCTTTACAGCGAAATATTCTATCAGATCCCCTCACGGGTCGTTTTTGTCACCGTGTTGTCCGCTGCCGCTGGTGTACGTAACCACTATCGCGCAAATAAGAAATTGCTAAATAAATAAAAAAGATGACATGCTCAGATCTGGCTGCTCAGTCCTTGAAGCTCTTTGCAGGTGCGAAGTCCTGTTTAACGCGGATAAATGTATCTGGTACCACAAACAGTGCGCCGCAAACAGTGCACTGTTGGTGGCGCACCATTTGTGGTGCACATGCCCCCACGTATGCTGCCACAAACACTGTGCTGCCATGCGAAGGTCCGCGTTGTTGTAAACGTCCATGTAAATGTTTGGGAATACTGCATGTGTGTTTATCGTTGAATAGAGGTAGGCTTGAGTGTGTAGCAAAGCGTGTACCCCGAGCTTACGTGAATAAGGTCAAGTGGCCATAAGTGAATAGGTGCGTGTGTGTGTGTGTGTGTGTGTGTGTGAAGTGACGTGGGTATGAACACGAGCGCTGCACAGAGATGAGTATGACCAGGCATGAATTAGTACGTGAGTGGGTCATGCGCATGTGTGAGTTGTACGCATGAGTTTCAGTACAGGCCCATGAGAGAATACTAATTATTTTTCTGGTAGAGGTGCATAGGTTTTTCTCTTTTTTTTGCTTTCCATCTGTTTGTGAGCTGTTCCAAGACACGTCCGGCAGTTTATTTCTCTCACTTATTTCGTTTTCATTCGGATGATTTGGCATAGGTAGGAACAAGTATATATGACAAATACAAGAAAATACCGGCAATATGCTTATATATAGGGCGCAGTATGCTACCTCGTCGCAAGAAAATGTATGTCTGTGGTATTGATAACCCACAGACGTGTAACACTAAATAAATGTCAGTTTCGGTTTCACTTGGATAATATTGTCTTGTGCACTTATAAAATGGCATACCTCCGCCTAATCTTTTCATCGCTGTTCAGCTGCTGACCATGGACAAAGGGCAGTGCCGGCGTGGCTGGTGACATACGGCTACAAGTAGAATGCAGCGGCACATTTTCGACGGGGCATTGAACCGGCGACATGGCAGTGCCCTGAATCTTGTTTTTGCTGCTCGCGCAGGCTCGTGTCGTAATAAGTACGTTGGGCGGAGATGCTTCAGCTGATTCCACCGTCGGCAATGCGTGCGGGCTTCACGACACGGAAGCAGTTTTGCGACGGTTACTTCCAGCAACGATGGATTCACAGAAATGCCCGGCACTGACGGAATTGGACTTTTCATCGCTGTTTAGCTGCCAACCATGCACACTAGGCGGTGCCCGCATGGCTGTTGACATACGGCTACTAAGGGACTGCAGCGGCACATCTTCGACGGGGCATGGTACCGGCGACATGGCAGTGCACCTAATCTCGTTCTTGCTGCTCACGCAGGTTGGTTTTTCCCACCACATTTGTGGTTTGTGTCATTTTGTACCACCGGTTTCGCCCCAGTGTTCTTTGCCATTGAAGAGCTCGCATTGTGAGATGTCGCGCAGAATGATTCGCATACGGCAGTTGTTGATGTTCCGGAGCGCTGCATTTTATTTGTTAATCTTTTTATTGTGCGTGGGCGACGTCGAGCTAAACCCAGGGCCTTCAAATGCACAGATGGAGCGCTTACTCGAAGGACAGGCTGCAATTATTTCCAAACTGTCAGCAATTGAGGAAAACCAAAAAACAAACCAATGCTGATACAACTAAATTGAAAACACGCCTGGCTTTGCTAGACAAAAATGTCCCGAACCTAGACGAATTACGAATACCAATAGATAACATAAAGGAAAAACAGAAATAGGAGCAAAGTGCGCTGTCCTTTGTTCTCCGGAAGATAGAAGACTTTGAAAATCGGCAAAGGCGTGAGAATTCGCTCTTCTACGGGAGAGAGGACTCAGTGGCAGGCGAGACTAATGCTCGGGCTGTGGAGCTAATCCTTAATCTGTGCCGCACGAAACTTGGGCTCACTTCTGTGAAGACAGAGCGTGCCCATAGAATAGAGCCATGCAATCCAAATAAAACACGACCAGTAATAGTCAGATTTTCTTCCTTTAAAACGCGACAGCAAGTCTTGACGAAAACGTATAAATTAAGGGGGAGTGCATACAGTATATCTGAAGATTTTTCACGTACTGCAGTTCGTGAAAAAAAAAGCTTTCGGCATACGCAAAAGATAATAGGAAGGAAGGCCAGAAATCTCTTTTAAGATTTGATACCCTTTATCCGAGGGAAGAAGACCAGTACGCCATCGCAAGGCGGTGATGGCGTAGTGGTTAGAGCATGCGCCTCGCATGCAAAAGGTCCGCGGTTCAAATCCCGGTGCGGCGCAGTTCCCAACCGGATAAAAAAAATCCGCGTCGTGATAGAACTGCATTAAGAGGCCTCGGTTGTGGCCTCACCGGTAACCACCACCGGGAACGCACTCCCTCACCAGAAAAGGATTGGCCACACTGGTGCAGTATCTCGCCACTACCTCCCACATGCATACGTCAAATAACTCACGGCACTCAGTCCCCAGCAGCTGCGAAGCAACTGACCACCGCGGTGGTCAGATCTGCAACGCAGCAGAGGGTGCTAAGAATCTCTGGATCCGGACAGGCCGCCATTAAAACCTGAACTCGGCAACGTTAAACGCTAGAACCTTATCTAGTGAGGGAAGTCTAGCTGTACTATTCGAGGAGCTAGAGGGTGGTAAATGGGATATAATAGGGCTCAGTGAGGTTAGAAGGACAGTAGAGGTCTATACGGTGCCACAGAGTGGGCATGCCCTTTGCTATCGGGGCTTGGCAGACAGAAGAGAACTGGAAGGGGGGTTCCTAATTCATAGAAACATAGCTGTACTCATAGAGGTATACAATATTAATGAAAGGGTGGTAGGAATCGTAATGCAATTGAATAAAAGATACAAGATGAAGGTGGTACAAGCTTGCGCGTCTACATCCAGCCATGATGACGCTTCTGTTGAAAGCTTCGATGAAGACGTGGAATAGGCAATGAGTAAGGTAAAAACAAAGTATAATAATGTGATGGGCGACTTTATCGCAAAGGTAGGGAAGAAGCAGACTGGACACCACGCAGTAGGAGATTATGGCATCGGTACTAGAAACGCCAGAGGAGTTCTACTAGTAGAATTCGCAGAACGCAATAATTTACGGATTTGGAATACCTTCTACCGAAAACGAGGAAACCACAAGTGGACATGGAGGAGCCCTAATGGCGAAAATAAGAACGAAATAGACTTCATGAGTGCTCACCCAGGAATCGTGCAGGATGTGGAAGTGGTTGGCAAGGTACGATGCAGTGACCACAAATTAGTACGGTCTCGAATTCGCCTAGACTTGAGGAAGGAACGACAGAAACTGATGCGCAAGAAGCCAATCAATAAGCTAGCACTGAGAGAGAAAGTACAGGAATTCAGAGTGTCGCATCAGAACAGGTACTCGGCTCTAAGTGGGGAAACCAACCTTAGCGTAGGTACAATGAATGATAATCTGACGAGTATCATTAAGGAGTGTGCAGTGGAAGTTGGAGGCAGGGTAGTTAGACAGGACACTGGCAAGCTTTCCGCGGAAATGAAGAATCTAATTAAGAAGAGTCAAATCTTGAAAGTCTCAAGTGCAACAGACAAAATAAAACTGGCAGAACTTTCGAAGTTGATTAATAGGCGTAAGGTATGCGATGTAAGAAGGTATAACATGGAGAGAATTGAACACGCTCTGAAAAACGGAGGAAGCGTTAAAGCAGTGAAGAGGAAACTTGGGATAGGCAAAAATCAGATGTATGCACTAAGGGATAAACAAGACAAAATAACTACCAATATGGATAAGATAGTTAAAATAGCGGAGGAGTTTTACAGAGATCTGTACAGTAGCCGAGTCAACCACGACTTTAGTGCTATAAGAACTAGCAGTAACCCAGATGACACCCCCCCCCAGTAATGATAGAAGTCCGAAAAGCTTTGGAGAGCATGCAAAGAGGCAAAGCTGCTGGTGAGGATCAGGTAACATGAGATCTGCTGAAAGATGGAGGAGAGATTGTGATAGAAAAACTAGCCACCCTGTTTACGAGGTGTCTCCTGACGGGAAGGGTACCAGAGTCTTGGAAGAACGCTAACATCATCTTAATACATAAGAAAAGAGATGACAAGGACTTGAAGAATCACAGGCCGATCAGCTTGCTGTCTGTAGTATACAAGCGATTTACAAAGGTAATTGCTAACAGAGTAAAGAAAACATTAGAATTCAATCAACCAAAGGAACAAACAGGATTTTGAACAGGCTACTCAACAATTGACCACATTCATACTGTCAATCAGGTATAATAGAGAAATGATCAGAATATAACCAACCACTATACATAGCCTGCATAGATTACGAGAAGGTGTTTGATTCAGAAGAAATATCAGCCGTCATGCAGATACTGTGGAATCAGGGCGTAGATGAAGTATATATAAACATTCTAGAAGAAATCTACAGGGGATCAACTGCTACCATAGTGCTTCATAAGGAAAGCAACAGAATACCAATCAAGAAGGGTGTAAGGCAGGGGGACGCAATCTCCCCAATGCTATTTACCGCGTGCTTACAGGATGTTTTCTGAAGCCTAGAATGGGAAATATTACGGATAAGAGTTAATGGAGAGTACTTTAGTAACCTGCGCTTCGCCGGTGACATTGCATTGCTGAGTAACTCAGGCGACGAATCGCAACTCATGATTCTGGAGTTAGAAAAGGAGAGAAGAAAGGTGGGTATCAAAATTAATCTGCAGAAAACGAAAGTAATGTACAACAACCTCGAAAAGGAGCAGTGCTTCGAGATAGGTGATAGTGCACTTGATGTTGTAAAAGACTATGTATACTTAGGGCAGGTAATAACCGCAGAGCCGAACCACGAGATTGAAGTAAATAGAAGAATAAGAATGGGGTGGAGCGCATTCGTCAAGCACGGTCAAATTATTACAGGTAGATTGCCACTATCTCTCAAGAGGAAGGTATATAACAGCTGTATCTTGCCGGTACTTAGCTACGGAGCAGAAACCTGGAGACTTACAAAGAAGGTTCAGCTAAAATTGAGGACGAAGCAGCGAGCAATGGAAAGGAAATTGGTAGGTGTAACCTTAAGAGATAAGAAGAGAGCAGAGTGTATTAGGGGACAAACGGGGGGTAAGGATATGATAGTTGAAATAAAGAAGAAGAAATGAACACTGGCCAGGCATGTAGCACGTAGACAGGATAACCGCTGGTCATTAAGGGTAACGAACTGGATTCCCAGAGAAGGGAAGCGGGTTAGGGGGAGACAGAAGGTTAGGTGGGCAGATGAGATTGAGAAGTTTGCGAGTATAAATTGGCAGCAGCAAGCTCAGGACCGGGTTAACTGGCGGAACATCGGAGATGCCGTTGTCCTGCAGTGGACGTGGTTAGGCTGATGATGATGATGCTGATGATGATGATGATGATGAGGAGGAGGAGGATGAGGATGATGATTATGATATCTGGGTGATAAAATATATCAGATTGACAGCACTACAGGTGACGTAATTCAAATGTGACCACCGTTGCAGTCTTCTGTGACGCATAAAATAAGACTACTCATCGTCAATTGCAGAAGTCTTAGGAATAAGGTTGACGACTTTCACTTGCTGTTAAGTTCTGTTCAGCCTGCAGTTGTATTAGGCACAGAATTAAGGTTCTATGCCACTAACCTTTATAGGGAATTGTCCCCCGTTGGGTGTCACTGTTTTACACGGGACCGTGAATCTAAGGTGGTGGTGTATTTATTCTTGTACGATCAGACTTGCCTTGTGTTCGAGTTGGTTGTGCTTTGAAATGTGAATCTGTATTTTGCGAGTTGCGGGCTGATAATGTTTAATGTTTTCTTGTTGGTTCTTATTACCGACCACCTGGTGCCTCTTGTCAGCAGTTTGCTCAATCGACTACTTTTCTTGAGACGGTTCAGTGTGATCACATTATACTGGGAGGAGATTTTAACCTTCCCGGTTCGGACTGGGGGTCGGTTAATTGTCTCGCATGTGGTACAACAGGTGGTTTATACAAAGCCTTCTTTGAATTTATGCACGAAAACCGTCTCCATCAGTTGGTAAGAGATCCTTCCAGTAATGATGATACTGGTAACGTGCTTGATTTGTTATTTGTGATGCGCCGAACATTATTTCAGATGTATGTGCTTTGCCCGGCATAAGTAATCATAAGGTTATTGTAGCGGAAGCTACATTTCGCAATGTGTGTTTATCGAAAAAAGCCCCTTGAACAGTGTATGCATATAACAAGGCTATGCACTAAATACGCTGCACTAAATCTAGCTCTTGAATCTTGCTTTTCTACTTTTGACTCATTCGCCGATGAGTTAAACGTGGAAAGTTATGGGGCGTGCTTAAAAAGAAGCTTTTTGAACTGCGTGCTAAATTTGTTCTCGTCCGAACCCTCTCTTCCAAAAGTTCAAAAGATAAACCGTGGTTGAACAGGCAATTCAGTTCTTCACGAGGAAAAATTAGAAGAACCTATCGGCTTAGCAAGACTCAGAAATCTGATAGTCATTACATATAGTTAGCAGAGGTAAAACGTAGTTTTAAACAGCTTGCTGGATCAGCCAAACAAACATACGTCGCTCACTTAGGCCAGAGGCTGGTAGACGATCTGAAGGAATTTCGAAAATACGTTAAAAGAAACGGTAAGGGGGACTTTTCTGTTCCACCATTGCACTGATCCGACCGAATCATTAATGATGATCCGAGTAAGGTCAAAATTTTTGTTAATCCTTTTTCATCGGTATTTCAGTCTGATTTTTCAAGTGCTAGTTCAGTTACAATTATTGATTTTTCTGTCCAAGTCGACAAAATGTCTGAGGTTGTGTTTAGTGCGACGGGAGTCGAAAGATTAATCCAAAGCTTGAAACGCACGAAAGCGAGTGGTCCGAATGATATTCTGGCATCATTTCTTATTAACTGTTTGGCACTTTGTGTTTACATTTTTGTCGTTTATTTCGAAATTTCTTTAAATACGGCATTGTTCTTGGGGACTGGAAGTTGGCCCGCGTGGTACCAATCCTTAAAAGTGGACAGAGCGAAAGAGTTGAGAATAATAGGCCAGTGTCATTAAGTAGTATGGTATGCAAAGTTATGGAACATGTGATTTATAGCAGCATCATGTCTCACCTTGTTGCAAATAACGTTTTTCATCCTAGTCAGCATGGGTTCCGGCAGGCTTTTTCTTGTATTGGTAGAATTTACTCATGACCTTGCCTCAGCTGTCCACAAGCAGCAGAGTGTTGACTGTATATTTTTGGATTTCAGAAAAGCTTTTGACGTCGTTACGCATAGTCTCTTGATCGCTAATCTTCGATATTACAAATTGGATGATAGGGTTATTGCTTCGATAGCTAAGTATCTTCGCTCAAGGCAGATGTGGCTCTGAACAGTTGTTCCTCTACATATGTTGCTGTGACCTCTGGTGTACTACAGGTATCAGTCTTAGGTCCGCTTTTACTTTTGTTCTTCATAAATGACATCATTTTTGGTATCAAATCATCATTTAGAATGTTTGCAGATGACTGTATATATAGGCCCATCAATATCGACCTTGACTAAGAAGCACTGCAAACGATTTAGATTTATTTCCCGAATGTTGTGAAAAATGAAAATTGTTGTTCATTGTGAAAAAAAGCGTCCTCGTCACCTTTACCAGGAAACTCTCCCACTGCAGAAATCATTACACGCTTAATAACGTTGATTTTCAACATGTCACGGAATATAGATATGTAGGCGTATTTTTCACTACTGATTTGAGATGACATAAACATGTCACTTATGTTAGAAACAAGGTGGTAGGGACATTAGGTTTTCTGAAACGTAACTTCAGTATTTTACCACAAAAGCTTAGAGAGCAGCTCTATATTACACACGTCCGCAGTACACTGGAGTATGCGTGCGTCTGCTGGGACCCATATACTAAGGAACTTACATATAAACTTGAAAAAGTGCAGAAAAGAGCAAATAAATTTGTCCTTGGAAATTACGACAGGATGCTTTGTGTGACAGAGAGCAGAATAACATTAAATTGGGATCTTATTGAAGACCGTCATCGAAACCTCGGAATAAAATTCTTTCATAGCTTTTATCATTCGAGAACAGAGATCATCAGGCAATTGTATTTTCAACCACCCAACTATGTTTCTCAAGGACGCGATTATCACTTCAAAATACGCGAGATACCTTTTGGCGGTGACGCTTTTCGCTACTCTTTCTTTGTCCGAATTATAAGAGAATGGAACACTCTGCCACCAGAAATATTTTCTATTGATTCAAGTGATGATTTTTACATGCTTTATGAATGTTTTTTATGTGTTTGACCATATGTACTTTACCCTCCCTGCTGTATTGCCTTATGGCGAAGCAGGTACTTATAAAAAATAAATGAATAAATAGTCCTGATATGAATAAATGCTGAAAGAAATGTTGGCTTGTACACCAGTAAAGTATATTGCTTATCCAGATTTGACGCTACTAAGAAGCGATGTCGATCCTTAAGATAAACTGTGGCGCCCCTCAACAACACCGAAAAAATGATTCCAAGAAGCCAGCGACAATGGTACTAAAACTGACACATCCAGATTGGGACGCATGAGGAAGCTCAATGCGATCATCATGTACTTGTTACGCAAACCGCGACAGAAGCGGTCACTCGGCTCATACGAAGAGGGTTCCTGTCTCAGGCACAACACCCGTCGAATCCAGAGAGTGTACGTTTTCGATTCCTGTCCTGGTAACTGCATATTTTATGTTGTTATTATTATGTTTTGAACCGCAATATGATCGCGCGAACTCTGTCCTTCATATAGAAAGTAGCACGTGCTGTTGGACGCATCGACCAGTGCCAACCACCTACAGTAATGACACATTGGGCCGCCTTTTTGGTATCTACTTTTGTCTCTACTTAATTCTTATAGAGATGTATTGAAGGAACGTCTCCTGCGTTCTCATCGACTACGTTTTAGTCCCTAACGCTTCTTCGAGTTGTTCGTTTCAAGATAAAGCGCTTCGTTCAGGCATGTGTAAAAAATTTATATTTATATGCTCTCCATGTCGCTAGAGATGCTCCGTGACTTCATCAGCTTACTGCCAAAAGCAGAGACGGGCCCGTTCGTGGGTGGGCATATTGAGCGAAATCCATCTTTTACGGAAACAAAGTCGTAGCACATGGAAAGTACCCTTACCATGAACGTTACCCTTAAGCAGTAACAATAAACAAGAAGACAGAGCGCAAAAGCCCTTGGCCATCACACTTGTTCGCTTTTGGTGTACACCGTAATAATGTATGACAACAAGTACATGCACAAGCAGACTCTTTCATAATTGGTATTCTGTGTCTCGTCGGGTCCACGGAGATAATATGGAAAAAGCGTTTTTACGTGTAAGTCAGTCAGTAAATTTGTTTTGCTGGTATTTGGACGTCAAGAAAGAAAGTATACGACAAAGAGCAATAGCAAAGAATTCGTCTGTATCTACTAGCATTCGAACGTGTTGTATGGCCTCGATGCGCGGTTCTTGTTTATATAAGCTTGAGGCACTTTCCATGGCCGAAGGATGGGGCATCATGGAAGATATAAGGGACTTTCCTACCAAGTGTCGGGAAAGAATGCCAAGTGTTTCGCAAAGCTCGATGCTTATTTTTTCACTCATAAAACTGGCCACGTTCTGCGATGCATTATGCCAAATCCCTTGCCTGTGACCAGAACGTTAACTGGACGCTGTAAACATTCGAAAAAGTGATAGCTAAAAGAATAAATAAACAGGCAGTTAGGATTTCATATTGTATGAGCGTTCCAAAACTTCCCACTTGGAAGAAGGGTCCACACATAATTTTTTCCCGCCACATTTCTAAGCACGTCATGCCTCTAGGAAGATACGGATTAGAAGTCAGTTCACACCAATGAACGAAAGGCAGTAGCATACATATTTCGTCTTGGGAGCGTTCACTTTCACTATAGTTGAAGCTGCACTAACGCCGCAATTATGTATTTATCTATTTGTTAGATGCGAAACAGCTAAAGGTCGTACTCAATCCGGTGCGTGACATGACCCCGCTTACTCTGCATAGCGTCTGCTCCTCCTTCTATCCTCTCCAATACTATGGAGCGTCGGCTAAACTGTAGAATTGAGCTAGTTAGTATTCCAGTTGGAACACAAGAGACGAGACAGTGCTGGTCCTCGTCGCTTGTGTTCGTTCGCTAAATTTTTGCGCCGAGCAATTTTTAAAAGCGTCTGCTAACCGGCGCTCGCTTCGCCTTCTCTCTCCCTTTGGGCATTCCTACCAACGGCGATGAGACCTCCATTGCGCATGCACACCCATTTTTCTCTCCCTCTTCTTCTACGCTTCGCCCTGTCTCACCTCTTAACGCCGAAGAAAGCAGTGTCTGCTGTTTAGAAAAACTTATTGTCACAGACGTCAATAACCTTTCAACAGCGAGTTTCTTGATTGAAACAACTGACTGCTTGTGCTTCGCAATCATTCATGACCGCCCCTCATTACCAGATCCTGACCTCCAAGGTCGTGCCAGTGGAATATTTCTTCTGTACATCGTTAAACAATAACACTTCACAGCGTGCGCGTTAACTAAAAGTGCAGTGCAGGTCTCTGTATTCAACCGAAGCATTCTGTCTTTCATTGCCCACTAGCAGTGATTGGCATGTTCCAGTAGGAAACGAGCGGTCCGCCACTGCATGCTTTGCCCCTCTTAAGGCTTCTTTTTCGCGTGATGCCGTGATGGGAGCCAGTGTCAAAGCCGCCGCCAGAGTAACCATTATTACACGCTGCTTCGTATGTTCACATGATTTCGTTTAGCTGTATGGTGCAAATACTTATTTTATTTATTTCTTTACCCTACACTCATAAAATCTCATGCTTACTTTAGTGTGTATTTTAAGTTTTCTTAGACGCCTAAGATATGCGTGATATTTCTCCGCGCTTACCAATCACGTCTAAATTCTAAAGAATCTCACGCCTATAAGCGTAGGTTTCGATTTCTTTAAAATCTTTATGGTATGCGGGATAATTATCCACGCTTACCAATACCGATTACCGACCACGCTTACCACCCAAGTATAGAGGGAGGGGAACTGGGGTACCCGGCTCCCTCTACCGCCTATTCTCGGGTGCAGGTCACCTTCAAGCCCTGGTCACACTCGGCTTGGATCCCTTTTCAAAGCAAGCTTTGTCCACAATGTTTTTATCTTTCCACCTTTTCAGCAGGCAGGCTGCTAAGGTGGAAACAGTTGCTGAATGTCCACAGAGAGATTTCGCAAGACACTTCCGCCGTTGATGCTGAAGCTAATCAATTAACAAGCAGTTTGAGTAAGCTGTGGAGCATTTGAAGAATGCAAAACAACAAGTCAAAACAGGCCTCTCTCATTGTTTTTTTGTCACAGAGCGGCAAATGCTGTAATGATTTAAATGTGAAGACAGGTCAGTTATTCTGTAACTAATATAATATTAAATCACGGCTTCAGTGGTAAACTAGCTAAAAAAGGCACACTGCAATAACTTAAAGGGCTACCACTTCACACATGTATAGAGCAGAAGACATTCAGAGTACGACTGAAGTTGGTTTACGCCCTTTCAAGATACGCTGCCTTGCAGGCAATACATATATAGAATCGCAAAAGCTCTTGATATGCTTTCTGCAAAGAAAGTATGTAATATATCAAGGAATAATAAATAGTGAAAATACTGCAAATGTAACTTATGGTATACGAGCCGCTTTGATACGGTTTATACACCTGCAACGTGACAACTGGTGATTGAAGAGCATATGTACTTTTCAGGTAAGGTGCATGTACTGTTTTCTTCTTAGCTGCTGCTTTTTTGTGGCCTGACATTTCCTGCATGTCAATTTATCCTCTCTCCTCTGATAGCTTAACGATGAACATGCCCTAACAAAACATAGACATAACAGGATTTTACAAGCCGTTCTAATAAGGGCGCGATGTTGCTTACTCGGTGATTTCTTCCATAGAAACGTCGATGTGTTGCATAGTTTGCAACTTCATACATAGTATCCTGACATTTATCTTTGATTATCAGACTGAGGTTGTGTTGCTGATAGAAAACAGTTGATTTTGCTGCTAGAAATGGCAAAAAACACAACAACAACAACAACAACAACAACCATAACAACAACGATCACAACAACACGAACAATAACAATAACAATAACAACAACAAACATTTTGTTCCAACCTCAAGAAGTACAGGGGCACGCGAGCCGCTGAAAAAGCTGGGATGAACAGTTGCCGTCGCCCCTAGATAGTGTGCTACAGCAACGTCCAATAAAATTATAGCAGACACAATTAAACATATTATAGAAAAAAGGCACATCGCATAGAAAAACTGACAGAGAAAAAACAGTTCTTTCTACACTTATATGCAGGCAGTGTAAATCACTACTGAATAAAACACTTCTCCACATTTAAGGCTGGTAGGTGTCGAATAACATTGTAAATAATAAAAGAACATTGAAAGGTTTGGAAGGGCTACTTATTCACACCAGCAGGGCACAACATATTCTAGTTCACGAAACGGCAGAGCACTAGCGCACTTACCTTCTTTAAAATATAAAGCTAACAAATAGGAACTGGGCACAAAAAATAGGCTCATTCAAAGCTTGCGTCGTTTCTCATGTATAATGCGTAAATAGCTTCTCAGTAGCAGGTTAGTTTAAGTCGGCAAATAGCTGGCTGAATTATGAACTTTTTCTTTACCTGTTTACCTGCAGTGGCATACTATCAGCATTAGTGGCATATGCTCTAGCTGGATGAATAAGCACCACTAATGTGAGGAACCATTGCAAAGTGAAACAGTATTCCGATAGCCGACGCCTCTGCTCCTCTCAGCGAGATCGGCGTCGTCCCTCGTAATACCGACCAGCGGTGTTGGCTAAACAAAATTCAGAATTCTATTTTGGTACACAAGATAACAAAGCAGAGGACAGATGATACGGACACAACACAATTTCCACTCAGCCACTGTGTCCATGTCGTTGTCCGCTCCTCTGTTTTCCAAAAAAGTGCACTGAAATTTATAAATGTGCCTCATCGCATTTTAACGCGCAAGACTTCTATAAATCGTGGGGTCGTGCATTACGCAGTAATAATAGTGGTTGTTTGATACGGCTGCACTACGGCGACTATTTTGCTTAGGAATACTAAAGATAGGATTACTTAGTTTTAGGAGTTAGGTATATTGCGCGGTAAATACACTGATACGGCGCTACCAGCATTGTAAATCGTGAGAGTAAACACGGCAATGAATGCATGGTGGCCCGAATTTCTTTTGAAATGTCAGTGGGCATCAAGAACTGACAGGTGAAAGGAAAAGAGCACGCTATATTCGCGTAATGAAGCCGCATATAAAGCGAAGTGCTTTCTGACTTTAGAAATTTGTGACAGTTTCGTACTTCAAAAGAACAGAACATTGGCCTTGTTGCGTGGTATTCCTTAGCGGAATCTAAAAATGGCTGACAAAACAATAGTGTCGCGGGTTATAAAATATAGAGGGTTTATTTAAAAACACAGAGGGTGGAACTCATAGAGACGCTCTCTAAAGAAGGCCGCTAAGATTGATGTCTTCTTTACTCGTCTGCGCTGCGCCTCTCGAGCGAATCCACGATCTTCGTTGTCATCGCTATCTCGCAGCTAGACGTAGCTATGCACGCGGCATTACCCTCCCGCCCGAGTGAGACAGGTAGAGGTGGGGTCAGTGGGTGTTTGCGCCACTGAGAGTGGTAAAGTTTCATGCGGACCACATACACCCTCTCAGCAGATGCTGGCGACGTTTCGAACAGGACGAGGCGTCAGGCACCACTTCGTACGTCACGTCGCCAAGATAGCGCAAGACCTTGTATAGGGTCCAAAGTGTCGGCGTAGGAGTTTCTTCGAGAGGCCTCGCTGTCGTACAGGAAACCAAACCCAAACTCTATCTCCCGGTTGCTAAGCGACGAATCGATGGCGAAGGTTGTACAATTGGGCGTCAAGTTGCTAGTGGTTGATTATTCTCACGCGGCCAAGCTGCCTTGCTTCCTCGGCGCACTCACTGAAGTCTGCGGCGTCTGTCTCTGAATTACTGCAATTGTAGGGCAGCATGGAGTCAAGCATTGTTGTAACTTCGCTGCCATGAATTAGTGCGAACGACGTCTATTTCAGTTTACGAGAATGTTATTTACGGCAATATTCGGTCCCGATTCTTGTGTTTCATGTTGACGTACATGCAAAGCATGTTAGTGATTGTCTTGTTAAGTCGTTCTGTAAGCCCATTCGTTTATGGGTGGTAAGCTTTTGCCTTCCTATGCGCTGTGCCACTGAGCGTAAGCACAGTGCGCGAAATTTCGACTGTAATTGTGGTACCTTTGTCTGTTATGACGACAGCTGGAGCACCATGTCTCAGAACAATGTTCTCAATGAAGAATTGGGTCGCTTCAGCTGCAGTGCCACTCGCCATTCTCTTGGTCTCCGCGTATCGGGTGAGGTAGTCCGTCGCTACTATAACCCATTTGTTGCCGCTGTCCGATGTTGTGAATGGGCCCAGCAGACCCATTTCGATTTGAGAAAACGGAGTTTCTAGCATGGGATGTAATAGCCCAGCGAGTTTGACAGGTGGTACCTTGCGCCGCTGACAGTCAATGCATGTTCGGACGTAATGTTTCACCTCTGCAGCGATTCTTCGCCAGTAATATTTCAAAGACGATAGTCTTCCTTGGGGACCTTCGACGCAAAAATTTTGGTCTGTCTGTCTGTCTGTCTGTCTGTCTGTCTGTCTGTCTGTCTGTCTGTCTGTCTGTCTGTCTGTCTGTCTGTCTGTATGTATGTCTGTCTGTCTGTCTATCTGTCCACTCTTAACGGCACCGGGTACTTGAAATGGCCGACCCCATCCGCAGCGCCCACCAAAGTTGCTCGAGATTCAGCGTTCGTACTTGTGCAATTGCCAATTGAAAATCACTTACTGCGCATGTCTGCGGCACCATAACAACACCTATATATTCTGCATGTGCGTCTTTTACTAGAAAAGGCAAACTTAAGTAATTTTAAGGACTGTAGCGCTTATCACGCTGCCCTCACCATGCAACCCTTGCACGAAAAGGCGACTGTTTCCAACGATTTGCTAAGGTGGTGGCACCTACTTGTCGCCTTGCGTTCTACACTTTATCACCTCTGAGTCGGGCGCGCACACTTGTGTAAGAGCCACGCGCTTCCTCTTTCATGAAAACTGCCAGATGGTGCTCATGTCTCACGCGTGACGTGACATGATGCACTCGTTCGCCTTCTCTGCACGCTCGAGGCACTCTATGGTAGCGCCTCTAGAATACCATTCACCGATTTTGTACGCAGAACATCAAATAAATATTTTGTTCACTTTCCCCACACGCAAGACTATCGTCTTTCGACGACATTTGCAGATTACATGCAGATGCGGCGCCATTTTTTTTCTTTGGCGCGTGTCAGTGTTCTTGTGAAACCGAGGTGGCCCACAGTGGCTTCGTCATGGCAGGCTTGTAAAATTTCGCTGCGGAAAGCTTCAGGAACTGCCAGTAGATAGCTTCTACCTGTTGACGAGAATTTTTTTTCTACAGAATTTCGTTCCGTAAACAGAATGACGATAACTTCTTCGACACACCTTGGTGCATTGGCGGCTTGTCCGTTCAAGAATTCTATAAGACAGTTGATCTCCCGATCATCTTGTTGTTGTCGAGAAATGATTGACGCATCAGCGAATCCTAAAGAGCCTGTGACGTCTTCATCCTTTGTAGCAGGTGATTCAATCGGTGAGCTCGACAAACAGTCGGCGTCTAAGTGTTGCCTTCTGGACTTGTAAACTACGGCTCTGTTGTACTCTTGGAGCCGTAAGCTTCATCGTGCTAAACGTCCAGATGGGTCGTTCACGTTGGCTCGGCACGTGTCAACCTTCAGCTAGCGTAGATAACTACTCTTTCTACACCATCATGACATTGAAGAAGAACAGCACCTATAGGCCCACATTGCTGGCGTCTGGATGACTGTGGGGCATTCTCGTACCGTATGGCTTGAAGGGCTGACAGTAGCCGCTTTAGATATTCTTCAAACGTGGCCGAAAAAACAATCACGTCGTCGAGGTACACAAGGCATGTTTCGCATTTCAGGCCAGACAGTATGGTATACGTTAGTCTCTGAAACGTGGATGGGGCTGAGCATAGACCGAAAGAGAAGACTTCGAATTCATAAAGCCTGTCTGGCGTCACGAAGACGGTGTTTCGTCAGGCGCGCTCATCTACTTCTGTTTGCCAGTATCCGCTTTTAAGGTCCATTGACGAGAAGTAATGCGCATGTCGTAACCTGTACAAAGAGTCATCGATCCGTGGTAATGAATAAACGCCTTTTTTCGTAACGTGGTTCGGCTTACGATAATCGATGAAGAAACGCAAGCTGCCATCTTTCTTTTCCACGAGTACCACTGGCGATGCCCAAGGACTTTTTGATGGTTGGGTTACATCATCCTCTAGCATCTTCTTGACTTGCTGCTGGATTACCTCACGTTCTTTCTGAGCGACGCGATATGTGTTATGTCGGATCGGTCTTGCTGTGTCTTCCGTAATGATGCGATGTTTAGTCAGACGCGTTCGACTCACTCGTGATGTCAATGAGAAGCAGCCCTTGCACTGGTTGAGCAGCTCCTTAAGACGGCATCTTTCAGTCGGTGTTGTACTCAGACCGATATCGACTGGTGGTGTATGTGGAGGTGATTGGGTGGTGTCTTCCCCTTGCATAAGAAGACAGTCGTGAAAGTAGTCGAGCTTCTCGAGGTACGCCACAGCCGTGCCTTTATCGATGGAACGCAGTGATGCGTTCGGCTATGGCGTCTTCATTACAGTGCACGCCGCAACACACGGAAACAAGGCTACATGACAGTGGTGGCATGCAGACGACGTCATATACCACACGTAACACTGTGGGTTCTTGGTCTGGATCATGGGTCATTGGCTTGTCAGCAGCGAGTGTAATCACACCATCACGTATGTTGACCACAGCACCGTACTCTATTAAATAGTCCATTCCCAGAATCTTAGGTTTGCAGCACTCGGGAAGGATCAGAAATGTGGCTACAAAAGCCACATTCTCGATCCTGAGGCTTGTTGTACATTTTCTCGTGGGTGTCATTATCTGGCCTCTAGCATTTTGGATAGAAGAGACCATCTATTCCGTCCTGACTTTCTTGACTTTGTTTAACAGACGTTCACTTATTATGAAAAGTCTGCACCCGTGGCGACTTAGGCCGTTACTTCAACGCCATCAATCGCCACAGCGAGATCGGCAGTCACAGTTTTCTCAGTGGAGTCTTCATCGTCGTCTCTTCCGTGTTTCGGCAGCTTGGGGAATTTTCAGCAATTCGACGACTTGCAAACTTCCTCCCAGTGTTGCTGCTTTCATTTTCCCTGCCTTGGGCTGAGAGACCGACCGCTGACGGCATCAGCAAAACTACGGCGGCTAGGTGCAGCAAAACGAGCCGGAGATGGCGAGCGCGCCCGAAAGGTAGCAGAGCCCTCCCGCCGGTGAGCCTGGTCGTCGTCGATGGGGGCACGGCTTTCGTCGAACTGTCGGTGCGTAGCTGTAGGTGCACTCACCCGGTATTCTGCTCGGCGATGTGGGCGAAAACGGTGAATTTGCCCTGGCTCTCCACAGTTGTACCAGAGTGGTCGGCGATCCGCAGTGCGCATTATGTCGGTCTTCCGCATATAGGGTCGCCTGACACAATCCTGTTGTGCCCAGGCTGCCATAAGATACGATTCAAGGTACTGTGGCACTGGCATGAGCGTGGGTCGACGAACAGCGTCTGCATAGCTGTATCCGTTCGTCTGGTATGATACTTCTGGTGCCAATGGACGATGCACAGCGTCTGCGTAGGTATAGGAGTTTGGACGGTAGGGTGGAGCGGAATATTGCTGAGATGCAAACGCTTGTCGAAGTTCATGGCGAACAACTTCGGCGACGTAGGCTACTGTGGACACCTGCTCCGGGGGTGCCTGTGACTGCAATGTGTACTTTGCGTTCTCCTTCGCGATCTCCTCACACACAATCTGTCGAATCAGGTAGCATATAGAAAACTCTTCGTTTGCGGTAAGTGCGGCGGCGCCTGCAGCGGCGCCGGCGGCTGGGCGTTCAGACTGTCAACACCGTTGCTGCAGCGCACCCTTTTTGGTGAACTCGTCCACTGTTGTTGGCGGTTGCGCACAAGACCAAGAAACAGTTCATTTTGACGCCCCTCCTGAGGTGACTTAGCTTTTGAGCCTTGGGCATGTTGGGGTCTGTGCGGTGGCACAGACGCACCATATCTTCAGAAAACATAGCGACGCTATCATGCAGCTCTTCGGTGCTTCCTTCAAGAAGGCGTTGTGCCTTTTCGCGTCGGCTCGAGTTACCAAAGGTGTCAAGAAACCGGCGACAAAACTCCTTCCACGTCATCAACGTTGCCTTGCAGTTATACGTGGAGAAGAAGTATACGTGAAAGAGCTTTTCAACGAGACTCCAGTAGTTCGACTTAGCTACCCGTTCAAACTGCTCGAGCCAGTCTTGTGCATCTTCGTTCGGCCAGCCGTGAAATGGTTCGGGATCGCGCATATCCTGGACCGTCACCAGTGCAGGACTCCTTGAAAATGCCATTTCTTTAGTAGGGGTGGCTGTTGGAAGTGTTGCTTCTTCTAAAAGGCCAAATTCTGATTCAAGACCTTGATGCCGATGGCTTGAGCGCTGCACAGGCATCTCCACTCGTAGGTGTCTCGTAGGGCTGGACCCAGGGCTCCTCACAGGGGTGCCGATCATTAGGTGGTAGTACCCAGCACCTCCACCAGTGTCGCGGGTTATAAAAACAGAGGGCTTATTTAAAAACACGGACAGTGGGACTTGTAGAGACGCTCTCAAAAGAAGGCCGATAAAATTGTCGTCTGTTTCATTCACCTGCGCTGCACCTCTCGAGCAAATCCGCGATCTTTGTGGGCATCGATATCTCGCAGCTAGACGCAGCTATGCACGCGGCAATACATACACAGTCAGGAAAGGCCCGAACAACCACTGTCTTGCAATATATATATATATATATATATATATATATATATATATATATATATATATATATATATATATATATATATATATACTACTTAAGTAAAAATATCTACCAAAGTATACAGAAAAACCACTCATGCTTCGTGATGCCATAACTGTACAACAAGTAGTACCCGCCTCAGATCATGGACTACGCGACCATGCGCACGATGCAACGAACTGAAGAGCGATTCAAAATAGGATAAAGAACGTGGGCTCCGGAAGCCCATTAATTTAATTCCCACACTTTCTGCGTCGATTCCAAACGTCAAGTGATCCTCCAAAATCACTACAACAAACTATTACAGAGCAATCGTTTCAAAGACTTGTTCCCGGAGCCTCCACGAGCAGTTTATCGCCGATCGAGAAACGTACGAGACTTCACCCAAAATACCAACGCCAGTCCATGTGGCGTGTCAACGATGTAACAAGACACGCTGCAAGGTGTGCCCCACATGACCACGACGCAAAATGTTAAGACGCTGCGTCAAACTTCCCTCCCCAATTAAGAGGCAATTTTGACGGGCACACGAACGATGCGACCGACTTGCTTGAATGCTCCTTGCGTAACCTACAATATATTGGCCAACGGAGACGTCCTTCTGATTGCACTTCAATAATCACAGGTCACACGTCTTGGGCCTGCCTAGCCTTCCCCTATCCAAACACCTCGCTATCCAGGACACTCCCTTTACAACATCACATGAAAAATACTCTAATCTGGTTTCAAATTGCACTACGAGAGGAAGTTTGTTATTATTTTCTTTTAGATGCGGAAGCATCTTATACTCGCGCCTTGTAGTGCGCCGTCCGCGCCGTCCGCGCCGTCCGCACCGCTTCTCAAACATTCGACAGCTGACGCGCGCGCATGCGCCGTCGCGCCGTCGCCCACCATCTGTGCCGCGCGCGCTTCTCCTTCGAGAACATTCGACAGCTGACAGCGCATGCGCCGTCGCGCCGTCGCCATCTGTGCCGCGCGCGCGCTTCTCCTTCGAGAACATTCAACAGCTGACAGTGCATGCGCCGTCGTGCTGTATATATACTCAAGGTCGGCGCTCGCTCGCTCAGTTTCCGCTCGTCGGTTGGTTTGTACGGCGCGTCGACGCCCAAGGTCGCGGTGAAATGAATTCCAACGAATCCACAAACACAATGATCGACGTCCCTTCGACCAGCGCCGTCCTTTCGCATACGTGTGTACGTGTTCACTCATTTAACACCCCCTCCTACAACCACGTTAAGCAATTTAGCCATCGACCCAAGTAAGTCGCAATTTAACACCCCATTTCACAACCACGTTAACCAATTTAGCCATCGACCCAAGTAAGTCGCACTTTAACACACCGTTAACCAATTATATGCTCCGCATCCTCCTCAGTGTTCCCCCGAGGGAAGCTGCGGGCAATTTTTTTTCATAAATATAAAGCCATAGCGTCTGGAATAAACGAGAACCCAGCGAGGCTTACATTTTTGTCAGCAAAACAGATAAATTAGCCATGGTTGTGCACATATACGTTTGTTCGCAGTTGTGATTACATATTGGTGACACCGGTTGCAACAGTTATTTCACCAGAACGCATGCACACTCTGTTACCAAACTGTGACATCAACGGTGATATTATGCTCGTGAATATTTTTTTTTGAAAACGAACGCGACTTGACATTATATTGCTTCCGTTATTGTTTTTATTTTTTCACAAATTTTGCATTATCATAAGTGTCCTGCATATTTTTTGTAACTTATCTTTTCACGTCACCTTGCCTTCCCATATTCTGTATCGCACAATGCAGCTGTGCTATTCCTACAATCACCATACTAAATGATGCGTAAGTCTGAATATCTGTTTGTTAACCTGTATGTATGTCAAAACTCGTTAAGGGTGATAATACAAAATGGAGGGCCTCTATGCCATGTCCTCAAAAAAAGCGCGTTACATATATATATATATATATATATATATATATATATATATATATATATATATATATATATATATATATATATATATATATATAGTCAAGAATGCCAAGGAAAATATAGGGGAACCTGTTGGACCAAACGGTAATGTAAATGTGAAGAAAAAAAGCGAGTGAAAAGGTTACTAGCCGTGGGCAGGAACCAAACCTGCGACCTTCGCACAACACGTCTGATGCTCCACCAACTGAGCTACCACGGCGGCCACCCCCCAACCAGTTATTTCAGAATATATTTTGAATTAAACGTGGGAGTGTCAGTCAGCGCAACAGGGAGTCAAGGCGGCGAATGTGGCACCCTCTTTATGAGCCTGTTTGGCGTCACGTAGCACGTGAACACATTGCGACCAGACAGCTGACCAACAGTCCCCCGTATACAACCTAAAGGTGCCAATTCTGCCAGGATGAGACCCTCGTTAATGAATCAGGAGAAGTAGTGCATACTTCAGGGCTCGTTTTTCTGTGTATGACACAACATTATTGAAATCTCTCAGACTAGAATGCCAAGGAAAGTATAGAGGATTGTATTGGACCTATTGGTAATGTAAATGTGAAGAAAGAAAAGCGGGTGAAAAAGTAACTAGCCATGGGCAGGAACCGAACCTGCGAACTTTCGAATAACGCGTCTGATGCTCCACCAACTGCAACTGAGCTACCACAGAATTTTAATGCGACATATCTGTAAGCAAACACGGCGGAAATCTCTGCGCTTCAACAATCAAAAAGCGTGACAACCCGTTGCAGAATCCACAAGAATTATGACTGAGAGCAGCCTTTCAAACACACACTCTTCGTCTGCCTCCCTAAATGAAGTTTCGCATTTCTCGCAATAAGCGCAGGAAGAAGGCGTATGTGTATGAGTATATAGAAAAATAAAAGATTTTAATGCCTTACTTTTTGTTGTCGTTGTTACAATGACTCCGAAAGCAGTAACACACAGATGGCTCTAGAATTGCGAGCGTGTTATTTTCCGCGCCATTTTTTGTCTCACTGCGCAGAAAAACAGGCGAAAAACGTATTAGGCTTGGCGGACAGTAACTAGAAAAACAATATTTGTACTGGAATAAAAAGTTCATCCGATTGGAGTATTTGACTGAACCGACTGTTCGTCAGGCAAGTTGCAACTGAGAGGACTAACGGTTACACTCTAATGTGTAAATATGAGGACAAATTGTTAGTCCCTACAGCTAGTATGTGGGGACTAACTCTATAGACCCTAGTGGCATTAGTCCTCAAGGGGAATTATGGTTGTGGCAGCTCCATTGGTCTCCAATAGGACGAGCCACACCCGGATTTGCCTTATACAGTGTTTTTTTCTGAACCCAGGTGATTAGAAATGCAAGGTGTTAAGATAATTCTGATCGGTATAAAAATAGCCAAATATTTACGTTTCTCAAGTAAGTAAGGTGAGCCAATGTTCATACGGTACATGCCGAATAAGCTAGACGTTCGCGCTCATGCGCCCAGAACAAACTACAGTATACTCACGGATCCAAATATCACATTAATTTTTCCGTACTATAAAAGTATGTGCAATCGCTCGAGAAAACTATGACATTTCGTGACGAATCGGCTCTGTGTAGATAATGTTGACTCACATCTACGTCTTCCAGTTCACATGTACACCTTCGAGTTGAAATAACGGATATACTAGCCGAAGTGACTACTGTGGCAACAGAAGTGTATGTGCCGCTTAGCCCTACACTGCACTTTTTCAATACGTGAGTACTGATGTCCAGCATTTGCTAGGGATACACTACAATCACTCCTCGGCTCCCTGCATTACGGTGATTTGTTGGCACAATGTAGCTCACTCCGCGCTGCCTTAAGAACACAAGATGCTCATCCCCAGGCGAGAAACAGATGAAGCGGTGCAGACGAACGATAGTACAGGCAAGTTTGGCAGAGCCAACCAACAACAAAGATCCGCAATGAAGCTTACTTACAAAGCCGTAAACCACGTGGGGGAAGATTCGTGAAACCAGTGCAACACTACTAAGAATGAAGCTAAAGACATGCAATGAAACGGGATAGTCGAGGTTTGCGAGAGAAGTCTTACACAACCTGCGCGGCCGAACCTCGAATGTGCCACGGTTGTCCGGCACGGGCACCACGGCCCGTTTTCTTGATCCGAGGGGCTTTGTAAGCAGGCGAGCAGGACAATTTGTATGCACGGACTCACTCGGCTTAACGAGATTCGAGGCTTCCGTTGCCGTTCGTCGGCTTGTTTCAGAAGCTCGAGGTCCCGCGCATCGTTCATCTTCATTTTGTTTAGCACAGGAGGTGCTCTCTCCTTCACTCTATTTCTTTGTCCGCTATAGATAGATAGATAGATAGATAGATAGATAGATAGATAGATAGATAGATAGATAGATAGATAGATAGATAGATAGACAGATAGATAGATAGATAGATAGATAGATAGATAGATAGATAGATAGATAGATAGATAGATAGATAGATAGATAGATAGATAGATAGATAGATAGATAGATAGATAGATTTTTGGGCGGCTGGGCTTTCGCTGTTGTGCTGCAGTACTCGCGGTGAATTTTACTGTAAAGACTACTATGTTCAAATGAAGTTCATCCATCTCTTCCTTATATGTAATGTTATGCTAACGCTGAAATATCTCGACTTGTATTTCGATTTGTAGATCTGTTTGTTCTGAGCGTTGCTCTTTTATTGATTATTTGAATTAGTCTTCAGTGAGGTGACCATCTCCTAATAAGCAATCATTATAGTGGTAATAATCACCTCAAGTATCAGAAGAGTTACTTTATCTTAGCTCAGTCACTTTATCTTAAATCTAGAAGTAAAACATCGTACTCTGTTGGGATTTCTGTGGTTTTTCTGCTACACAATCTATTTCAATAGATTCAATTGATTGGTTGCTTTCAAAGAAAATGAATTTGCATTGTCGTTGGTAATCCTGTTCGTTTTGCTTCGCTTTTTGTGTATTATTCTTTGTTTCGCACATAATTTTTTTCATTTTAATTATTGCAGATTTCAGTACCCTGTTTGGGAATGCTGGAGCTTTTCAATGCGCTTCTGAGATTTCTCTCCTAGCCTCTCTCGCTTTCGTGACAATCCCTTGTTGTACGTCGTCAAACATTTCCCTGCAGATAGTGGCACTTATCCATGGATGGGTACATGCCACTGGTGTGCGGGTATGTGCAACTGATGACTGACGCTCTAGTATCTACCCACGAACAATGAGAACACACGTAAGCAACTATAACGCGTGAGCGTTATGAAAAAACTCTCATTGGCAGCGTTGACCCGAAGAATGCAAAAAATAAATGTTAGGGTCCCAGCAAGAATCAAACTCAAGCATTCTGCGTGGCTATCCACCATTCTACTACAGAGCCACGCTAGGCCTCGGATCGACTTTTCAAATCGATGCTGATTCTCGTGAAACTTCAATTGTGGTGGCCGTGCTGGCTATCCACTTTTGTAAACATTACGCATGAACTCGTATGTTACAGCCATTCCGTCAGGTTAACGTCAATTGTAGTGAAGTCCGATGCGATGAAGTTGATGAAGTAGCAATGCGATGAAGTAGCAGTGTCAAGGGCTGCCATTCTTGCGAGCACCAGCGCTTTACTTCACGTTATCGCTTCCGGTGTTGCTAATAATGGTGTTCCTGTTGGCATCGTTACCCAAATGAAGAAAACTGGTTATATAAATTTCTGGAACTCTTACAGATATGTCTGTGCATGCAACATTTACGCGTATACACTGCGTCTTTTCCTGACGTCTTGCTCAATAAAAAAATTGCCCGCAGCTTCCCTCGGGGGAACACTGAGGAGGATGCGGAAGCGGTTCCGCCAACAGTTTGGCCGGCGCTGGTCGAAGGGACGTCGATCATTCTGTTTGTGGATTCGTTGGCATTCATTTCACGGCGACTTCGGACGTCGACGCGCCGTACAAACCAACGGACGAGCGGCAACTGAGCGAGCGAGCGCCGACCTTGAGTATATATACAGCGCGACGGCGCATGCGCTGTCAGCTGTCGAATGTTCTCGAAGGAGAAGCGCGCGCGCGGCACAGATGGCGACGGCGCGACGGCGCATGCGCTGTCAGCTGTCGAATGTTCTCGAAGGAGAAGTGCGCGCGGCACAGATGGTGGGCGACGGCGCGACGGCTCATGCGCGCGCGTCAGCTGTCGAATGTTCGAGAAGCGGTGCGGACGGCGCGGACGGCGCACTACAAGGCGCGAGTATAAGATGCTTCCGCATCTAAAAAATCAACACGGTCGCCTTCCTTCTGCATGCTTCGCATAACGTCGATTACCAAGGTATGTGAGATCTGTCAATTTTTCCTTCCTCAGCGGCCCGCTGCTTTCACAGTTTAGATGTCGAAGGAGAGGTAGCGAGATATTAGAAATATTAACATAGGCCCACTTGTTTGATTGATATGTGTGGTTTAACATCCCAAACCACCATATGATTATGAGAAACGCCGTAGTGGAGGGCTCCGGAAATTTGAACCACCTGGGGTTCCTTAACGTGCGTCATTATCTCAGCACACAGGCCTACAGCATTTTTGCTTGCATCGAAAAAGCAGTCACCGCAGCCGGGATTCGATCCCGTGATCTGCAGGTCAGCAGCCGAGTACCTTAGCCACAAGACCAAGTACCACAGCAGGGTGACCCTGCGCCACTTGAAATCAACTTAGATATTATGCAAGGTTTTTTGCAGGAAGTTGAACACCGAAAGTCCTCTTTGCTTGCATTTTCGGCATGTGAACTATTTCTTTGTAGAATTACATAAACGTCTTTGATGTGCTCAACCTTCTCTAGCATCTTCACTAAGAGTGGCTCCAAGATCTTTTCCAAGTCTTAGCCAACAAGCCAGGTGATCTTACAATAATTAGGCCTCTGTCTCCGCTTCTTGTTTTTTGCAACCAACTGAAGACTACAGAAAGATCATGTTATCTATCAATAAACTTTATTGCTCAGCCTAAACCTCATCACAAGGAACTTACTATTATCCATAATTTGACAGCTCGACAAATTTTTCGTATTGACTGCTGGGCTAAATATTGAGTGTTCTACTCTTATATTGCGGCCCATGGGTAGCGGGGCTATGTCGAGCTGTAATGTGGCAGCTTTTTCTCACTGAATATTATCTACTGTCAGACAATTCTTTTCGCTTTCACTATATTAAATCTTTTTTAAATAAATAATAATAGAAAACAGAGTTGTTGAACACTAGAACAAACCGGTGCACATTAACAGCGGTCGGCCCCGCCGCGGTGGTCTAGTGGCTAAGGTACTCGGCTGCTGACCCGCAGGTCGCGGGTTCGAATCCCGGCTGCGGCGGCTGCATTTCCGATGGAGGCGGAAATGTTGTAGGCCCGTGTGCTCAGATTTGGGTGCACGTTAAAGAACCCCAGGTGGTCAAAATTTCCGGAGCCCTCCACTACGGCGTCTTTCATAATCATATGGTGGTTTTGGGACGTTAAACCCCACATATCAATCAACATTAACAGCCGCACTGAGTGAGTTGCGACAGCATGTTTCATTTTTCATTTTTATAAAAATAACGTTTTTCAAAACCCTAACTTTATCTTCACTACGCCGAATGCTGGGCACATCAGTTATTGGCGTCAACTGTCAACCTGGCAAGACATATTGTTAGGCTACTTGGTGATTTGGAATCAACATATTTGATGAGAGAAAGAAAACGAGTAGTTATATAAAAGAAAGAGCGCTGTCTTTTTGTTTTGTTTTCTCCGGTTTAGGATCTTTTTTGTCTATAGATAAGACGTGGATCTTTCCTGCTTATCTGTCATCATTCCGTAGTTCCACTGTGACGCCTCCTTTTCTTCCGCTGTGCAAATGTAGTGATGCCAACCTAGATAGCCTTTTTTATACAGCAATGTCAGGAAGCTGCAGCAACAAACATGAAAAGAAAGGAGTCGTTGAAAACGTTCCAAGTTTGTGAAAAGTTTCCTCTGATGCAGAACTCTTCCAGCACACATGAGTCACGCGACGAAAATTACAGAGAGAAGGACAGTTTCAAGGGGTCGTTTTTCTATTTTAGACAGAACAATACCTAAAACGAACAATTAACAGAGAACAGTACAGGGGTTATAAGAGGCAGTAATCTTGATATAAACGAGAAAAAAACTTGAAGCGGATGAAAAAAAAAACTTACCGTCGGCAGATGCGAAGTTTTGAACTTACGAATACAGTGAAATCTTGCAACTAGTAGGTGACTATAAAATTGTTTATTCAAGCGGCGTTCGCATTACAGGAGGGCAGTCATAATGAATGATAATCACGCAACTGTGCGCGGACACAGCCAAAAGAAGTCACCTATGGACTCGCTGTAGTGAATTAGGTGATACTACACGTTTGCGGCACGTCATTTCGTAAATTATTTGATATAGATGCCGCAGCGGACAGAATCAATTGATCAGTCAGTGATACGCTAGAAAGGAAACATAACATGCAGTTATGTGAGCAGAGAGTCTGATGTAGAACATGTGGTGCTATAAGTAAGCTCCAAAGCATGTTTGCTTGCATGACAGTGTTAACGCAGAAAAAACAAAGAGTAAATAGTATTCAGCATTGATCTAATTTTTTTTTATGTCGCGACTCCGCGAAAGTTGTTTGTAGCTTACCGAAGGGTTTCAGAGAAGTGTCGGAATTGTATTACGCCGAGAAATTCTGTCTTTTGTTGTTTTGAATTTTTAGTAGAATTTGTTCGGTTTGGTTTCGCAGCATATTGTGGTACATTTGAGCCGACCTATGCGAGGACCAACGGAAACCAAGCGCTCATTTTAGCTCGAATTAGTCGTTCTGTATACAATTATTTGTTGTGGCACCAGTTCGATTTAACCGAGTTTTGCTGCATACATTCGAACAACGCGTCCCATAAAGTCTCTTGACTTTGAGATCTCCTTCTTTATACTAAATGACTGTGACTTGACAGAACATTTAGTAACAAAATTCTGATTCTTTTGCTCTAACAACTGAGCTACAGCGGCAGTCATCCGGCCGTGCACTATCCTTATGACTGTATCTATAATAATTAAGCTGAGAGTGTTAATCAGCACTGCTCGTAGCAGGAACGGCGAGTGTCACTCCCGTTTAGTCATCTTCAGCATTACTAACAGCCTTACCTGGTCATGTTTTTACTCACGTCTACTCACAAGTATTGAACACAGTGTCGTTCAAACACCGTTTCAACATTTAATCATTAGATACGTGAATCCCGTAGGGGGGGGGGTATCTTTATCCCCCCCCACCAACTATTCCAAGCAATTTCTTGGTTATTATAGATCTTATGCTGTCATCTCATCTAAGAAAAATGACTTTACTAGTTAGGAAGCACTCAGAACTCGCTTTCGAAGATTAAATAGAAACGGCACAAAAAATCACCTATTATGGAAGATATTGGTAAATTGACACCACGGTCGAAGACCCTAAATCTAGGCTGTCGGATCATGAGTTGACTCTCTCGGGCTCACTCAGAATCAGATAAAGCCGCGAGTATAAGTGAGTCCAGGTGAGTTATGTTTTGATAAGTATGAGTCTGAGTGAGTCCATGATGAAAATTTTCGTGAGTGTGTGTCGGAGTGAGTCGAAGGCTCGAAATATATTCAATGAATGAGTCTGAGTGAGTTCCTTCAGTTTTACCGACCTATGACTGTGACACACTTTTTTCTGCAGGC
This sequence comes from Rhipicephalus annulatus, assembly GCA_013436015.1. NCBI lineage: Eukaryota > Metazoa > Arthropoda > Arachnida > Ixodida > Ixodidae > Rhipicephalus > Rhipicephalus annulatus. The sequence continues at coordinate 104,217 of WOVY01011159.1, forward strand.
CAGCGCACCAGCTTATGGCATGAAGTCTGCGAGAATGAGATGTTTAATATGAGTGAACGGAAGGACTCAGAATAATAGGAGAGGCTCGTTTCTTTTTGTTAGACGCAAAAGTAAAGAGAACCAAGAGACTATTATTCGAAGAAAAGTTTACGGGCAGATATATGCAGTAACTGCGACAAAGATGTCAAGAAAATGAAGTCGATTAAAAGATAACTTTGAGATGAGCATTTTAAAGCTGTCTACTTCATCATCAAAGCACGACAGCCTCACGTAAACGTACAGGCGCACCGAAATGGCCGAACCACATCAGTGCACACAGTGGTCGGCTGCACCTACACGGGCCCTGTTGGGCTGAACCACCGCGGAATAGCGCCCGCGTTGCAGGAACGAGTAAAGCGTGACGATTAAAATGAATTTTCAAGCGGAACCGACTGCCCGACAGATGGCGCGTCGCGGAAGCTCCCCTATCCACGCACGCGCACCACCATCACTGCGGGCTCCCCTGGCTCTGTTCGATCCGGCCACCCGGCACATCCCTAAAAGTCTGGCAACATTGGGCGGCGCCTTTTCGTAACGTGGGATATAGCGTCGCTTCCAAAAGCGCTGTGTGCTGGCTGATAAGTTCAAGAGGGTTTCAGACACAATCAAAAAAGTTTTCACAAACCTGAGTAAGGCAAACGCGGTATTTTTTTATTTCTTCTCTATAAACGCAGGTGTCCTATAATGACCAAAAATCATCTGGAACAGTAATTATGAGTGTCAAGTTAATGAACTTCGTAAGCAGTGAAGTAAGGCGGTTATGCCAAAAAGAATTGAAGTCCCTAATGCAATGGACTGATTGTAGCTTTGAGATTTCGAAAAAGCGGCCTTTAAGTTTAATAAATGTGAGGTAAAAAAATTCAACTACATTCAACAGCTTAACCGAAACCGCAACACGCAGGAGCTGAAGGGCCATGTTCTTCCAACATATTATGAGCATTTGGGCGTCATTATACAATTCATCAGCCAACTTTGTAGTTTGAATGCGTGCGCTACACTTGTAGTTACAGAGCTGAACGCGGAAGAAGTACACTTTCGAAGTCGACGTGTTGAATAGTGACGTCCTTCTTCTCGTCTACTTACTGGGATAATCGCGGTTTCAGTTTCGCCCTGAACATTGCACTTGGCCAATTTTGGTTACCTACTCATTTGCACTTGAGGCCGCTTTTTTTATATCTTAGAGCTGTGATGATCTATTACGCTGAACAACTTCCATTCTCCCATTTCTCATAACCGCCGAACTCTACTAACATGCAATAATTAATTTAATGTTCCTAATTACCGTTCTAATCAAATGATGCGTTTAGTTATCTGAAGATGCCTCTGGCTACAGAAGATGTAATTCTGGAGACATCGAACAGATATAGCGTTCCCCTGACTTTTGGGTGTTTTTGGCATATTTTATGAGACACCTAGTGTTCTGCTTGACACAGGTGCACGCGGCGGTCGGTTGGCTTGCAATGCATGCAGCGTGTATTTAGGTACGTGACGACACACGTGAAAGCCATTCATATTTCTTCTGATTTCACTGGCGTATTGTTGCTCAGACACAGAAGTATCCTTTTTCGCAGAAGTGAACCCTGTGATGGTGCGTGATGATTTAGATGATGAACAAACGGCTGATAATGCTTATCACCAAGTATCATGATAGTGCTGAATTTATTCTGGTGCCGCTGAGTGTTATGACGACCTCCCTTCTGTGGAAGCAATAATGACCCACATTAACCATGCATGACACTTTGGAATGTGGTGGTATCAAAAGAGCAAATTTCCTGCGACAACGCGTAAACAAAATTTCATTGGCAAGGATAATGTGGTTAGGTAGGCATGTAATTTTATTGCCAGTGTATTTTTTTCTTATTGTTTTGACATTGCTTATCTCTAAATATTGTTTACGTGCCAAAGTCTTTGTAACTATTCCTAACTTTATATTTGTCACAAAATGTGCATTTCTTGCAGCGAATCTTTAGCAAATGGCATGTCGGCATCGCAAATAAAGCTTCTAATGCACAGGGTGTTCCAACTATCACACCGCATGATTAAATAAATATCAGTAACAGCGTTATGTGAAAGAAATTTGGTACACATGATTCCCAGTAGACTAGATTAGCCATATTTTTTCTTTAGTAACGTTTAATGTTTTAACAATAATTACATATATAACTACAAAGTACTTCTGTAACTGTCAAAATCGATTAGTCATATCTATGCATGTTCAAATGATGTTTAATTGTACTATCTTCAACAAGGCACTAAATACATGCCCATATTCGAAAAATAATAAAAGAGCCTGTATACTATAATCAATGCTGTGTTAAATAATCGATTCGTTGGTATAAAGAAATCTATCACCGTATAGTGCTGCGTCTTTTGTTACTCTTATCGTATTTTTTCGTACTGATGACTAACTGGGTCTCTAAAACCACTCATTATCTTTATTCGATGGGGGAAGCAATTCTTAAAAGAGAGAAAAGAAGAAAAAAGTGAGCCCCAGAACCGTCTCTAAGGGGAGGACTCCTCAACAGTAGCTCACGAGGGATGGGGGTAAGAAGGGATTAAAAGGATAGGGAGGAATTAAAGACATAGATATAGGGAGAGGCGCACGGACAGAGAGACCACATACGGAAATAAGGAGAAAATAGTAAAGATGGACACGGTCACAGGAGTCGGAAAACAGGGCACCACTCAGAGAGAGATCTCGTCGGCGTCAGGAGATGGCGTTGGGCGAGCAAGACGGCCAGAGCTACGCTGTTTATTTATTCATTTATTAGAATACCCTCAGGGCCCGTAGGGCATTACAGAGGGGGTGGGTACAACATTTTATAACACACAAGAAAAAAAAAAGACAAAATAAAGAAACAAGTGTCAGATGCGCAAATCAGGAAGGCAACATAAGTCAACTAAAAATGTATAAGTAAGAATTCAAGCACATACAAGACAAAGATAGATAATGGAAACTGCGTATAGTTACAAACATTGCTGAGAAATTGCAGTCTTAAATAACAAAGGGTCTGTTATTGTTACAACGGAAGAGGGAAGGTGGTTCCAATCGACGGCTGTTTTCGGTAAGAAGGCTGCTGAAAAGAATTTGGTGCGGCAAAACGGAATGGCAACCTTATGTTGTCGGAGATCGCGGGGGCACAACCGGTGGGTACAGAATCCAGCAAGCGAGTCCCCTTTATTCACGTTCTCTATTTCTTGGTAACATTCTCTTGTAGTAATGCTAATAACAGTTAACTATTATTACTTGGGATGTTAATTTTTTGTGTTCTTTCAATCTTTGTTGATTGTTTGTCATTTTGTTGCTGCCTGTAACAACGGGAACATGGACCATATTAAACCTTACTTGCATTATGTCCGTGGCACTCCACTTGAGTCGTTTTATATGAGATTGTGCACGTACGTTGCCGATTCAGTCCTAGTGATGCATTACACATCTCTACGGGTAGACCCATGCTTCAACCTTTATACTCTTAAAAGGTTATAAGCATGTTCCTCAATTCTTCACAATTTAATTACAGCTTTTCTTAGAACAGCGTGCAGCAATACCTTCTTACGAAAACTTATGAGTCGGCACACCTCACTGCTGCTCAGCAGTAGTGGCTCATACAGAAGATATATAAACACAGTAGCGCTAACCTCTGCACGTGGAGCACAAACAACCGTCAAAGGCAATCGAAAAAGCATCCTGGCACTTTAAAACCATTCAAGTCATGAAGCAAGCAACTACAGTAATGTTTCTGGCACGCAGTAATAGAAAATGCTTCATTACTATCTCGAATTAGAAACGAAACCCGAATATGGTGTGTCATTTCTGTTGAATACTTTAGGCAACTTGTTGCCTGTTACGCAATACATATCAACGACGTGGTTGGACGTCTTTAAAACGAATAATGACGTTTAGCACAAATAATTTGTATTCATTCGGAGATATTCCTATTTCTCAATTCCTTCTAAATCTGGCCATATCCCTATATACCTACCATCATTTTCGGAAAGAGCAGCATTTCACAACATTTTGTTTATAGACGTAAAATGTTGGAATGGGACACGTCCGAGAAGACACATTGAAAAAGTGTGAGTGTCACAGACAAAAACGAATGAATTAAGGAAGGCTGACACCACGAACGCTCTCACGAAGGAAGCTGCTGTACGTAAGCTGAGATCCACGCGACTTGTGCTTCTTCGCCTTCTCAGCCGCATCTAAAGACGTCAGCCAGGCCATCTCCAATAAAAAACAGTATGCGTGCGCATAGAGTACATATATAAAGAAGCAACGCTTGATTTAAGACAAGGCTTCCATGCTTCACTCAAGCGAACCGAACGGGAAAAGCAAAATTGATATTTTGGAAAACTGGTATTGACAATATTGCGCAAAATAAATAGTAGAGAAACGTATATAAAAAATCAGCTCCGAGCGAATCCTAATAGATCTCTTGCCAGCCGACACGAAACTTTGCCGGAAAATTCATTTCCTCGCGTCCTGACGTGTGCCCTCGCGCATCGTCCGCGACAGCGTGGTTGCCTCGTTTATTGATATTTTAGTTTGGCGTATTTTGTCAGTCCTTCGTTTTGTTCGACTTTCTTGATAAGAACATGCTAGCAAGACGTTCCGTCTTCTTGGTAAAAATTTTTTCTTTAACGAACGCATTCAATAGTCGATCTCTCGCAAAAAAAAAGTGCGCGGAAAGGATTTCCCTGTTTAATTTTTTGTCCCGTGGTGATTCGGAATCACTATCTTCTCCATCAAGTCTTTATTATATTGTTCATTTTTGCTGCCCTCTGTTTTCATGGCTCTGAAAAGTGTCCCTACAGTGAAACCTACTCCGCGAGTCCTCTTAATGTTTTTGCGGCATTTTGCTTCCTGTCGTCTTCAATCACCCACGCAGAAAATCTGCCTTGCATATCGATATTTTCCTGAAAGAGTTCTTCGCCCGAAGTCGGCACATGGCCCGTTCAATCCCGTCGCAAAAGCGGGGAAGGGCTTCATGGTCACGCAAGAGTTTCGCTGTTTAACGTTAACTTCTAATGATTGTCCGACAAGGACGCGAAATTTAAAAGGCCCTCAACAGCCACTAAAATGCAAAAAAGGAAAACAGGCACTTATTTTCTCAGAGTCTTTCTGTCCTTTTGGTAAACTTGGTGATGTCATCAGTGTGAGTCACGCGAGGTCGCGAAAGCACAAAATGTCTATTGGTTCATATACAAGAATTATCAGTAGTGAATGGTCTTTTACATTTTTGACCCTTTATTACGTGTCTCGCCTGACCATTGTACGCGACCAACTGATGTCCATGATAACAGCGTGTACTCGACAAGCGCGGTACCCTAATCTCCATGTTCAGTGCTGACATTGTTCACATGCTTCATGAAGAAGTAAGGGGCGAGCAGATTGTAGGATGGGCAGTGAAAGCGAGATGGAGACCACTTCTTCGTTTTCGAAGTAGGAGTGACTTCATCATAACCAATATAAGCCTGATTACACCAATTGTAAGACAATGCGTCTCCTATATATCAACAATTAACCCGGTTTGCCTTCTTTTGGAATCCAGTCTGCGATCCCTGATGAACAGCGGTTATCCTGCCTTTACGCGCTAATATCCCGGCCCATATTCATTTCTTCTTCTTAATTTCGACTATGCTATACTGAACCCCGGTTTTTTCCCTAACATACTGCACTCTATTCTTCTCCTTTAGGTTACTCCATCATTTTCAGTTGGTGGCTGCGTCGTCCTCACTTTAAGTTGAACCCTCCTTGAAAGGTTTCTGTTCCGTAGGTAAGTACAGGTAAGATTCAGCTGTTACATAATGTCCATTTGATGCATGATGACAAAACAACAATTTATGCTTTGACAATACTCACTGAATGTGCTAAACCCCAATACCATTATTGTAGTTGCTTCCTTCTCATGGTTTGTCTTCACAGTCATTATACCTTTCCTAAACAGACGTATTCTTTCACAACTTTCAATGATTGTCTCCGTATACTTACTAAAACAAGCTGTTCTCTGCCAAGAGTGTTCTAATTAGTTTTATGAATATCACATTTCGGATATACCATTTTGCTTTGAGGCCATCTATTTGCGAGAAAAAAAGCCAAACTATATATGCATAATTTAGGCAGTGCCTTCATTTATTTTCCGACTGACTGTCCCATGGAGTTCTCCTTGCACAACTGATACAACAGATAGTTGTCTGATGAAAATTGGAAGTGTTTTTTATCACCCAGAATGCCATTGGTCGTTGGTCGAGCAAACTTTTAACCACTAGCCGCCATCATCAAAAACGACAAGCTCGCATGCTTGTAACCAGTGCTGCAGCTTCCGGTGCTGGTGGAAAGCAAAAAAAAAACTATTTATATTTGTTCTTATATAGCATACGGTAAATATAAGTGTTGATATATTATACATTGAGGTTTTTTTTTCAAGTCTTGTTGGTTGGTAGGGATAGCATAGCGTGCCTTGTTTGTGAGGTGTTTAGTTACAACGCTGTTACAATCACTGCAGTTGTAGAAGATGCAGCGGATAAAAAGAGAATGTGTTTACTCAACGTAATTCGTGATAACCACATATACAAGAGACGCATCTTGGCAATCACGACATCGCTGACAAAGAAAGCAGTGAAATACATAGCTGTGTAGAAGGTGCGTGGGTACAAAAGAAGCCGCGGTGTTTTATCTCGCCTACGTCATATTATTGCAGTTATTCATAATATTACATATTCATGTTTCTTTCACACAATAACAAATGAAACGTACATTTATCCTGTCTAGAAGGGTCAGAAAAAGTCACGCATGTCTGACTGAGCGTCAAACCCAATTCTAGACACACATAATTCAAGCATCAGAGGCCGTTAGATCAGGAACGATGAATAAACACAGGCAGTTACGTATCCTCTGCATATTCGATAATACACATACACGATAAATACTCTTCTGCAAATTTTCCGGCGTAGCACCGACGTATAAGAGCTGAACAGAGGTGCGCCATGACAATAAACCAACCTTTGTAGAATCTGATCTTGCATGTCGTCAATAAATAACGCTACAGCTGAAGGCGATCAAGAAACTGCTAAAGATTCGCGAAAAACCTGACCTGGACAAGCGGCTGTGATATCGATGTCACGTTTCACGTCAGATTGAGGGTCTCCTACTGACGACGTTTGTATGCACCTGCCGTGTAATGTGCAATCTTTCCGTCACTTTCATTTCTTTCTTTTCAGCCCGCCCTCCCGTTCCCGAACGTAGGGTAGCAAACTGGTTATTTTGCACTGGTGGGCCTCCCAACCGCTCCTTCTCTCTCATCTATTCTTCCTTCTAAAAACAGAGTGCAGCAAAAAAAAGAGAAGAAAAACTCCCAAGCATTTCCCCGAGGTTGAACATGGTCAAGTGCGAATGCACGGGGTGATGCAATGAGGGGTATTTATTAATTCGCACTATTATATTTAATAATCACACTATGGTGCCTTTATGGTGTAATGGTTCCTGGGAATCGCAATTTGATCACACGGGGGAGTTTATGTTAACTCACTGGCGAATGCCAACGGATTTTAACTTTACTCCCCCTCATAGCAACACCCCGTACATTCGCACCTAACCATGTTCACCCTTGGGGAAATGCTTGGGAGTTTTATTACTGATGATGATGATTAAAGTGTAATTAATGAATTTAAGTGTTCGCGGCAGGCGCTCCCAGTGGACCTCGGACACGGACATGGTCAGGAACGCGTGCGGCTTGCCCAACTGGTGGATCATTGCGAAGAGTTCACTCCTGCGATCCTGCCAGTACTGGACCGTATTTGGAACGCCCCGCATGAATGCGAGGTCGCGGTCCAGCACCTCCTCCAGGAAGTTCTTACCGCCACTCTCGAGCTGCTCGCGCGTGATGGAACCAGTGGTCTCGTTGGTGCGAAACATCATGTGGCTTTCCGCAACGTTGTACCGCATCACTTTCGCGGCCATGTACAAGACGTGCTCCGGCGTTGCTCCACGCCGGTCGGTGCGCCGTATCTGGCTGCTGGCCATGGCAAATGGCGTGGAACGCGGACCGATGATCTTGCGAGGCACGCCCATGTATATCGTGGAGAAGGCGAGCTCTTCCGCATACGCATCCATGAAGAGCGCCAGTGGGACGCGGTTCTCACCCGGAGCGAGGTGCAGGCTATGCGACTGATCGATCAGCTTGTCAGCGGCAGCGGCATCGTCCAGTTCACCGCTTCGCTCCCCATCATCTCTCATCAAGAGAGCGCGCGGTCGTTGCTCACCCTCCTCATTAAAGAAAATCGTCTTTGACATGGCATTGAGGGCAATGGCTAGTTGTACGGGGTCGTCCAAATCTATGTTCTCGGGGACAGTCTCGATGTAATCCTCGTCGTCTCCCCTCTGGGCGCGTTCACCTTCACAAACGGCCGCATCATCGTCATCGAAGACACCCAGCCGACTCCAGTAGATGAGCACGCCGCTAGCGACATGCAACGGCGCATGCTCCAGGTGCTTCAACCACGCCAAGATGTTACCGCGCTTCACCAGTGCCGCGCCTGTACGTAGCCGGACTCACCAGCCTCCGCTTCACGTGCACGTCTATCGCAACGTCCACGGGAACCAGCCGCGGAAGACACTCCACCACGCTCGGAACGTCGATGGGCACGTTCATCATCTGTCCCTTAATGCCGTACTGACCGTTGCCCCGCGTGAGCCGCCTGGTGCTCATGAAGAGGAGTCGAGGCGACATGAGGCGCTCTTTCATCGGGTTCAGATCGGGGAGGTCCGCGGGACGAGGCGGGTACGCGTAGCCGTGGCTCTTGCTCAACGGCGGAACACGCCCGGCCAGCAGGGACTCTCGGCAAGACGCACACACCCGGAACGCACCGAAGGGAGCCAGCCGCGGGTCTTGCGCATCTATGTCGTCGCATCGGTGTTCGCCCGACCGTCTTCCGAACTCGTTCCAAAGAATCCGCAACGCGTTCAACCTGTTGGTCTCGTTCCTCACGCCGGAAATGCAGCTCAGGTTGTTATCGAACCACAGCCGCTCACACACGGCGCAGCTGTGACCGAAGCTGCGATCCACAAAGTCGCGTTTGAAACGCGCGTCCAGACAAACAAAGTCCAGGGCTCGCACCCTCTCCCGCGCGGCACGTCCACTGGCTCCAACGGCTTCGGGAACGTCCACTCGCCGTTGACGATTGCGAGCGGCGTCTTGACGCTGGCCTTCATCGCCCTTCTCCGCCTGACGCTTGCGTCGTCGTTCCGCTTCTTGGGCCGGGTTCGCGGCTCGATGCTGACGCCTCATCTCGCCCTCGCGAGCGCGCAGTTCACCATCCTCTGCACGCTTCGCCCGCTTGTCTTCGGCCTCGCGAGCGCGCAGTTCGACATCTGCTGCACGCTTCGCCCGCTTACGTTCGGTCTCACGAGCCCTTCGCAGCGCCGCTTTGTCTTCCAACGTCGGCGAAACCACCGCGGTACCGTCACCTCCAACGACGGGTGCAGTGCTGGCATTCGGTTTTACTGCATTCGTTGTTGATGGTAGCGTTGCCTCCGGGACATCCATCGCACGACCCGCTCTCGACGGGAGACTGAGAGAGAAGGCGGGCGTACGAGAGGGAGGGCTGCGCGCGCAGCTGCAGCGAGCGAGGAGAGCGGAGGAGCGAGCGAAGGGGGAGGGGGACGCGCGCAGCGGCGTTAAAGATATGAGGCGCGTTACTGACACCGATATAAGCGTCGCGTCCGTGGCTTATTCGGTAGAGCGTCGCGCTGCGGCCCGCCAAGTCCTCTTTCTTTTAAAGATAGAGAGAAGACTGCGGACGCCGCCGACGGCAGTGGATGGTTTGGGGTCGCTTACAAAAATATTCACACTTAATATATTCTGAATTGATAGAAAACATGCAGCTAACCTTTTCTGAAGCATTTTGTGCTTGTCGTTTCTTGTACGTTTCATCATTTCTTACATGGTCGCATTTTCTTTATTTACTTCCGTGTGGAGTATTTTTAATGGCAGCATCAGTAAATTACGAGGGTTAGCAACTCATCAATAAATAGTTTAATTGTTATTTCTCTGTAGCTGCAAACCTACATGAAATTTGGTATTCTTAAGGAATGCTGACAAATTAAGTAAAGAAAGCACGTCATTATATATGAGCTAGAAAGTGTGTCGTAAGGAAAACTAAATGGGCTGCTTTCACGGCAGTATTCAATAGAAAAATAACTTGAAAAGACACTGTAAAAAGAAACAGAAAAGCTACAAAAAAGTTGTAATTGAGTCAAAAGTCACTCTATGTGCGATTGGTGACGCGAGAAATATGGCTTGAGCCTTGAAACATGCCCACATCACTTTGTGGTAGCCGACGGGAACGTTTTTGGGCTGAAAGATATCCCAGGCAATGCATATTTGTTGTGCAAATAGCAGAGATAAGTTTCCCAGCATCGCGGAAGTGTTCGTCATATTCAACACCGACAAAGAGGCTGCTTCGAGGGGACAGAGTCAAAGATTGGGGGGATACACGTAGGGCTGTTTTCGATAAAGGGGTGTTTTCAGATTCAGGATAAAGCTGGTCCTAGAACGACACCAGCAACTCTCATAGGTTACTGATTGCCCGTATTCGTGAAGAAAACCTAGTCTCAGGATGAGTGGACGAGAGCACAAAAGGAATACGAGAAAACACCCTGTGAACGTCAATGCACGTACTTGAATACGTGCTGTGCACATTCCAGTCGGCACCACGAGATGGCTATCTGCCTTGGGGAAAGGGGGCTCTTGCCAAGGGGTACTTACTTTTCTCAGTTCGGCTGCGAGGGCACTGATCGTAATTGCATAATCAGCACCGGTGGGACGAGGGCTGTGACAACATGATTATCGACGTATACGGAGATGTCGGCAAAGACAGTCTTATGACTTTCGGAAACTACTGAAAATTAAAACGGTCGTCGTCGGGTCGTTCTATGTAAGGAGGCCAAACTGTTCGTTGGCCGTGGCTTCACCCCTCGGACCACGGTTTCTAGTTTCTCCCATGGAGACTCGGTGACAGGCTTCTAAAAGAAGCATAAGAGGACGAAGACAATCTAGGTGACGTGATGGTGATCGTGATTGCTGGCGCTGACCAATATGACGAGCTTGCTGGCCCTTTCGGTACGCTTCGAGTTCGCAGGGGCACTCACCGTAGCGCGGGCACCGGCCATCAGGGTGGAAGCCGCGGAAACTTTGTTGGCTATACAGACGATTGTGATGAACGCTTCGCCACAGTAGTAGAAAGCGGATGGTTATTCAACGTCCACCACACGCGTGCCTTTTTAGCGTTCTGTCTCGATGCGCTCGGGAACATTGACGCGGCTGGCGGACTCAAAAAGGTGCCCTAGAATTTTTGGCTAACCAGATCCATTGTATGCATAGTGGGACCAGGAGCGTTTGTTGCAAAAGGTCTGAGAGACGCCACGTAAATCAGAACAGAAATTTCAGGTCTTGGTGGTGCGAGTGGGGCGATCACCTGTCTGATTTCATTTTAGATGGCATCTGCGAGTGCTGTTCACAGGTGATTGCGGTACCGCCGCTTGCTGTTGGTGCAGCTCATTCCGCACGACACTTCTTATGATATCTACGAGGGCCTGAGTATGGCCGTAGGCTTCAAAGGGAGCATGCAGCAGCGGTAAATACCTGGCGTTCGTACTGTGACGACCACTGCTGGAGAGTACGATCCATTGTGGTGGCTTCACATATGAAATCGGCCACAGTTCTCGGTGGATCGTGTACGAGTCCAACAAAAAGCTGCTATTTTAGGCCACGCATCAAGTGCCGCACCTTCTTTTCCTTTTACATCACAAGGTCTGCGCGCCCGAAAAGTGAAGCTATAGCCTCTACAAATATCAAAACTCTCTCATTCGGTCGGAGGTTTCTAGACAAGATGGCCTAATCCACTCTCACCTTTCTTTCGCCGCTGCGCTACACATCGTGGAGCTGCCGGCTGAGCTCTTGCCACAACGCAAAAAAAAACCCTCGTTATTCTCGTACCACGTTTTGGCAGAGTCCTTTAACGAGAAGTAAGCTCCCTACAGTTTGCGAGCTTCATCCCATTCGTTGATATTGGTAACTCGATTGAAGTGGTATGTCCAGTCCCCAATATCTTCAAGAATGTCTCCGTGAAATGAGCGGGGTGTTTGTGGTGCAAGAAAAAGATCACAGCTATCCACGGAGTGAATGATGATTGGTTGGGCGAAGCGTTCGTCAGTCCCTCCATGCTTTCGTCCGCCCATATGTTCTTGCTTTCGTCCATTCATGTGTCCGTCCATGCGTCCATCTGTGTGTTCGTCCATACATGTGACCGTCGGTGCATCCATCTGTCTGTGCGTCCCTCCAGGCGTCCCTCCAGGCGTTCCTTCATGCGTCCTCCGTTTTTCCGTCTGTCTATCCATCCGTCCATACTTCTGTTCGTGTGGGCGGTCCTCTATCTGCCTGTCCATCCGTCCGTCCATGCGTCCACCCCTCTTTCTGCATATGCGTCCATCAGTCCGTCCATCTATACGTACGTCCATCCGTCCATCCATTCGTCTATCTAAAGAAGCAGCCGCCGCCTCTATCTAGAGGCAGCGGCTGCTTCGAGTATCCGTGTATTCAGCGTCCTCGTTCTCTGCAGTGGCTGTTTTAAGGTGGTTCTTGTGCATACCCAGCACCTCCACCAGATGTCACGTAAGAGTGAGGATAGCCCGAAAACAGGAGACCGGGAGGCTCGTAGAAATAGAAGGGAATCCGTTTATTTGGCGGATTTTCGTCCACTAAAGGAAAGTATACACATTGGCTTAGCGGGGGGCGAACAGCGTGTTCGACGGCCGTCAGGGAACAGACTGCCCCACTGGATTGCAAGGCGCGTTCACCATACGAGATACGCCCCCCCCCCCCCAAAAAAGGAGGTATAACAGTCGTTGCAGAATCTGGGGCTATCTCGTAATCAACGATGGTCGACGTGCGGGCCACGATCTTCGCAGATGAATCGCGGTGCGTCTTGGGCCACGATAAGGCCACGTGCCGGTGGTATCGGCATGCGCAACACTATCCGCAATACGCTTCGCAGCAATATACAAGTGCTGCCATCCAGCGGACATTCTAAGGACCGCTCTTTCGGGTAAGTGCCACCAGTGGCTTCATACACCACCGGAGGATGCACAAACCCACACCCTAAAGAGCTTCGCCCCTATAACATGTGGGGGAAGAGAAGAAGCGGCGTCGCTGGTTTTACTCGCCTGGTTTGTAGTCGAAGTTGTCATGTCTTGAGACAAGGGATCGAATTCTGGAGATATTTCTCGCAGGTGGCGGCTGCTTCTTGCTGTGGGAGGTGTAGCTGCTTGGTGTGATGACTGAAAATAGAGGGTGGAGGTGCACGTACCCAGCACCTCAACCAGTTCCACGAGCGATATAATACAGACAATCACAAGTTAACGTCTCTCCCACAAGCCGACAAAGAAACAGTGTTCTCTTTATGCCCCGCCACGGTGGTCTAGTGGCTAAGGTTATCGGCTTCTGACCCGCAGGTCGTGAGATCAAATTCCGGCTGCGGCAGCGGCATTTCCGATGAAGGCGAAAATGCTGTAGGCCCGTGTGCTCTGATTTGAATGCACGAGGAAGAGCCCCGGGTAGTTAAAATTGCTGGAGCCCTCCACTACGGCCTCTCTCATATTCAAAAGTGTTTTTTGACGTTAAACCTCACATTTCTTCTACGTTCGCTTCGTCCTCCACTCCTAAGCGAGCACAAGCCTGAACAGATAGCTCATACACTGTCATGTCACAATACCGTTCTTCCATGTGGTCTGACAACACTGAAAATATTGTGATATTTTCTATGTGCCACAGTGTGCACAAGTAGGGACCATAAAGAACATATGCTTTCACTGTACTCTAAGCCAAATTACCCGAAAAGGGAGTAACGGATCCCAATAGGCGCGCGCGATGAACGGATAGACCGTTGAGGAGGAACCACAGAGGGAAGCGTGCCACGTGAATCCACTTACTCTCCAAACACGCTCCAAATAGATGAACCACCCGGGTATTGCAGGCAGCGCGAAAAGCGTTGCCAAGGTGACCAGCCCTCTTTCTCCTCCCCTGCTGGCTTAGTCTTTCTCCGTATTTTGCCGGTGATGGTTCGTGTTGTATCGCGCTCAGAGTGCTCAACCACTGCCACCTGGATTCGACAATCTAAAAACTACGACGTGGTGCTTGTATGTACGTTTGGATGAGTGTGGTCTGCTGCTTTTGCGTTTCGATGCACCCATGAAGTCTGGAGCAAGTCTCGACACGTCACCTCACCGCGCTGCATATCTCTGGCTTCAAGATAGTCATGACAAACACACGACAGAAACAGTGGGGAAGGCCAATATTCCGGACGAGAAGACAACAGGCCTATCTGATATATACTTCGGTTTGGACTAAGGGCAGAAAACAGCGCTGGAGTCTAAGGCAAGTAGGTTATCATTCATTATTCTGCTATACTTGTCGCGTGTGTGATACGGATCGCGCTTGCCGGCAACCGGCTCGATCGTGTTGTAAATCGCACGCACGAAACGCATCGCGAAGGTCAGCTTCGGCGTCTGCAGTACGCCTGTGCTTTGCCAACGCCTGTAAAATGACCGTGATTGCTGTCAGCTTCCCGTACGCTTCGCTCATTGAGTGCTCGCCTGTCTTCGCTGCCGCGATGAGCTGCGGGCTGACGATATTGGGCTGATACCTCGTCGCTCTGTTGGGAGTCGTCGAAAGCACGTTGCGGGTTCTTGCAAAGAGTTGGTTGTAGTATGTAGCGCACTGTAAGTGCACCAGCCCGGGCTGGCGGGGCTTTCGCTAGCGTCGGAACTCACTGAAAATTGGTCGCCATTACAGTTGGCTTTCCCGTCAGTCGGTCACAAGCAGCTCGGCGCCGTCCGTTGGCCCCGGCGGGGGACTCGCGTTTGCGCGCTGCACTCGCTCGAGTTTGTGGAAAAGGGCCGCATTACCGTCGATTTCTTCGTCGCTAGCTCCAAACCAGCTCGGCGCTGTTCGTGGTGGCGGCCAAGCGTACGCTCGCTTTCCTCTTCGAAGTTCGCTGGCGGCAGACACTCCGCGTGCAGCGCCGTGTTTGGTCTCGCGTTCACTTGCTCGAGCTGAACGACGTCGCTCGCTTAGGACTCGCCGACTTGTTAGTGGCACGGTGGTTCACGGAGTCGTGGCTGTGGCCGCCGATCCGAAGCTGTTGCGCTACGGGGATCAAAATGAGTATTTGACGATGTGTGACATCACGGTGAAATTAGCACGTCATATCTCACGTATTTTTTCATTTCCCCTTGCACGTTTTTCTCATATGCAATTGTATTCATCGTGTGTCGCGTGTGACTCACTACTTTATATACTTCTTGTGCAGCCGTTGGCACACACTGTGCTGAAGATTGTGTGCGCTGGCGTCTGCGATGCCTGTCATTCATGATTTTCGTCAGAGTATCTTCAGAAGGACTGTGCGAGATGTGAAGGTAAAGTTGTTTGTGTGTCATATTTTAACGCTTGTTTTTACAATAGCGTGCACGTACTTGTCATATGTGTGCGTCTTCGTCTTCTGTCACGTGTGTCTAACTATTTTCACTATATTATTGTACGTGCAGCCATGGGAACACAACATGCAGAAGGCTGCGTGCGCTGGCGTCTGTAATGCCTGTCATATATCGCTTCCGTGGGAGGAGCTCCACAAGGACTGTACAAGATGTGACAACGAGACCGGACTTGTACACTTCACCTGAATTCACTTAGCAGAATGAAGAAACTTCATGCGTATGTTGAAAAATGAAAGATTTTTATGTCTTACTTTCGTCTTTGTGGCCGTGACTGCGAAAGCAGTTACATATAGGTGGCTAACTACTTTTTCGCGTGTTCTTTTCTGAGAAGTTTGTTGCTCACTGCGCAGAAAAACAGGAGAAAAAAGTATTGAGCCTGGCGGAAAATAAAACAAAAAACAATGTTTGAACTGGGGACAAAAAGTTCATCCGATTGGGGTATTTGAGTGGATCAACCGTTCGTCCGGCAAGGTGCAACTGTGAGGACTAACGGTCACCCGGTAAGGTGTAAATGTGGGTATTAACAGTTGCTCTACAAGGTGCAAATGTGAGAACTAAATGTTAGTGCTTTGAGGTGAATTGTGGGACTAATGGTTATACTCACTAAGGTGTAATTCGGAGGACTAAATATTTGTCCCTTGAGCTCGTCCGTGGGGACTAACTGTTAGACTTGGTGCCGTTTTTTAAAAGGGATTAATGGTTGTGGCAGCACCATTAGTCTCCAAAAGAATGAACCACTTACCATTTTGACACCCTTTTGCCTTAGAGTGTATACTGCTTTCACGTCGTTCAGAATGTTTAGTTGGAATACTACGCTATACTTGAAGAATTTCAAAATGCGCACAACTGCACTATTCATTACTTGAGAGATCCTTTTTACGCATGCGCAACTTGAAACCTGGAACTGTCGCGTGGTGGGCAAATAATGCAGGAGAGGAGTAACAAAACTAATAAAAGAAAGCCAAGCCTGCGCGGAAGGCGCAGCACAGGCACAGCGGAAGCTAGAAGAACGACCTCTCAGAGCCTTTTCAAAAGATTTCTTGGGTAACTACTGGAAGCGCACATGCTTGATACCCACTGGGGACATTATTAATAAACTGTTGGGTAGTACGCCGACAATCTCTATGCTTTTTTTCGTCATTTTCTTGAGAAGCGTGGTATACGCTAAACACTTGCAATGGAATTTCGCGCGCAGTATTTATGCAAAGGCTCACGACGATGAGAAGTTTTGACTCAAGTGGGGATGCGTCACAGTTAATAGCTGAACATGAACAAGGTCTTGTAATGGGGTGGAGCATAGGACGGCCGGCCCACTCTTTACGCTATTCGCATTCGGCGACGACAGGTTGTTCTCTCATTGTTGTGAAACGATTTGTTGGTCGTATTAACGCTATTGCTTTCCCCACATCAAACCTGCCGAAGGGAAGTTTGCCAACAAGTCTCAAACACCAGCGTAGCTCAGTGGTAGAATACTGCGCTGGCACCCAGCGTACCCGGGTTTGATCCCCAATGTGCCTTTGGTGCTTGGTTTGGCAAACAAGCACCGGCGTAGCTCAGTGGTAGGATACTGGGCTGGCACCCAGCAGATGCGGGTTTCAAGCCCCACTGTGTCTTTGGTGATAGGTTTTTTTTTACTAATTTCGCACGATGATATTACGGACACCGGTGGCGGCGGCAGACTAACTGCGCGTGACTCGAGTTGTGATCCCATAACAGCTTTCGCTTTAAAAGAAAGCACAGTGAGATAGTCCTGGCATCTTATGCAGTTTTATATATATTTTAAAAAGAAAGATGAGTAAGCTTTTACAATATTTCGTTTTTGCAAGGCTTCCTGCAATTGCTCTATCTTTACGCTGTTTATTTGATAGATACGACATTTTGATACATAAAAGACTTCAGTGCGCAAGTCACCTTTCAAAATTGAAAAAAGCGAGTGCGATATTCTCTGAAGGTGTTTGTCATTTTGGGACGTTGTTCCCTCGATGTGGTTCGGGTAAAACCTTCGATGGCTTCATATATGAGGAGAATCAGTTTTGTAACGCCTCCGAGCATGGTTTGCCGTTAAGTCACCCACAAAGCTGCTCTAGGCTGCTTGACTGCTAACGCTAAAATCAGGGTATCTGATGCAGGCCGTGGCGAACGCATTTTCTACGGAGGCTAAAATGCTTTAAGCACGTGTACTTAAATGAAGGCGCAAGTTAAAGAACTCCAGGTGGTCAAAATATCCGAAGCCTTCTACTAAGGCATCTCTCATAATCATATCTTTTTTGAGACGTGCATCTTTTTCAATTATTATTACTACTTTTCAGTCACACCCCTGTTCTGCCTTGCCTCGCATGACAATCATGCGCGTTACTCAGTGGGGTGTTCCTGACTACGCAAGCGGAAGTAATGTCGTATATTCTACAAACGTGACACCCTGATTGGGCAAACGTTTCATTGTAACGTTGTCTTCGTGTTTTATGAAAAAATAAATGGCGATGAGGTGATGGAGCTGGTATACAGAAACATTTAGGTGATTTATAATCGCTCTTTTTTTAATTTGAAGTGGTGCAAGGGCACCCTAATTCACGTAAGATAAAGACGGGAAAGAATTCTAAATTGGCTAAATATACATATGTACGTTTATAGTCAATAAGGGCCTGCCAGTCAGCCAACTTTCAGTCGTTAGCAACCAAAGCAGGAACGACAAGTGGCGTGCACTTGCCATCAAAGGCGAGCGTAGATGATGATGTGCGCGGAGTCATAAGTCATTCATTCTGCTACTTGTTGAAACGAGTAGAATAGCAGTTCTCCTAGGTCGCATGCCCATGAAAGACTTCTCCGCCCTAAGCTTACGAACCACGCCAGCCTGAATGAACACGACCGTGTCAATAGAAAGGAGCATGTCCCAAGAGTTAATCACGTGGGTGTGGTGAATAGAGAGTTAACACATCAAAAAACCATTTAGAGAGTGGCATGGCTTAGAGAAAGAAACGTGGTCCATGCTATTAGCCCTCCCTCATGTTTGTCTCACTAAGTAAACAATATATTCACGGTACGGACAGAAGCTGCAGGCTCCATGAGCCCTTCTTGAATTTTGACTTCACGAAGAGAGTAATATGGAACATAGAGCACTTTGTGGTGTCATGTTAGGCCAGTGCGTTCTTCGATGAAATATGCTGGTTAACAAGATGAGGGCACACTTCACTGCGTATTAAGAACTATAGGCTGATTGATAGCGACCCATGTCGCAATAACAAATGTCCATTATGAGCACGATGAAAGTCATATACAATGTGCTTTGATACACCTTTAGTATTACGGAGTCCTCAAAAGTAGTTCTGCTTTCTGTGCTATTTTGTAGGAGAAAGTGCGCATTAATTTGTAAACAAAATAAATTAGAAAGCACGTTGAGGTGTACGCAAAGCTAAATTTGAACAAAATTAACTTCAAGACTGTAGACAATTGCTGATACACTGCAGTCACAAAGTAATGTGCTAGCATAATCTTGCAAGCAGTCATCTAAAGAGCGTCCCGTCTGAGTTAATGTGTGTGGTGTGTATGCTATAACTATACTCCACACGTACTACACTGCACTATACACTTAATTACACCGTTACAACATTGTAGGTGTAGCGCTGCCCTGAACTACACGTGCGTAGGGTACCTACTATGCGTATTGCTCCGAATAACGAAAAACGCCGTTGTATGCGTACGTTTAGGCGTTAACAGCCGAGTACATCACCCGCTCGATTCGATTAGAGCAGCCTCCATATCTAAACGTTGAACAATCGGGCATTCAAAAATGATCAAATATATGGAGCGTAAGGTACGATTTGTCATGTGAAAATAACCTACTGTTTTGAAAGTCAATGGCTTGTGGAACAAAGCAATGTGGATTTCGCATATTTAGTAAGTAAATTCGCCGTTTTCATACAACTCATTCCTTACTATCAACTGAACCGCATCTAACACAAATGCACAAAGTAGTGTTGAGAGGCAACTACATAGGCCGTACCTTAAGTTTTTATGTGTTGCCTGACCATCACCCACTGCATGGTTGAATTCGGAATGATCAAGGACAACTCCAACCATGCGATATATTGCTTTGCAGATGGCACTAAGCAGTGCCCGACGGTGTAAGGACATACACGCACACCAAAAGGATAATGATAAGAAGGACACTAAGTGTTTGCGATGTGACAACACACTGTACGCTCGACAGCCAAGAGTGCTACGAAAGTTGAGATGGCACTGGCATGAGCATTCGGGGAACCACTTCGGACATCAAGAAGCTATTGCCTTCAGTGTACTGCAAACAAGACAGTGCGCTTATGTTCTGAAATGGACACCCTGTGCAGACATGGACAGCGTCATCGTCCTTCTATTCTTTCGCTGCCAAAGCAAGAACGAATTCCCGGTAGGACAAGCACTGAACATTGTCGCTCTCAAAGTCACCTCTTGTGAAAACGATATCCCGGATCTCCATTTCGCCAACAGCGGGTTCACTTAGAGCGTCACCATGTTTGTATGGTTCGCACTCTTGAGGCAATGTTCTCGTATATCGGACGTCAGGAAGACTGTGTTTACTCTTTTTCTGTACTAAGCGAGTATACCATTGGGTAGGTGAATGTCAATGGTTCTCCGCAGGGCTCCGTTTTTTTTTCATTTCATCTGAGAAAACCAGATAAACAATAGCCGGTAAAATTTTAACAATTTGATATTAATCGATAAACTTCCATTTCGAGGGTCAATATGATCTTGTTCCGTTCTTTGTCGAAAAGGCAACTTTACGAGTTCATTTATAAAACTTCTGGTTTGACAGCATTAAAGTTCACCGCACGTAGACATTATATCAGAGAGTGCACCTATCGCACATTTTTAAACGGAAATGTCGCGCACGAAGGGAGATGCGTCAACAGGTCAATGAGTGTAGGCACATGAGAAGAGCGTGACGGTCACTTGATACGGCCCCTTAGCGATCTTGAGGTGCGCCAGGCGACAGCGGTGTTAGAGTGCCTACACAACATCGAATAAACTTTTCTGTCGCACGCATGCACGAAAGAGAACATTCAGAGAGCCAACGCAGTGAAGTTCCAGCATAGAAACACTGCTCATTGAAACCTTCACGTGCTTCCTTGACGCATTTCTGTGGCGCGTCAAGAGAAATCTTGCGTCAGGAATTGTGAGATCTTGGTGAGGTGTTGGTGCTTTGAATTAACGGCTGTATAGGAGCGAATGCAGCATGCTTGGTAGAGTTTCACGAAGTTTGTCGTGTACGCTTGTTTTTGTCTGAGGGTTTTCACAGACTTGTCTTACTGGAGCCCTATTTCTTCACCTCGTCTTGTTATTCCTATTTCACAGACAACTCGCCACAGCAACGTTCGCTGGAACAATTCGTCGCTCAGACCCGCTCAAAGAGAGAAGATATGACATCACGCATCAGCTTTGCCGCGTACTCATTCATGCTGGGATTTCACTGCACCAGGTATGGACCGCTCGGTAACAACTTTCGAAAAAAGTGTCCGGTGGCCCATATGAATGCCAACTTTACTGTAAATACCTACATGATGTGAGTGAAAAAGACCATGTTACAATAAGGTCTTTAATTAAAGACGAGCCCGTTTTCGCCGCCAACAAAGACTCACCAGATCTTCGTGGACGTCGGACCACGAAGTTACAGTGCTTGCAGTATTCCACAATGAGGACTTTCCTGAACCGGGAACGTTCATGCTAGACTTTCAAATAGCGCAGCAGTGTAACGCAAAATCAATTGGCATGTTGGCACAAACCACCCTTTCGAAGGTTGTATATACTTTCGACCTATCTGTATTGTGCTCTCACTCAGCTTTCTGCATGCGTAACGTTCACAAGCACTTGCAACTCCCCAACCCCGAACTCAAAGCGCCTCACTTCAAAGATCCTGGCCACTTACAGAACTACGCGCTGGAAGGTGGAATCAACGCGAGCTCGTTGAATGCAGTTCACAATTTTGTTGTACATTTTTTGCTATGTTGGAATCGTCGCGGAAGCAGCGCCGTAAGTTTGCATTTTTGTGTTTGGCCATGCGTATGACCATCAGGTCACTGCAAACCACATGCCTGTCGAGGTGGTTCTCTTCTAATGAAGCTCTAGAAGATATTTGGGATTACTTACATATCATTTCCTCTTGAGAAGCGACAAAGCCCACAGGACGGAGTGTGAAAACCTCAGGATTCTTTTATTCATCGCCTGAAGTTGTGCACGCCTTGCTAGTTGAGATGAGGTTTCTGAAGACCATTGCGTGTGCCATGATCTCATTCAACTTGAGGCAGAGAGTATCCTGGTACACTAAGTTTATCCCACAGTGGGCGTTCCTTTGTACGCACTTATCAGTCAATGGCGGGATCCAATCGAAGTCTTCGCATCAGATGTCACACTAGTCTGTAGGACCTTGATGGAAATCAACGTTAAACGACTGCCACAGGTAGGTATGTATGTATGTATGTATGTATGTAAGTATGTAGGTATGTAGGAATGTATGTATGTATGTATGTATGTATGTAGGTAGGTAGGTAGGTAGGTAGGTAGGTAAGTATGTAGGTAGGTAGGCAGGTAAGGTAGGTAGGTAGGTAGGTAGGTAGGTAGGTAGGTAGGTAGGTAGGTAGGTAGGTAGGTAGGTAGGTAGGTAGGTAGGTAGGTAGGTAGGTATACGTGAAAGCTTTATTTATCCTTTGTAAAAAAAGGGGCAATGGGACAGAGATAAGAAGTTGCTACACTCAGCAGTCCTCCGCAATCCTCTTTGTACAACCCAGGAAGGCCTCTTGTACGTCGGGTTTCAAGCTGCGCAGGGCAGCTTCCCTGTGCTCTTTACTAACTACTTTTCAGAGGAACGGTGGAGGGGGGGGGCGCTTAGTGCACCCCCACATGTTATGATTAAGATTTGCTTTCCGTGCGGATCAATATTTACAGGACGAGGACATGAGGTAAAGAATATAGGGGGAGCGAAAGGTGCGAGTCTGCAGCTGTCGTCACAGTACTTCGCGCCTTCGCAGGGATTTCGACATTGGTGGTGGTAAGGTTCAACGGCCGAGGCAGTAGTGATTACAGCTGTCGTGAAATGTTAGAAGGCGATCCCGCGCAGCAAACGGTGCCATTGTTGAAACGGAGTTTGGCTCTTTGAGCGCCTGCTCCCGGAACGTACATCATCGGGTGCTGACTGCCGCAGACTTTAACATATGGTACGTGGTTGTCACCGAAAAGTGGAGACATACACATGAAAAAAACCTGTGCGAATAACCAAAGAATTGTTGTGGTACTATGTTCAAGTTGTGAACCCAAAGGTAAGGCGTCAGCTTCCACGCCCGTTCGAACCATATACGGGCCTATTTTTTTCAATTGGTGCTTCTTGACACTGATGACTTGAGTCAGCTCCTGATAGATTTTCCGAACTATCACTGCTATATACGAAGTAACACCCCTGTCGTGCTAGAGACTTCACTATGCCGACGTACCAGTGCTTTCTCGCTGTGCGCTGGGTCTCCTGGCGCTTCCTGTTTCTAGCGCTCACGTTGAAAGGGCGTTTTCAAAGCTCAGAGCGGTCAATAGGAAGTAGTGCGCTTCGATTACTCACATAAATATCGCTAAGTATGCTTGCGCGGTTTACAACAAGATTTAAGCTAAGGTTGCTAAACTCAAAATCAAAGTTGTTTGTTCTGTGTGCAGGTATTGCGCTTGTCTGTATATGCTTTTCTTCATCTAAACGCTATGGAACAATGAGGTGTGCCTCGTTTGTTTAATATTACAGTCTGTAGATTTGAATTGATCTAGGATTTTTGCGGTTGGAGAATAATTCAACACACCGAATTGCACATGGTTTGAGATATACAGAAAAGAAACTCCGTAAAAGGCCACATTTCTGGCGGAAATTTTAACTCCGATAAACACTCGCCGGTTTTCAAGAAAAAAAAAAACTCCGATAACATGGAGCCCTACAAATCGGGCTCCGCTGACTTGTGCGAAAGCGTACATTGGCCAAACTCGCAAATCTATTCATGATCGCCTTGGTGACCACAAAGTGCATGACGCGGATACTCAGATATTGCATGATCGCAAATGTTTCGGGAAAAAAGAAAACAGGGTGTTTTGGAATAACGCACGCTGAGTTAGCGCTTTGTAGTGGGCTTTGCGGTCGTAGCGTTTGCGTATGGCTGGGGTACGAGTGTCCGAATGGCGTTTATCCCTCGCAAACGCTAAGAGGCTTTGCAGATCTCGCGGCCCGCACGCTGTTTCGCATTTCTTGTGGACGTACCTCAAAATCTAACGGCGGGTAGCGTCATGACGTAGCGCGTAATTGCAGTGACTGCAACGAGTAGCGTTTTCGTACGCTGATAGAAAACTTCATACTATGTCAACCTTCACTTTACATAAGAGCAGGGGCGTAGGCATATATTGTTTTTTAGAGACGGGGGCATCTTCTTGATCTGGACATTTTTCGCTATGCATGTTATGGCGGAAAAAAACATGGGGGGGGGGGGGGCATTGGTTTTTTGCGCCCCGCCACTCCATAATAGTGTAAACAGGAGCAATCAAAATAAATTTTTGAAATAGCTCGATTCATTCGACATTAAAATAAGCAAGATTAGTTGCGTTAAGCAGGATTAGCTCCTTGTTAAGTATTTAAAAACATAGAGTGCTTTTTAGAATTTAATTCATTGAGACAACTTTTATATTGCCTTTTTTGTTTTTACATTATTCTAATGAACATCTCTGGACCTTCTGTTTTTGATTAGCTCTCTCCACGCTATATATTCACTACCGATTGTTGTGAATAAAGAGTTGCAACTTTGCGCATCTGTCGTCTCTTTCTCTTGGGTCCTGCCATATATTCGCCTCACCACTATTTAAGATTCTATGATAAAGAAGCCGATGCTTTCAATTCTATTCAACATTATGTTGGGTACAGCTCGAGGAGACAAAACCTGATGGCTTCAACCGTGTGACAATAGGCTCATTCCCCCCCCCATGAAGTCCGCAACAGATGCAATATCGAAAGCAAAAAAAGTGCCATCTAAACCTATTGATATACTGACAACAAATTATCTCCCAAATACTATCGTAATCAAGTTATTCAGCGGTGATAATAACCATGACACAAAGGGTCAATCACCATAATGCAAGATGGTGATAACTGCAAACACACACACACACACACACACACATACACACACAAAAAAACGTCAATTTTTCTGCCTAAAATATTGTTCCAATGCAATTTTTTATGTTCTTTTCATAGTTCTTCACATGATCATAATAATGTACAGATGAACAGGATAGGTATACTGAATTCCCCCAATAAACCAATATTGCTAAATTGGAAACAGTGTTCAGACCATGAAAAACGGGCTCCATTCATTAGGAAACGTGTCCTGAATGTATTCTTCAATTTTTTTTCTAAATCGTTCCAGCTAGTTGTGCCTTCTTATTTCTTCGGAAAATGCGCGATGGCATAGCGTAATTTCTGTTTCCGGCAATTTGTCCTGTCCTATAGTAGTCGACATTGTAGTTTTGTTATTCATATGTGTCATTTTCGGCAGAAGTTTGTTCTTTAAAGGCATTTATTTGTATTGTCTACATACTGCATTAGCTTAAAAAATATATCTGATTAAGTGAAAAAGGATTACGAACCACAAAACAATGAAAAACGAATAACATTTGTGACAGCGTCCATGGCCCTTTCTTTGTTGTTACGTCAAATGTGCTGATCTTTGCTGAAAGCGCACGTTAACCCCCATACTTCCCCCTCTACCGTGGTAAAAACAACCCTGTGTGCAAGCTTTAGTTATCTGAGCCACTAACTACATAAAATTAACAAAAGCGAAATTGGTTTTGATACGCTTGTGTAGAGGACAATTAATGCCATCATGCTTAACGTTTGAAGTAGGCTTCTTTGGCGCTCATGTTTTGTCACAGTCATAGCTTAAAAAGGGAGAATCCTCCTGGTCTCTCTGGGCGTCTTTTAAGTAAGTTTAAGTGTTGGGCTGGTTGGCATGCTAACATTCAATTTGTCATTAAAAGCCCACAGAAACGAAGCAGCCGGAAGAAGCTTTGATTCGGTTGACCCTTTTCATTGCAGAATATGCTGACTTGTAATTTATGGTGTGTCTCTATGTATTGTATAGTAATCAGCAAGAACAGAACCCACTCACTTCGCTCGGAAGCATCCATAGGTGAATCAAATGTAGCCCACTTTCTTATTATGTTGTCATTCGCAAAACTCCTAGAGACTAACTAGAGTGTTCGAAATTAGGCCAGGTCAATTTGTTGAGCGCAGTGTTCTACGCGGCTGCTTGCCACATCACGGCGATTCGTACGCGATCTCATAATGTATGTCCGGAGGGCTAGTGGCCGTACTGCAGATGCAGGACACTCAAACAACCAGCAAAGCAATGGAGCATTAGTCACGGCCACCGGGTAGTGTGTTTGATTTGAAGTTGGTGTCCTTTTTTAAGCGTTGTTCTATATCGAATTGTAGGAGCTTATAAGGAAACAGGCGGATGGCTTTCGTTATTATCGACGTTGCTTTTGCTCTTCGTACAAAGCTTTACTACGTCGTAGCACCAGTATCTCTAACAATGGTGCCGCGTTAGGTTGAACTGTGGTCGAGTAATACATTCGTTCTTTGGGTTGTATTTTTCTGGCCTATTACACCTTAAGTTACGTTATAAAGTAGGCAATCTTGTTTTTCAAGTTAGTGTTATATTTTCGAACTAATTTAGCATAGGGTCCCACAAACTGTTATACTACAGTTTCATTTCGTTTTTAAGACAGCCTTTCTTCATCACAAACGAGCCTGAAATCATTGAATAAACGAAAAATAAAAATAGTACTTTTTTCATCTCTTGAAATTTTGACACTCCTGCAACACAAGGGCGACGAGAAGTCCGGTGAGTTGTTTCCTCCGCAGCAGCTTCGACATCCTTCTTTATGGTGAAATAACGCCAAACAAAACAACTGACGTGACGGCCACGGAAGATTGAAACATTGCGCTAAGGTAACATCTTAACACGTTGTGCATTTTTAGAGTGCGTTTTAAAATAAAAATCTAAGACCAAGCCCACCAAGCGAGAATGATAAACCAGACAATATATTGCTTTTTTGTGCGACTTTCAATACGTCTTCCAATGTGGCTTCTTCTCCGCGTGGCAGTCATCTAGTCTGCTGTAAAAGACCTACACTCCTCCAGCGGAACCGAAAAGCGCTTTATTTCGCTGCTCTTGAACATATTGTTGCAATGTGAGTGCTGTATAGAAGTGAGAACCCAGATGCCACAGAGGAATAGTAGCATAGATAGCCAAAATTCATTTTCAGCGTATTGGTGGGATCAGGCATATGGTTCAGAAAAAAAAACGAAGAGATCTCTTTCCGAACGAGAACGTGTAGGAGAAACAGGATTAAAAACAAACGATAAGGCCATCGTACTTACCGGGTGAGTAGCTTTATATTAAATCAATGTCTGCTTCCATCCTTCACACTTCAAAATGAAGCTGCTACATATATAGACACTGAATGGCTCTAAGTCATTTGTTATCGTGCACGTTCTTTTCATACTTGATAAAGCAACAAATACGCAGCACTTGTTCAAGAAAAATACCCGACAGCAACCGCAAAGATGCATCTACGAAGCCTATGCCTGATTCTCGAGTTTAACAATTCCATGCTTCCTGTACCCCAAAGCCCATCTCGAAGGGGCTAAAGTATGCACCATGCTTGTTTGCTCCGCAACACACATCGCTCAGATCTTTGTCTGGACACTCTATTTTTCTTCGCGTGGCAATAAAATTGGTTCTTCCACAAGCATCACAAAGTTTTTCACGTTGTTTTAGGTAGCCGCTGACCTTTTCGCTGCAATTTTTCAAGCAGGCACCATATCTTTGCGGCTCCCACCCATGCTTCACTGTTCCCAGCAAGATTGGTAAATCATACAACGCACGGGAGATTGCGAGACGCGTCTGACAGTATTCGTTTATAATCTTGTCTCTATATTTATATTAAGATGGTCTCTATATCTCTATTCTATTCCATTGGACCTATTGTCTCTATATCTATATATTGATCGCTGTGGGCCCCATACTGCAGGGGGACTTGCGAAACACGACATAGAACAGAGTTGGGAAGAAGAAAACAGCCTGTTTGAATGAGCTCTGTTTTATGAGGCGAGCCACTCCTTTTGTGGGAGCACTTCGGTGATCGTGTCATAATAGATAATCACCGTTAAGCTCCTTAACTACACACTTCGATGCTAGCTTGACTTTTGACTGACATTTGACTAGACTTTTTTTTTACTGTTCTTTCCTTGCCACCCAGAAACTTCCCGCAGATGCCACGCATTTTTGTTACAAGCGAAGGAATAGCAAATCTAATCGACAACATTAAATTCTCTAGTTCCCCTGGCCCAGACAATATACCCGCTAAAATTCTGAAAAGCACATAAATAATATCCAGTCTTATCCTACAATTTATTTTTAACGAATCCCTTGACACTGGTTTTATTCCTAAAGACTGGAAGATAAGTAAAGTCACCCCCGTACCCAAATCAGGAAGCCCTTCAGACCCCTCAAACTATCGTCCTATTTCGTTAACATGCATTGCCTGAAAGCTGGTAGAAATCGTTTTCTACTCCCACATTGCAACACATCTGGAGCGAAATTCCTTCTTTTTTTCTAACCAGCACGGGTTCCGGCGTAGACTGTCGTGCGAGACACAGCTGTACGAATTTTCTACTGACCTTCATTTTAACCTAGACTCTTCTTTTCAAACAGACGTAATATACCTCGACTTTTCCAAAGCTTTCGACCGCGTTTCCCATCACCGTCTAATAAGTAAACTTTCTTGTCTCAGTATAGACCCCTTAGCCCTATCTTGGATTAAAAATTTTCTATCCGGTCGTGTTCAGTATACTGTTGTCGCGAATAATGAATCAACCCGTGTTGATGTAGCTTCCGGTGTACCGCAACGTTCTGTTCTTGGGCCTCTTTTGTTTATAATCTTTATTAATGATATTCCAGACAAAATTTCATCCACCAGCTGCCATTTTGCAGACGATTGTGTCCTTTAGCAAAGCATCTCATGTTGCGCTGGCCAAATTACACTCCAGAATGACTTGTCTAACATACATAATTGGGGTTCGCGGTGGCTACTGCAGCTTAATACACAAAAATGTAAATTCATGCAAGTTACGCGCAAGCGCACTAACTTTTCTTTCCAGTATTCTGTGAACTTCCAACCGTTAGCCCAGGTCGACTTCTATCGTTATCTCTGTGTAATAATAACAAGTAAACTAACATGGTCCGAGCACATAGAACAACTAGTCACCGCTTCAGCAAAATCACTTGGCTACATTAAAAGATCGCTTACGTCCTGCCCACCGCAAATCCAAAATTTAGCTTACGAAACCTTCACGCTTACTAAACTTGAATATGCTTCTGCTATTTGGAACCCTCATCGAAATTTCCTAATCGACGCATTAGAAGCAATTCAAGATCGCGCTGCCAGATTCATCACCTCAAAATACAGTTCTCGCTTAAGTATTACCAGTATCAAACTATCCCTCAACCTCCCTCTTCTAGAAATTCGCCGCAAAATCACTCGGCTCTGTCTACTGCACAAACTATACCACAATTTCCCGTCGCAACGCAATTCCGTTCTTCTACCTCCCCCCCGTTCATCGCGTCGCCTCTTTAACTCCCTGTGTTTACAGTGCTTACATAGTTCAAATAACGCTTTCAATAAATCATTTTTACCTACTGCCATTGAAGACTGGAATAACCTGCCTGAATCCATAGTGCACGAACAAAACCCCTTAAAATTTAAACAGCTAATCACAAATCACTTGATATGTTAGTTAATTTACAATTGTTGTCGTTTTTTTCCACGTATATATCTGTATATTTTTCCTTCTGTTGACATTGTTTTTTTTATCATGTAGTTCACTTTCGATTATGCTTTGTACCATTGACAATCATGCATCTGTTGAATTGTGTTTTTGCCTCCCCCTTATGTAATAGCCCACAAGGGGCCTTTAAGGGTTCAATAAATGATGATGATGATGATGATGATGATGATGATGATGATGATGATGATGATGATGATGATGATGATGATGATGATGTTGATGCTACTTCTTTTTTCAGTCAACATAAACTGAACGTGTCGATGGCAAACACCCGCTTCCTAAAACATGGCCAACAGATACTTGTCTTCATTTATTTAATTGTTTTTACGTACTGCAGCCTCAATA
The DNA here is from genome assembly GCA_013436015.1 of Rhipicephalus annulatus. Lineage (NCBI taxonomy): Eukaryota > Metazoa > Arthropoda > Arachnida > Ixodida > Ixodidae > Rhipicephalus > Rhipicephalus annulatus. The sequence continues at coordinate 134,066 of WOVY01011159.1, forward strand.
AAGCTATTTTAGAAGTAGAAAAAAAAACGAAACCAATAACAAATCAACAATAACGAACAGGCTTTGAAAAATTCTTGAAGTGGTACAGAACGAAAGCTTCTGGGAAGCATCCTCCAGGCTTCTATAGTTGAAGGGGAAAAGCTCTATTTGAACAGAACGATATCATACGTCATTAGATGCTTGAGTCGGGTAGGTAAGGTTTGGTCAGTGCGTTCATTTTTGTTCATATATGTCAATTTTTTTTTCATTATATTTTCTGTCCGGGGACAACGCTTGTGTCGAGCACTTTTTGACGCTGAAGTCATGACTATGTTCAAACTAGCGCAATCGTCCACATTATTTAGGTTTTTTGTTGCTGTACAATTATTTCATTTTCTTTCTCTTCTTTACGCTAATACGGCACCGTCTAGGCTCATTGCAGTGACGTGGTAAAATCTCAATGATGTCATGACCAAACACTTCCATGAGTATATACTCATGGAGAGCTCTGCACCGAAATAGACACGTTGATTCGATAGAAATAATGTGAATAGATTCCCGGCTCATCGGGTTTCGCTGTAGATGAGCACACCGTCTGAGCAGGCTGCCACTGAAGAGCGAGAAACAGTGCGGCGTTGGCCCCATGAAAATTGGGGTGCTTGGGTGCCAGCATGCTGACATCGATGTGACCTAAAACAAATAGATGACAAAGTGTGTATGTGGATGGATGGATGGATGGATGGATGGATGGATGGATGGATGGATGGATGGATGGATGGATGGATGGATGGATGGATATGGCTGTACCCTTTAGATAGGGCGGTGGCTAGCGCCACCAAGCCGTAATACTTAATGAACCAAAAACTATATTTTTCTTCCTTAAAAAGTGAGTTTGAGGATTCGTACTTTGCAGTGAAGAGTTTAATTTTAACTCGTGCCTTGACTTTAGCCACCAATTACATAACCTCCTTCTAGTTAAGTCTACCCGCCTAAAGTCTATTTTGCCCTCCCGGTCCCTAAACCCCAGTGCTTTGAAAAACTCTGCGCCATCATCCTGAACTATAGGGTGAAGCCCTTTACAGAACATTATCAAGTGTTTGTATGTGGTGCCAGGTTAGAGTGCCACAGCTCAACTTTGACGCTGCCGAATGGTACAGGGCCTAGCTGGCCGGCTGGCAGTCCTGGAGTGATTACTGAGGTTCTGGAGACGAGGCTGTGGAGACACGCTTGCCTCCCACGGGAGCTGATGGTCTGCTTACCACGTCTGGAGACCTCTCGCACATGGTGGTTCATCGTTTAGAAAAGTATATGTGCTATAGCAATTTCAGTTTCAGAGAGTGCCAAAAGAATTGCGAGCAGTGTGGTTTGACCAGTAAAAGGTACTCGCCACAACGTGAGCGCAGAAGATAGCGACGCAAGCCACGAGTGAGGCACTGGGTTGACGACCACGCTGGGAACACAAGTGAGGATCTGATGGAGGCAGAAATGATGTAGGCCCGTGGGCTCAGATTTGGGTGCACGGTAAAAAACTCCAGGTGGTCAACATATCCGAAGCCATCTACTACGGCGTCTCTCATAATCACATGGTGATTTTGGGACGTTGAACCTCACATATCAATCAATCAATCAATCAATCACAAGTGATGACCATGGCAGCCAACATGACTTCGTGACGTAGCAGTTGGCAAAGCATACACTAGAAAAGTCATATTAAATTTGTTGTACGTCAGGAGTGTTGGACAAACTTTTTTCTCAGAGAGGGAAGGTGGGACCTTCTTGATCTGAAGTGGAGCCGGGCCGGTCAGGCAAAAAGGCGTTTTGCTTTCTGTGCCATGGCGTAGTGAATCTTTGTAGATAAGAGGAGGCACGGCTCGGTGTGTCACTCTCCATGGTTGCGGCACTATTTTGGGTTATGTTAGCCATAGATATCTTGTACTCGAAGTCTGTGGGCCCACTGACTACTTTGGCACGTTATCTAGCCTTCAAAGCTTTATATGTTATCTTCAAAGAGTTAGTGCCTACACCAAACTGTCTTTCCGGAAGAAGCTTAAAAAAGAATTTACGCCAGCCATTGAACATGGTTGCACGTATGTGGGGATGTCGCACTAGAAAACACAGATGACTACTTCAAGTAATAGCAAGTGCACAGGTGAGATATGTATACTTAGGAAGACTCGAAAGATTGTCACATGCACAAAAGTTCTTTGTGTGTTTGTTTGTTTCAGCTTACATTTCACCGCGACTGTATGTTTACACTCACCGGGAAAGCTCACGAAGTGGGCTCATGCCTTCAGGAGTCGCCTACAATTCAACTCACTACGTCAGTTTTTCTTAATGCTTTGACTTCACGACTACAGGCTATAAAAACTGATCCAGTACACGTATATACGCGTCAAGTTTGGTTACCCTAATCACTTTTTATTCCGTAGGGCGGCACGTCAAATGTGAAAGCTCAATGGTACAGTTCCCGACTCCCACCAGCTGAAAATCCTTTAGGGGTCGTAACCGGAGAAACCGTAATATCCCTATAAGTTACGCTTCACAATTCATGCTACTCCAGCGGCGTATGCCAGCTCCTCCCTGATTCGTGTGCGGGTCTCTAGTGATTTTGAAGCAGACCAATTTGCTCCAATTTTCAAACAATCCGAACCCACTCGGCACTGCTCTATCCCTCATCGCTGACTTCCCTCTGAACGAAACCCTCATGTGCTCACACGGGAGATCTTCCCTTTAAGGAGTACCCGCAATGTTGTCTGACGTCTGCTCTGAGTTCGTCCGCAAATCTAGTTAGATACAATCAGACAACTAAAAAGCTTTTCATTTTCACAAAAAACACTCAAAAATGCATAGAAAATTTTCCTGAACGTGAAAAAGACGTTTTACAGAGCTCGAGCTCCCTATCAATGCTGAAAACAAGGTAGAACACTGGATGTTTGAACAACAAAATGTACAAAAATTTGTCTGATAACTTTGTTCTTGAACAATTGTTCCGCGCTTTCAAATTTGCACCCAAGGGGACACAGGGCTGCTGCGTGGGCGACAATCTTAAAGATGCATTTTTGCGAGGGAAAATTGTATGAGCAATGAAACTTGAGAAATTAATCTTAAGTGTGCAGGAAATGCACGTTCAAGAGAAATGCGGGATTTTCAGGCTCATGCTTGATGTTCTCCTGAAGTCACTCTTGTCTATGTTGTTGTTTCTGACATGAGGCCCGCGCGCAGCAGACAGCAGAGAGGAGACAGCAACAAAGCTTGTGTGAAAATGAGGAAAAAATTGGTGAAAAGAAGCACCAACTTAAGTGACAGCTTATATGCTCCATCGCTTATCGACATCCATGTTGTAGAGTCGGAATAAAAAGTTTAGGAACCATCACTTTACGAATAAACGTTAGAATAAAAGTCACGAATAAAGCTAACCTTACGGTTTAACGTCAACTTTTCAGCAAATCGTTAGCGGATTCTGTTACATTGCATTCTAGATGTTGTTTGCGTGTTTTAGAGCAAGCGGGGGATAGAAGTTGCATGTGGCCTGTTGAAGCAGTGGAGCAATTCATCCATTCTTCGAGTATGTTGGTCTTTGAACTTTTGGTGCTGACTTTACGTTTTCCAGTCGCTATAGCACTGCGTAGCACTTCCACGAAAACGGTAGAGTAATGATATTCGAGCAGTGTGATACTTGGGCACATCTGTATTCCTCCTTAAACTACACATGTCTCCATTTCTTTCATTCACCGGCCGGCTGTGAAATTTGCTCCGTTTAAAGTTGTGGGTAGCACGACAATGCCCATCACATCAGTGCATAAAAATGCAGAAGCTCAGCATCCTGTCACGTGTCTTCACAGCCACGTTTACAAATATCTCTTTTCACTTTTTTTCAACTCGCCTCACTAGCTTTTGTAAGGAAGCAATCTCGCTTTCGTCTATTTTGATTTCGGTTTATGTGACCCGAACCTTCATTCACAATGGACTCTTACCCTGTGTATCCCCACCATTTCTCGGTTGCCTGTCCTGTCGACTGCGCCAGTACCCTTTTTGCCTCCAAAACGTAGCTAGCTTTCTCAACTGTAATAAATTAAAACATATATAAAGCGATGCAGAAAATATGGGGGAACATGTACAAAATGAGTGACGTTGGGGTGATATGAGCACAGAAAGGGATGTGGGGGCTGGCGGTGAGGTGAAACACAGACTTCACTGAAGGGGACAGTGAACAGCACAAGGAGCTATACATAAACCACGCGTACAGGAACGCTAGAAAAGCCTGATCCCAGCACCTTTCCTAAAGGTCTTCAATGTTTCGGACTCACCGATCAATTCAATTTTATTTATTTATCGATCAGAGTTTTTATAGATTGCACAATCTGGTGTATGATGCAAAGAAAAACGGCATCGGCTAGCGCACAGTATGCGGCCTCTAAAGGTGCGCCGGTCGCATGCGTATTTCTTTGAACCGTTTTTCAATAAGTGGTGCTCTCTCAATGGTGAGCTCACCGGCGATAAGTGGTCCCAAATATTGCAATGCGATCTTTCAGGAAGGTGAGATGCCATTTAAGATTGCCATATTTCACTGTTGCCTTGATATTGTTACGGGTAACTTATTTAATAAATTAAATGCGATGCACTGTGCTCGGCGAACAAGATGGCGACAGTTCATAAACAACCAGCCACCAACGTCGTCTTTCTTTTTCTTCCAGACAGGCTGTGCCGGCTGTTGCGTATCATAACCCCCCGGCGGTAGAAGCACCGTCTCGGTGCTTGAGCAACTCGGATGCGGTAGAAGAAGGGCGATAGGGCTTGAGTCGAGCTATGTGCACGATGTCACTCGAAGGTGACGATGATGACGTTGAATCGGCTGGAACGATCTCGTATGTAACGTCAGTCACCTGGCGAACGACGCGGTATGGTCCAGTGTAGCGTGACAGCAGTTTTTCAGAAAGCCCTACACGCCGAGTGGGGGACCAGAGAAGGACAAGGAAACCCGGTGAAAAGTGCACGTTTCGATGATGGGAATCGTAGAGCTGTCTTTGGTGCTCATGTGAAGCCTGCAGGCGGCTGCGGGCGAGTTGGCGTGCGTGGACGGCTCGCGCGACGTCTTCGCCGGCATACTCCGTGACCGAGGGCAGCAAGGTGTCAAATGGTAGGGCGGGTTCTCGGCCGTATAGAAGATAGAATGGTGAATAGCCGGCAGTGTCGTGACGTGACGAATTATATGCGAACGTCACAAATGGCAAATGAACGTCCCAGTCTTGGTGGTCGGCCGCTACGTATTTAGAAAGCATGTCGGTTATGGTGCGGTTGAGGCGCTCCGTAAGACCGTTCGTTTGTGGATGGTACGAAGTGGCAAACTTGTGCTTGGCAGAGCAAGAGCACAGGATTTCATCCACGACAGCTGATAGGAAGGTGCGGCCCCGGTCAGTGAGAAGTTGGCGTGGAGCTCCGTGTACTAAAATAATATCATATACAAGAAAGTCCGCCACATCGGTTGCGCAACTCGTCGGAAGGGCTCGTGTGATAGCGTACCATGTTGCACATTCAGTGGCGACGGCGATCCATTTGTTGCCTGAGGTGGAGATCGGGAATGGGCCAAGCAGGTCGAGGCCAACTCGAAAAAAAGGTTCAATGGGAATGTCGATCGGCTGAAGAAATTCAGCTGGTAGAGAAGATGGCTTTTTGCGGCGCTGGCAGTGTTCACAAGCGGCGACGTAGCGTAGAACAGAGCGGGCAAGACCAGGCCAAAACAAACGACGACGTACACGGTCGTATGTGCGAGAGACGCCCAAGTGGCCCGCCAAAGGAGCGTCATGAAGTTGGTTGAGAACAGTCGCACGAAGATGTGCTGGTATGACGGGGAGCAAGTCATGGCCATATGGATCGAGGTTACGGCGATACAGGATGCCGTCTTTTACCAGGAACATTTGTAGAGATGCGTCGCGAGGCCCTGACTCAAGTTTGCCAATGATGATTCGCAGGGAAGCATCCAGGCGTTGTTCGTGCCCAAGGTTGAGTAGCTGCGTCACAGACAGAAGGTCTGGAAAGGTGTCAGTATGGGCAGCCTCTTCCACGGGGTAGCGTGATAAGCAATCAGCATCTTGGTGTGACCGCCCTGTTTTGTACGTTACGGTGAACGTGTATTCTTGTAATCGTAGAGACCAACGAGCGAGGCGTCCTGTGGGATCCTTGAGTGAGGCCAGCCAGCAGAGCGCGTGATGGTCGGTGACTACCCGGAATGGACGCCCGTATAAGTATGGGCGAAACTTGGCGACTGCCCATACGAGAGCGAGACACTCACGTTCCGTGATTAAATAGTTGCGCTCGGCTGTAGATAGCAGGCGGCTTGCATATGCTATAACACGGTCATGTCCGCGTTGATGTTGCATTAGCATTGCCCCGATGCCATGCCCACTAGCGTCAGTGCGAACCTCGGTTGGAGCTGATGGATCGAAATGGGCTAAAATCGGTGGTGTTGTAAGGAGAGTCGTGAGCTGGGAAAAAGATGAGGCTTGATCAGCGCCCCAAAAAATGGGGTGTCCTTCTTCAGGAGGTTTGTGAGTGGGCGTGCAATGATGGCGAAGTCCTTAACAAACCGTCGAAAGTAGGAGCACAAGCCCACAAAACTGCAAACGTCCTTTGTTGACTTCGGAACAGGAAAGTCCGTGACGGCGCGAATTTTCTCGGGATCCGGGCGGACTTCTGCAGCATCGACGATGTGGCCAAGTACGGTTATTTGACGACAAACAAAGTGGCATTTCGACGAGTTCAGTTGAAGTCCGGCTCGACGAAAAACTTCAAGAATCGCCGATAAACGCTTGAGATAGGAGTCGAATGTGGGCAAGAAAACGATAACGTCGTCTAAATAACATAAGCAGGTTGACCATTTAAACCCTTGGAGCAACGAGTCCGTCATTCTTTCGAATGTGGCCGGCGCATTACAGAGACCAAAGGGCATAACTTTGAAGTGATAAAGCCCGTCAGGAGTGACGAATGCGGTCTTCTCACGGTCCATCTCATCCACAGCAATCTGCCAATAGCCAGATCGAAGGTCGATAGTGGAAAAATACGTAGCACCGTAAAGGCAGTCTAAAGCATCGTCGATTCTAGGCAACGGATAAACATCTTTCTTAGTAATTTTGTTGAGATGCCTATAATCTACACAAAAGCGCCATGTTCCATCCTTCTTTCTGATCAGGACGACAGGAGAAGCCCAGGGGCTACAAGAGGGTTCGATTATGTCTTTTGCAAGCATCTTTTCGACTTCCTGTTGTATTACTGTGCGCTCGGACGCGGAAACACGGTATGGACGTCGGTGAATGGGACTCACGTCACCGGTATTGATGCAATGAGTAACAACACTCGTTCGGCTTAAAGCTGTGCTGGCGAAGTCGAAAATGTCACTATAGGACTTTAGGACGTGACGAAGGGCTTTCGCTTGATCAGGAGCGAGGTCTGATGGTACCATGTGGTCAACGTCGACGCCCGATGAACGTGTTAGAGTTGGTTCATTGTCTGAGGTGCAGCAATCATCCGCTCTGAAGGGTTCAACCGTATGGTCTTGTATAGCAGTAATTTCGGCCAGGGAGATACCTTGTGGAATAATTTGGGCAGTGAGGGCAAAATTGACAATAGGAAGGCATGTGCGGTTTTCAACGATTGTCAAAACGGTGTGCGGAACAGCGACGCCATGCGTAAGCATCACGGCATGAATTGGTGCCACCATGTAATCGCCGTCAGGTACAGGTGGTGTAGAGAAGAGGTCGATATGTGTTACACAATTAGGCGGAAGGCGTGCGAAATCAATGTAGCAAAGGCGACTTTGGGGTGGGTTGGTCAGATCGGAAAGTAGAGGCACTTCAAGGTCAAGACAGCCGGCTGAACAATCTATAAGGGCCGAGTGAGCGATTAGAAAATCCATGCCTAGAATTACTTCATGAGGACAATTTTCTATAACGGTGAAAAGAACAGCAGTGCTTCTATCGGCGATAGTCACACGGGCAGAGCACATGCCAATAATCGCGGCAGTTCCCCCGTCGGCAACCCGAACGGCTCGGTTCAAGGCGGGTGTGACAACTTTCTTTAGGCGGCGACGAAGAGCAGCACTCATTATGGACACATGCGCGCCGGTATCGATCAACGCGCGCACAGATACATTGTCTAAGTAACGTTCAACAGATTCCGGGTGGTCGGTAATGTTACACGAGGATTTCTTGCAGAGGTCGTTGTCAGCGCAGCTTCACCTCCAGAAGCTTCACTGCCTAGTTTTCCGGTCGGGGGCGCTGCGAATAGGTCGGAGAGGCAGGACGTCGTTGTGGGGGCGAACGAGATTGACGGCGAGCAGGGGATGGTGAGCGGGCGCCGCGAGGTCTCGTCAGAGGTGCGGCAGAATCGGAGGATGTGGTCGGCATAGGGGAACCAAAATCAAATGTTGAGGACGACTGGTGGTCAGAAGGGGCTTGGGTAGGAGGCTTATAGCGTGCCGGCGGAACCCAGTGATTGCGGCAGAGGCGAGCAATGTGACCGACACGTCGGCAGTTGAAGCATATGGGCTTGTCGTCCAGTGTACGCCATTCGGACAAATTGCGCTGTCGAGAGTAGTTGGACCCAAATCGAGGAGCGGATGGACGACGATAAAAAGGCTCGGCAGAGTAGACTGGTTGAATGGGGTGTAGGCCGACGTTCGATAATTCTTGACGAACGATGGCTTGTATCAGTGAGATAGTGGTCGGTGAAGGATCAGGCGTTGGAAATGGAGTAGCTACTGGTTGGGCTGCCTCGACCTCACGACGAATGATGCGGGTGAGGTTGTCACATGGGGGAACTGGGCGGACGGAGTCATCACAAGAGGAAGTAGCAGCTGTGTTCGGCAGGCGCGTGATGCCGTGGGTGACGCGGCGGGCTTTAGCCTGTTCTAGACGGCGGCACTCTGTCAGGATCGTGTCGATTCTCGTGACATTATTATAAACCAGCAGGTTGAAGGCATCGTCAGCAATCCCTTTGAGGACATGGTTAACTTTTTCTTCTTCTGAAATGCGCTGGTCGACCTTGCTACAAAGCGCCAAGGCGTCAAGTATGTATGAGACGTACAATTCCGTAGACGTCTGGGCGCGAGTGGCGAGAGTCTTCTTGGCAGCGAGCTGACGACCAGATGAATCGCCGAAAAGATCACGGATCTTCGATTTGAAAAGATCCCAGCTTGTGATTTCGGCTTCGTTGGTTTCGAACCATGTCCGCGGCGTGCCGTCGAGGTAGAACACAACATTGGCGAGCATGAGCGTGGGATTCCAGCGATGGGTAGCACTGACTCGCTCGTACCGGTGCAGCCAGGAGTCAACGTCGATGGTGCCGTCAGCGTAGAAAGTTCCAGGATCCCGCAGGGGTGGCAGGGTGACCTAGGTTGTCGACTCGGATCGAGAGACCGCTGGGGATGAGGCACTGGCAGTTGAAGTAGCCGAAGAGTCCCCGGTGTTGCGACCGCTGCGCGTCTCCATCGAGGTACGGGAGTCGTCCACCTCCACCAATAATGTTACGGGTAACTTATTTAATAAATTAAATGCGATGCACTGTGCTCGGCGAACAAGATGGCGACAGTTCATAAACAACCAGCCACCAACGTCGTCTTTCTCTTTCTTCCAGACAGGCTGTGCCGGCTGTTGCGTATCAATATGAACGCATGAATGCAATGTTGCCTGTAGGAGTTAAATTATTACGCTGCTGAGCACGCGTATGAGGGTCCCATTCCCGGAATTGAACGAGGCAACAGTGGGGAGAGAGCATTGCTTATAGCGATAAAAAAGAAGGTACAAAACCACAGCATATCCACGAAGTGAATCATGATGAGTGGGGTGAAGCATGGACGGGACGCACGAACAGACGGACAGATGGACAAACGAACGGAAGTACGGATGGACGCAAGAATGGAAGGACGCACAGACGGATGCACGGACGGACGCACGGAAGCAAAGATGGACTGAGGGACGCTTCGCCCCCCTCATTATCATTCATTCTGTGGATATGATGTGAGACCTTGAAATGACATTGAAATGACCTTAAACACTGGCTGCTAGGACGACGCGAGACGCACGACCCATGGCGTAAAGAGCTTCACACCTACAAAAAGAAAGATAAGAGAGAAGAAATGGTGGAAAAGGAAAGGCAGGAATGTTAACCAGTCGAGGAAAAGAAAGAAAGAAGAGCTTGGTGTCTGCGTCCACGACGCACAAAATAAAGACAAGTAGTGTGTCAAGCACGCATATGCCAAGCTTGGCTTGCTCCCTACTTTCCCTATTATGAGGCTGCTACATATTATAGCGAAAGCTGTTATGAGATTAGAACACGGGTCACGCACGGTGCCGAAGTTGCCCACCGCTGGTGTCCGTAACCAAAAAAGGACGAAAAAATCACATAAAAAACATCAATTACACAATGAGATTCGAACCCAGGTCCGCTACGTGCCAGCCCGGCATTACATCACTGAGACACGCTGGTGCTTGGAACTCGTTTCTAAACTGGCCTTAGGCATGCTTGATGTCGAGAAAAGAACCACGTTAATATGAGTAATAAAGTGTCTTATAATATCACAGGAACAACCAGGCGTCACTTAATGCGAATCGCGTAACGAGTGGGTCGTCCAATGCTCCAACACATTAAAAAAACTTGTTCTTGATCACCTATTAACATTGGCGCATACAAACTTCAGGCATATTTTTTCATCGTCGTCAGCCACTAGATAAACAATTCTACGAAATTCCGAACAAGTGTGTAGTGGATACCAGGCTTCTCCAAACAATCACGAAAGTTAGCATAGTGAATGCTGACCTACCACACAAAATTTCTGATTATTTTTGGCGTAGTGGGTACGAAGCAATATGCTTGTAGCATGCCAAAGGAAGGGAAATAGGAGGAGAAGAACGGCAGAGAAATTAACCAACCTATAGCTAGCCGGTTTGCTACCCTGCGCACTGGAGGGGGATGGGGAAGATGAATGATATAGAGCAGAGAGGGAAGAGAGATATACACAACACATTCGGCAGCACACGCGTGCACACTCAGTCATAGTAACATTCCAAATAGTGTTTAAACATCCCAAAGAGTGTTTAAAGAGGCTATGACAGACCGCTTTTCTAGCTTTCGCTGTGACTGTCACACTTTCCGCGCAGGCCTGGCGTTCTTTACTTACCTCTACTTGCCCCCTGTCGAGCAAAGTGCGAGGAAAGAGGATCCTTGCAAGAGTGCCAGCGTCTCTGTTTTTCCATGTAAGAATAACCATAGTTTCCGTATAATAGACTATACTCGGCGACCACTTTTCTTGGCACAGAAAGGAACGCTACAGGGGCGGAGCTTCATGTAGCATTACGGGAAGTAGTCCGTTTTTGGCGCGCGTCTCGTAACGCTAGGGAAGGTGACAGCTCGTCGCACCATCAGCGTTTCATTCAGACGCAAACGCTGCTTAGCATTTCACGTGCACGTTAGAATGCGGGTATTGTTTGCACGTTCAAAAACGCAAAGTCAGAACGAATAAATTAAAGTAAATTCGACAATTTATGGTGGGAGCTGCGTCCTGTGTCAAATAGCTCCACGTATAAAATAAACGGGGGACTTCTATGATTCACGGTGAAAATACGGGCGTTGTTGTTGAACTAAATTCACTGGTGGTAGAATGCCCGCAACTTGGATCTGTAGCCTTCGCTCCAATGCCAAGAAAAGTTGTCGCCGAGTATTGGTTGCGAGGGCCTCCACTAGAGAGGCCAGCGCTGCGATCGTTTTGACGTCACAGATAGGATGCGTGCGCTCGCCTTGCGGCGTAGTCCATGGTTGTGGAATACGGCAGCTTAGCTTTCGTGACACCACTTGCATCGTCCCCCATGGCAGCACCAGTTGTAAGTTAGACATGAACGTGCCACCGGGGGCACTGATTCGTAGTCTGCTTGCACGTACTATCGGGTGTTACCGCTTCTTTAAGCACCGAGTTTCAAAACAAAGGGAAGCACGCACGGTGTCCACAGCAAAAGGGAAGGAAATGCGGTGTTCTAGCAGACATTACAACCCGGTATCCTATGAGTGACGTCATCACGTAGGTGGCGCCACGGTAACGTCCTCGAGGCCAAACGAGCAGAGTTTTTAAACACGCTGCCCACCGACCTTTTACTGTCGCAGCCCATCACAAGTCGACAGCTGACGCTCTTGGTCCTATATATATATATATATATATATATATATATATATATATATATATATCATAGTGTCAGCTGTCGACTTATGATGGGCCGCGACACTGAAAGGTTAGTGGGAAGCGTGTTTAAAAACTCTGCTTTAGTGTATTATAAGGAAACGATGGCCATTCGTACATGAAAAACTAGAGCCCCTGTACGCTGTTGGTCTTTTCGTCTTGCTAAAATACTATTTTATTGGTGGACCCTCAGAACTATATATATATATATATATATATATATATATATATATATATATATATATATATATATATATTACGGGACGGGACAGCAGCCACGGTATGGGAATGTGTGGTCTGGAGGGCAGCATAAAGTATCACTCGGTGCCCTCGCCGCTATAAAGCCTTCAAGTGCAAGATGACGTCGTGACACGTATTCAAGTCTGAGCGTTCCGATACGTGCTAGACGTGTAGGGACACCATCAGCGCTCAAGCGTAGATGAGGTAATGAAATCTGCTCGAAGGAATTTGCATCTTCAGTTGAGCTTACACATACCGAGGTTAGTCCCGCTGCCGTCTCGGTCCATTCCCTCGGAAACACAAGAGCCGCCTTATTTGATAGTATGCTATCTTCATACCACTGATGCAGACCCACTCCGGCAGGTCAGAGCAGCCCAGTCTAGGATGCGTACTAAGCTCGCGCTACCGACACAGTTTATGACGCATGCATCACGTGCCGGCTGCATGGTTGTATTACGCCGGTATTGCACGTGTCTCTTTCCTGGTTTCTGTAGGTGTTGCTGTATGCTTTATTATATTGTGGAAATCATGTGGATAAGCCCATGAGTGTTCTCCCGACGTTAGCTAACGAAACGCTCATCAATTCGAGAGAGTAGTAAAACTCAACCTTCTACCCACTCCCTCTGTTCCCTTGAGCAGAGCTCTCCCAGCCGCGTAGCGGCTGTTGCTACAGAAGGGAGTGGAAGGTTGGTTGCTTCTCGGTGTCCGTCTTGTGTTCTCGTGGCTGCTGCTGCTTGTTCAGAGATGGAAGCCAAGCACATCTCAAACGTGACAACAACTCGATTTTATATACACAAACTTATGTACATATTTACAAGACTTGACCGTCGGAACCGTCGCATGTTGCCTCGGCAGAGCCGATAGTGCAGAGCACTCCTTGTTGCGACCAGAACAACCGCGAGGACTCGGAAGCCAGGTTTTAATACCTAGGTTGCCCCTCCCGAATCTTGTCCCGGCCAACCAAAGCAATTTAGTCTGTTTATTGGACAGACAACACACTTGTTGCCGTCCGCTCCTCTCCCTCTCTTCTTCCTGCACTCGACTGCTCGGTCGGAAAGAGAGAGACGAACGGGCCGGTCTGTACACCACGTTCCGCGAACTGTGCGAAGGCACACAATGGTGGCGCCGTTCGGCGGCGGGCCCCCTCAATTACCGCGAGATGACTACGCTGTCCAGCATGACAGCCGTCCCGCGGACTCTAAACCTGACGGATGGGTGGCTATGCACTGTTCTCACGTCACCCGCCGGCATTCCGCAACTTAGAAGTGTGGCAGCTTGGGCTAGTTGGTATGGCATGACGATAGTTATTGCGCGAGAACAAAACGACGACACAGAGCTCGTGTCTTTCGTGTCCTTCTTGTCTCTGTGTCGTCGTTTTGTTCTCGCGCAATAACTATCGTCATGGCATTCCGCAGTCCGGGGACCCTTTAGTGGGTTTCTAGAAGCCACGACTGACCGCGTTATTCTTGCCAGAGGGGCCGCGCTTACGCCGAGATTATCGTTTCCCGAGAATCGGCTTTTCGGGAAGCGCGCCCTTGTGAGACCGAGAAGACTCGCTTCCATGGCCTGCACCGCCAGACCTTACAAGAGTATTTCAAGGCAGGCCTGCTGGATTGACCAGGCATTCTAAACTAATGGCATAGATATTATAAGAATTGTTTATGCGCTTAGCTGTTGCGATGCTATTGAACTAATACTGCTCAATCGAATTTCTCTGGAAGACATGTCAAGAATCGTTCACGCGTTCCTGGAGCCCAAATTGTCCTGCAGGTCCTTAGAAATGACATATCAATAAAAAGCGAGAAACATTCAATATCCGGAGTAACGATAACGATAGTTATAGCGCGAGAACAAAACGACGACACAGAGACAAGAAGGACACGAAAGACACGAGCGCTAACTTCCAACTGAGTTTATTGCGCAGAGCACGAAAATATATAGAGGAGACAGTGACCATGGCACAAGAGCAGAACATGAGTAAGAAAACCGAAAACAAACAACACAAATACAAAGGCACTGAAAAACAGCAAAGAAAAACCTAAAAGAAACCGAACCAGAAAGGTAAAGCTACCTGCCCGCCCCGAATCCTTCGAGGAACCTGCGTTCCTTCTCGGACTAAGCCACGGAGGGCTTGCTAATCCAAGGCACCTGTTCGCGTTACCTGCCCGCACCGAATCCTTCGAGGAACCTGCGCTCCTTCTCGGACAAGGCCACGGAGGGCTTGCTAACACAAGGCACCTGTTCGCGTGCCATCTGCGCAGCCTCGACATTGACTCGGGTGCTCACATCTCTGTGTTTGTACAACGTCGCTGTTTCCTCGAAGAGGGGAACACACTTGCACTCAGTGCAGTGCTGGGCAAGAAAACCATCTTTCTCGTTTTTAACATTGTTCGCGTGCTCTCTCAGCCGATCGTTCAGACACCTTCCAGTCGTTCCGACATAACAAGCACCACATGAAAGGGGAGTCCTATAGACGATTTACCGGGAGCAGGCCGCATACCTGTTTCGATGTTGAACTCTGCAATCTGTTGATGATTTCGTTTTCAGGGGGTTGGTAGATTTGGTGAGGCTGATTAATTTGAACGGTGCTGAGAACATGACACGAACTCCAACACGTTTTCCGATTTTTTTTGAGCCTATGTGATATCTGGTGTATGTATGTAACGTCGACAATACACGTTATACGAATCATACAACATGCAAAATTTTTTCAATCATAGTCTAACGGGTCGAGATCGGTGAGAGCGTGCGTGCGTGCATACACACACACACACACACACACACCACACCACACACACACACGCACACACACACACAGATGTACGCACGTGCACAAACACAACTAGACATACATATGCGCGCACACGTGTATATGTTGAAAAAAGTTAAATTGAGTTTATCTCTGCAGACTCATAAAAAAAGAACCCACGAGATCTATACTTTGAGGACTGTGCATTTGGAGTACACGTAGAATAAATTCAAACGCACAGAAACACAAAAAGGTCATTCATTAGTTTTCCTAACTTTGGAAAAGAGAAGATACGCTTCGACCGGTTATCACAAATCATTGTTTTTTATGTAATAGTTAATTCAGGCAAACTACCATAAATTCTGGAAATAGTTGTAAATAATCATTCCTATTGAAGTGCCGGTGGCTATTTGCTCGCGCGTTGTTCTTCGGTCATCACAGCAGCGCACAATGCACACAAACAACAGGTAGGCGGGCTTCCATCTGTAGAAGAGACTATATAAAAATGAAGAAAGTAAAAAGTAAGCCTTCCAAGAACCTTGCGAAGGGTGGGTGATATAGACGTCAGAACAAATACGATGAACGGCGTACACAGATTCACACGCCCCCTTCGGTCACATGATAGCTGCTCTCAGGAACTGCCCTCGGCTTTTTCACGTCCGCGTAAGGTGTGCGTGCTCCTTTCTATTACGTCAGAGTGATGTCTTCATCGTGCGCCAGGTGGCAGTACTCACGCTTCCATTACCGAAGAGCGGCGCAGCCATGAGGTGGCACATGCAGCCAGTGCCCCCCCCCCCTAACGTCCCCCTAATTTTCTTCATCATTGCATACACAGCCAAAAAGATCCATTTCAAGGAGGCGCCACCCCTTCCCGCTCCTCCGACAAGAAGGAAGTGCCCTGAAAAAATTTATACCTACGCCCCTGCTACCACGTAAAGGGCTGAAGGAGATAAAAAAGCTAGGATTACTGTAGGTGCTCTATATTTCAGTCGTGGGAACGCCAAGTACAGGAAATTTTGAAATCTGTGTTTCCTCCTATTCGAAGAAGCGTACATTCTTTGAACCAACGTGCGATCCATATTTCAGCAGTTTTGTTTACTGTGCGATTGCTGCGGCTTTACTGAGCACAGTCACCGTGAGCTATAGAGCGCACGTACGATGCGCATAACTTCCATTTCTTCACATGAGATTTACATTAGGCAACTTCTTTCTTCAAGAACGGCAATTAAAGTTTGAGGAACTGGTACTTACCGAAGCGACGGGCGTTTCTTACATGTGAAACCGTCGCAGCCAAATTTCACGCTAACTTGATTATAACGTTTTCATCGTTCACCTGTTTGTTCGGATATTCTTAGCTTTTGGTCATCCATCGCAATAAACGAATACTCCGAGACTTAGACCTTCTAGCTGTAAAGCTTTGAGCTAGCCGGCATTGCAGTGAACCGTAATACACCTCATGCAAAGCAAGGCCAGGGAAAACAAGAAAATCAAGAAAATCGCCTTTCTTTAGCAGCACGACTCTCTGACAAACTTCGTCTACTCGTGCACTAAGGCAAATTACGCACACGCCAAATAATTCTTCGCGCAGCTCTCAAAGTATCCCGCACGCAGTCACATCACTCGACACGGTTGAGGCCCCCGTTCACATTCTTCCTCCTTCGTCATACGTCGCTAACCATGCGCTTTATATAGTACAGGAACTGTGTGATCTCCCGTTCTCAGTCTCCAAATCCTCGATGATAAAAACTGCAACTGCACTGCCAACCTAGGTGTGACGAAAAGTGGGGCTCTCAGTCACTCGTGAGATTCCACGTTAATAAAAGCCACGCAGGCCGTCAGTCTGCGGCTTAACTCAGCCACTTCACGCTCACTGCAATGGTGCGTTCAAAGATGAAAAAAGGAGTCAGTCTCAGTGAGATTAGAGCACCAAAATGAGGTAGCGCAAATAATGTTTCTACAGAGAAAGCAGTCTCTTACCGGACCTTCCATGAATTCTCACTTATTTTCAACCGCCAAGATGCAAACCGTGAACAAATATGTAAAAAGACATTTCATTTCTCTTTCAATATTTGAATAGCTCGAGAACAATTCCGTGCTTAAGTAGGTAAAGTTACTTGGACCCAGCGAGAAGGAAGCACTGGTCTCTCAAAGTGCAGCAGTTATTCCTCATATGTCACTTGAAACTATGCCATCCACCCCAGCATAGTTACTCAGAACAAAGTACATAATTGTTCGTACGATGATGTCGCAACCAATCTCATCTTCTCGCATCGTAAAAAAACTGGTTCTTTGTTTTCACGTCTTCAAACACAGAAAGTTGACGAGCAGGCTGAAAGAAAATGTGGTAGAGGGTACTACTCGGCTGTTGAGGTTAAAGAGATTGCATTAGAAGGGCCGAAAAGTTTTGCGATTCGAACAAAATGAGCTTTGTGGTGTTCGTTGGGCATTCAAGGAGGCAGTGCTGATGCAAGTTCAAGAAAAGGGCTTCTGGCTCAAATATGAAAGCCTCTTTCATGAATTTGATGTATCTTGCTTAAACGAAGCCGTTTATGGTGTGCCTAGATCCGCCAGCAATCCTTTCTATTCCACAGCCAATTATGATATGCAATGAGCCCGCATGGACATTTGAAGTTGGTGGGGAGGCGGGTATGCGACGTAGCATCGTAACTAAAACGGAAAATTGCAGGACGAAAGCCATTTGTGCCAAAATCTTGAAAAAAATTTACCTCATTCAGATTTTGTTGCTGCAATATCTTCGCGCAAATGCCAGCCCATATACACGAACGAGGTGCAGTAACAAAGCCGAGAGAGTGGAACACCATTATAAATGTGTATATCTGGCTAATAAGTCATAACAACACATTTGCAGCATGGGGTGCTGATGGGATAAGCCTAAGTACGGAAAGTATTGATGGGCGTTTCAGGGAGACAATTTGCCGCTCGTTTTCCCTCATATGGGTCCTTGCCTTCACAGCGGGGTCTTTGCACTGGCAACAATAGGATATTATTAGGCAGGCCCCTCACGCAGCTTGAATCGGGAGGGGAGAGCGCCCTCTACTTACCCAGCGTCTGCTCGGATGTTATTACCCGACGGCGGGGGTGGCAGGCGACGCTCACTCGGCGACCCCGGGTGCTGTTTTAAAGTTGTGGGGAGTGGGCAATGAAAGAAGATATGAGATTGGCGCGCTTCCTGGCTCTCTCACTGTAGTAGCGGGAGCGTACATATTAGGCGATTATATTATGTGGTAAGGAAATCCGGTTAGAATCCTAAGGGCAGTAAGTTTTTGTTGTTTAGTGTTAGCGTTTTCGACGGCAGGATAAACTTTTCTGACTGTATGGTAAACGTTTAATGAGTGTTGAAGCTTTAGTGTGGGCTTCGCGGAGTTCACGCACTGCAGTCGCGCCACATTATTTGTTGTTTCTTACAAGATTCATTATTTTGTGTGAGCACTCAGTGCATTACCTCTCACTTACAAGAAATCGGTAAAATATGCCAATATAGTTTACGTGGATTTATTCTGTCCATCTGTCGGCTGATTTTTTTTCTATTCTTCGGTTGTTTCTCTTTTCATTCTAACCCCGGTAATATCTATTATGTCAAGCTCCATGACTAATTTTTTTTCATGGTGAACATTTTGAAGGACATTTTGCAGCTAAAGCAAGACTTGCGTTTTACGAATATAGGCCACATTTGCCAGTAGTGTAGAAAGCCTTAGATCATAGATTAGAACTATACATACTCACAAACTACTGCGAATACGTCTTGTGAACGCTGAATTTTTCGAGAATTTTCACTTGTCTTTCATCCTATTAACACGTTCCGGAGAACACTCGGAGAAACGCCTGGTTAAATATTCAGTACATATTTCTCAACTATTCGCACGGGAGACTCGCTCGCTGGATTCCGTGCTGACCGATTATGCCGTCACGATCTCCGACATCAGTGTAGCTCTGGCCGACTAGGCTGGCCCTACGTCATCTTCTGACGCCCATCTCCGACGACAGCGTAGCTCTGACCTACTGGACTTGCCCTACGCCATCTCTTGGCGCCGACAAGAGCTCTCGCAAGTGGTTCCCCATCCTCGGACTCCTGTGATCATGTTTCCATCTTTCCCATCTCTCCTATCCCCTCGATATGTCCTCGCTCGCTGTCCCAGCGCATCTTCCTCTCTGTATATGCCTTTAATCCTACCATTTTTATCCCTTTTCACCCCCGTCTCTCATGAGCTACTGTTGAAGTGTTACAGCCTGATGGAGACAGTTGCGGGGCTCACTTTTCTCTTCTTTTCCATCATATAACCACTTCTCTATTCGCATTGCCGTGCTTGTATCAGGTTCTTAAAAATGATACTTTAATCTATGCTACATACAAATATTTTAGGTTGGAAAACTTTTCCCACTGGCGGTTGTTTTGAATAACGTTCACGATTCTCTCTACCTTTCTCTAAATATATATATATATATATATATATATATATATATATATATATATATATATATATATATACGCTAATTGGTAGTTATTTGCACAATGACGTGGTAATGTGAAACCTCGCGATGTAGTGCCATAGAAACACTGCACAGTTGCGTCAAGCCTGTATTATACATACCACTAGCCTGTATGAATTAAATCAACGTTGAAATCTATTCTAACTTTTTACCGTGAAATTTGTCTGTCCGCTCCCAACGCCCCTGGATTCCGTAAGCACTATGCTACACAAAATAAGGAAACAAATGTACGGGATGGAACCAAATTTGAATCTTGGGCCTCTCCGGGGCCGCCCAGTATTATCGCGATAAAGTAAAAGGGCTCATTTTGCATATATCCCACTGTGGCTGTCGGGGTTAGTGTGCGCGTCGTTGGTTGTGATAAAAAATGATCTTTTTCGTCACCAATAAATTGAGAAAATGCCAATGAAACAAAATATAAAACTATATATTTTCGTGTAAGGATTCGATTCTGGCCGTTTGCGTCGCATGTGTTTTACCATACAGCTACGCGCTTTCTTTAAAACAGAGTGGAACAAGAAATAAACGCTTGATCTGCTTGGAAATGCATGCAGTGAAAGTACTGTCAAGCTTTGCAAACACGCGTGTCCTGTATACAGGCCCCATAATACAACGTGTAATATCGCAGTAATATTGCGTGGTACAAGCATGCAATGCAATTTGGCGTGAAAACATGTAATTATCATAAATTTGAGGTTTAAAATCGGCTATCCATTACAAAAGGCACACATGTTACTGTGTTCAATCCTGTGAGACGATGTAGTGGATGCAAAGCAAGTTCGAAAACAATTCCCACGCAAAATTTTCCGTGGTTAATAAAGCATGTGACCAGTTACACGGAATGCTGCCATATGCGAAAGCTTCACTGTCACAAGCCACTTTCCACTTTACTGATTGTAGTGATCCACAATTTAGAGTTATCGAGCAACATCATGCAATAAAAAGTATGCACTGAACAGTAGAAGTACCCAATAGTGATAGGATATTCATACCATTTCCAACTGCTAAATGCGTGTTTTATGATTTTGTCAACCACGAAGCTGTGCCGGTGCTTGCAACTTCTTCGCAAGAAGACCTCATAAAGGCCTAATGTAATGTTAACATGTTAAAATATTCATGCGAAAATATGCAAGATAGCGCCATAGAAGTGTAAAAAAATGAAAAACGCAAGGCGTGTGCGGAACTCGCAGAATGGTCACAGCTGAGTCTAGAAGAACGGCCGTTTGGAGCCTTTTTTTTGCAGTATTGTTGTCACCCGCATCAACCACCTTTTCCTAATTTTTCTTCTTAAAACGCCTGAGCCCCGCATGTCGAAATTAAATCGTGCATATTATGGGCGATGGCCTAAAGCACCTGGCGATCTGCCAGAAATGACGCTACTTCAACTGGCCTGTATTGTGACATGTTAGGTTTGCTGTCTTCTGGCTGCCAACATCCTGAAGGTGCGCTAGACAGTGAAACTGAGATACATTTGTAGATATGAAATTTGTATTGCCTTTATTGTTTTGATAGTGCAGGAGAGCATGTTGTACGAGTAGCTAACGCTACGGTATAAAGAATGAAGAGTCAGTGCAGAGCACAATGTCCCTGAAATCGGTAATTACCTGAGGCGACCACCATGCGTGAAGTATCTTTGAAGGCTGCTGATATATAGAGAGGCTGTTGTGGGCGGGCCGACCGTTGAAAAAAAGAACGATGAACGATGGCGTGCTCACATCTGGCACTTAGCTGCCGCTGTCACACCATCCAGTGCCATCAGCTAAAGCACGTCAGCATGGTCATCATCATCATCATATTCGTCATCGTCGTCGTCGTCGTCATCATCGTCATCATCATCATCATCACGTACCAGGCTTGGACGAGTAGAGAGGTGTTCATTTGAGCCTCGGTCTCGTCTAGAAGGGGTTCCTGGCCATCCGCCACCCAGAACTCTACATTATACAATCTCGTAGCTGGAACTTTCCTGTTCAATGCCCAATATCAGCCTTATGCGTTAAGCAGTAGGTCACTTTTAGTCTGCCAACACGAAATATTACAACAAAGCACTCATCGCAAGCGTACTGCCTTTGTCCTGTGCTTATATATTGATAGCATCGCACATCATGTGGTCCTTGTTGCTTGGGCGGGGTGATGTCGACTCAGATAAGACGTAGGAAGATAAGACGTAGAGACGTAGGATGGGACAACGTTTTCTCACCAGCTGTTAAATAAAAGTTGCACGCTTTCTTATCCAGCACAGCTGTCTGCTCGAAGAATCGAGTCATGTGTCAAGCCAAATGTAGTCCATGTAGGGGACGGACTAGTGGATGAACCAACAACGCAAATCCTCACATAGTTGAACTAGCGTTAACAAAGAAAGACAGTGTATTTCGTTACGCAGTTATCGGTGACGTTTACTCTTGACAACAATCACTGGACCCATGCGAAGGCAGCAGTCTCAGGCTCGTACCTGCCACGGAACAACTGATGTCAAGCCAATGTTTCGCGCAACCGGTATAGGCGTGTACGATCCTGCGGGCGTGTGTTAGCTTATCAGTCACATGTACTTAGTCAGCCGAACCTGCATCGTTCACACTGTATCGAAATGTAGCGCGGGTCCACGGCAAACGGGGAGACACGTGCCGGATGCCATTTTGCGAAGCGGCATCGACGAGGGGACGCGTATCAACAATGGACGACGATGTCTATTGGAGAGAACAGGCAGACGTCGACTGCCTGATCCGCCACCGCCGCTTCCCCGTGCACGTGACCACTGGTGTGAGAGAACGCCCCCTACATTTCCCGCTTTACTGCCGAATACTTTCATCACCTTCACAGCAGCTCGCCCCCGTGTAAACGTGCAGAGGAAAGCACGCTACAAACAAGGATAACGCGGCACTCGTAACATTGTCATAGAAATGACAACTCTGACGTGCTTCTAATGACGCGGCGATTATTGCCAGTGCCTAATTATGATTATTTATGCATTAAAAGTGTTTAAAATGAAAGAAAATGTTTAGGCGAAAAAAAGAACGGGCACTACAGGTCGTGGTCACGCTAGCGTACCCCCCATGAAGGCAAGGCACGCATGGCACGCTACAAAAAAAATACGCAAAGTCTTGAACGTACGGTCGCGAAAATTTATTTTCGAAAGTATTGTGCGTCACTGAAAACAATACACATAAGTGTACAACTTGGGGACGTGCCCAGCTTATTAAGTGAAGATGATATCCTAAATGTGAAACGTGCTAAAATAGTTAGCTATATCATATTTCGAAAAGCAGCAAGAGTATTTTCGCTCATATTCCTTGTGAAAATGACTCTAGATTTTGGTTGTGTTCACCAACCCAACCAGTGTAGTGATGTGTAGATAATGTACCAGCAAAAAATCACCATTTTCTGAAAAGCAAGTGCATGCTGTAACAATAAAAATTTTGAGGTTCGTTTTGCAGGGAGACGCTGCTCTCGTCGGAGCGAGTGGACGCGCGTCGTGTCGGCTCCGGTTTCAACGAATGTTTTGCAGTGGAAGTCACCTAGAAGCCCTCAAGACTTTGGTACCCGAGTATTCAGCTTGTCATCAGGAATCGCCCGGCACCAAGTTCCAGGTGGGGACTTGAAACATGCTCCACCAGTAGTACCACTGCTCTCAGCTGTTACACCCAGTGAAAAAATGGAGGAAGGTACAACACCACCACCTCCCAAGCGCAGAGCCAAAACCCAGGCCAATGAATACAAACCCGCCCGCGTGACGCCCGAGAATAAAGTCCTAAAGGAAGTACAGCAATCAGTCAAAGAATTAAATGAGTGGATGAGCAACGCATCCGACTGATCTCAGCCCTTACTGACCGCGTAGAGACTATAGCTAAAATTACCCAGCAACAAAACGAACACCTACAACATCGACTCATCGCTGTGGAGGCTAGAATCACAACTCTGCCACCAAGCGGACTGAACCCCACAGCGAATGTGAAGCAACCTTCCTCGTCGGCATTCAGTGTGATACAGCCGGCGACATTCCTACCCCCTGCATCTCAT
This sequence comes from Rhipicephalus annulatus, assembly GCA_013436015.1. Taxonomy (NCBI): domain Eukaryota; kingdom Metazoa; phylum Arthropoda; class Arachnida; order Ixodida; family Ixodidae; genus Rhipicephalus; species Rhipicephalus annulatus. Next base: position 157,777 of record WOVY01011159.1, read on the forward strand.
CATAGCTAGAAATCACGCCTACACAATTTGGCAATGTAATTGTAGAAGCTACGCGAATAAGCAAGCAAATCTTAACCAATACCTTAAGGGGAAAGTTAAGCCCGATATCATTTTATTGCAGGAGACACATTGTCTCGCTAAATTGGCAGGCTACCGCTCGATCGGACATGCCAACGGGGAGACGACTGTCCTTACCACCCTAGTTAGGCGAAACCTTACGTTCACGCAACACGACACGGAAATTACCAATATAGACAGTATATTTATTGAACTCGTTCCGCAACGCAAGACACAGGAAAGTCTTTTTATACTAAACATATACAGCAACCCTAAACAAAAGAAGCACAGATTTCTCACACTCTTTAAACGCGCCCTCAACATCGCTGGCCAAAATCCCATATTAATAGCGGGGTACTTCAACGCACCACACACTGCCTGGGGATACTCTTATGTGTTTCCTAAATGTAGGGCCCTCTGGTTTGACTCGAAGCAAGAGGGATTAACTCTCATCACTAACCCTAGCACACACACACGTGCGGGCACTAGCTCCAGTAAAGACACAACGCCTGATCTGACGTTCGCGAAAAACACATCAGCAGCCACCTGGAAAAATACCCTAGAGGACCTGGGTAGCGACCACTACATCATCGAGGTACATGTTCAAGGTGGACCACGTAAACCCACGGGAAAAGAGCTTAAGTTGGTAGACTGGACCCAGTTCCACAAATCACGTGAGAACCAGGTCCAACCCATCAGCGACATAGAGGACTGGATACACACGCTTAAACAGGATAATAATAATGCCACCCGAATCGTACCTCCCGAGGCACACCTCGAAGAGATCGATAGCCGGCTCCTCCAGATGTGGGAGGCAAAGCAATCGCTCCAAAAGAGGTGGAAGACACAGAAACACAACAGAAACCTGAGGAAACGCATAGCACTCCTCAACACAGAGATAGAGATGTATGCAACACAGCTAAGCCGGCAACACTGGGATGAAACCTGCGATGCGAAGGACAGGCAGCTAAGTCTTAGTAAAACTTGGCATTTTCTACGGTTCCTGCTCGACCCAGAAGACAGCAAAACCGCCCAACAACAAACCATCAACAAACTAATACATGCTTACAGGGCACCGACGAGGAGTTTCTTAGGGAGGTAGAGCTCAAATATATCTCTCAGGCTCCTACTCAGCAGCATCCAGATTATACGGGCCAGATCAACACTACTCTAGATGAAGAATTCACCGAAGCGGATATCCGTGCCGCCCTACAAAAACTTAACACCAAATCAGCACCAGGTCCGGATAACATCACGAATAAGATGATACGCAATTTGGACGATGAGTCGATCACGCATATCACAGACAATAATAATAACTGCTGGAACACCGCAATCTTGCCCCCGCATTGGAAAACGGCCAAGGTGATTCTGATTCCGAAACCAGGACAACCACTGAATACTGACAATCATAGGCCCATCTCCTTAACAACTTGTATAGGCAAATTGATGGAACACGCTTTCCTGGCTAGACTGACAAATTACCTCGAAGACAATGATTTTTTCCCACACACCATGATTGGCTTCCGCAGGCATCTTTCAATGCAGGATGCCATGTTGCAGCTTAAGCATCACATCATAGACAGTACGGGACGCTCCACTAAGGGCATCCTTGGTCTTGATCTTAAGAAGGCTTCTGACTATGTCACGCATAGCACCATTCTAAATCAGGTCAATACCCTAAACTGGGGGCTTCGCGCGTACAACTATATTAGGGCATTTCTTACGGGCAGAACGGCCACGATCACTGTGGGAGCACTCAGGTCGTCCGAAATAACCATAGGAAGTGCGGGCACCCTGCAGGGTTCCGTGATATCTCCCATGTTGTTTAACCTCACCCTCATTGGTCTTCCTTCAAAACTTCAAACCATCCAAGGACTTCATCACACCATTTACGCCGACGACATCACCCTCTGGGTGTGCGACGGCAGTGACGGTTCCATTGAACAGAGATTACAGGAGGGGATTGACACAGTCGAACGGTATTTACAAGGAACTGGACTATCCTGCTCGGCGGAGAAATCTCAGCTACTGCTATATCGCCTTACACTTAGAAGTCGGCCACCTAAACAACATCCCCAATCACAGGCACATGCTGATATAAAACTCACTACAAGCGATGGTCACTCCATACCAACCGTGGACAAAATCAGAGTGCTAGGTTTGATCATAGAAAGTAAGGGTACCAACGGAGAGACAGTTCGCAACATTGAAGCCAGAGTGTCTAACACGATGCGCCTCATTAGGCGCAGTACCAATAAACACAAAGGCATGAAAGAGGCCAGCATCATCCGTTTGATCCAAGCGTTTGTTCTAACTCACATCACCTATACGGCGGCGTACCACCGATGGTTCACCGCGGAAAAGTCAAAACTCAACAGCCTAATTAGGAAAATTTACAAACAGGCGCTAGGTTTGCCTCAAAACATTAGCACCGAACTACTCCTTCAACTTGGTTTACACAATACCCTTGAGGAACTTATTGAGGCGCAACAAATCTCCCAATTCGAGCGTTTAGCCAAGACTAAGCCAGGCCGCCAGATTCTATGTAATCTCGGTATTACTTACCACACTCAACACGGAGACAAACACGACATACCACGCACTATCCGTGCTAAGCTAACAGTACCACTCATACCAAGAAACATGCCCCCTGAACACAACTAGGGCAGACGTGTCAGTAGAGCCAGGACCATGTCAAAGATGTTTGGGCGCAACCATGAGGCAGTCTTTGTCGACGCAGCACGATACCAGGAACGTCACCACTTCGTGGCTGCTGTCGTAGACCACACACAACAATGCAAAAGCAGCGCGTCAGTCATCACACGGAACGTAGAAACGGCAGAAGAAGTGGCTATCGCGATGGCCATAGCCCACACTAACGCCTCATGCGTTATCAGCGACTCGCAGACAGCCGTTAGAAACTACGCCAGCGGCAGAATCTCCCCCTAGGCATTGCGGATTCTTAATACAGGCAAAATTCACAAGGCGGACAAATACGTACACATCTTGTGGTTCCCTGCCCACACACCACTAGGTAACGCGGAGGCTAATCCGAATGAAGTGGCGCACAACGCGGCTCGACGTCTTACGTTCCGAGTCACGTCAGACGAAGCGGCCACCCAAACGGACCTTTCTGCGCCGGTGTGGGAATGGGACAATCGGCTCACTAAATTTAATGACATAATTCAACACTATCGACTGCAAAGGCGGGAGTACCCTCCGCCTCACTCCAAGCTAAATCGGGCCCAGTCCGTTCAGTGGCGACAGCTACAAACACGCACATACACGAACCCTGTCATCATGCACCACATATATCCGGACGTTCATAGTTCTAATCTATGCCAGTACTGTACCACCATAGCCACTCTCGACCATATACTATGGGAATGTCATGCATTAGTCAGAAATTCTGGGGTCGCGGCCTACAATGAAGACCTCCGGGCGCGTTGGCGGACTGCGCTGCTCAGTTCGGGCCTAGACAAACAACTTTGGGCGATCCAGAAGGCCGAGGAAGCTGCCGGGAGACACGGTCTCTCCGTTGGCCCCTAGGTGGGAGCCCATCCCAGCAATCTGCCGGAAATTAATAAAGTCTATCTCTCTCTCTCGTTTTGCACCATTTCTTGACCCCATCAGCACGCGGACGTTTTCGAAAGGGATGTGCAGAAGAATTATTTAGTTGAAGGTAGACCGACTAGTCCGTCGCTAATTTGTGTACGTCATACTTGAGCTTGGTGCGCGTTTCGTCATTCACTTGAACAGCGGTGTGATGCTGAATAAAGGTAAGAATAGCCACTCCCCATAAATTCATTGGGCTTTGACGTGGTTCTTCGCTCTTCGAGCTATTCCTGCAAATGGCTGTCCCGCTGCTTTACTGTTAAAAATAGATTGAAAAAATGTGTATATGAATTTCCATTAGAGCAGAGCTCAAGGAAACGCGCAGGCAAGATATGCCTCTTTTTTTGGCAGTATACGGGTTAAGAATGTCCAGTCATTGCTGAAGAAATTAATTAGTTTTTTAAAGCGCGTTTACATATATACGACCTGCATAGCTGAACAAAGACCAAAGTCTGGGCCAGTTAGTACATAAAACTAAAAGAAGATGTACTTTGACCTAACCATTTAGGTTTTCTTCAAGAATTGCTTTGTTATTATGCTGTTTGGACAGTGGGTGTGCCCCTGGTCTTCATTGGAAGATGTAGTTTGCCAATAGGGCACAATGAATAGTTCGAATGTTTTCAGCACCGCTTCTGTCATCGTTCCTTTTTGCTGATTCATTCATTCAGAGTACTCAGCTGAATCTTTCTGCTGATGTTTAGGGAAATTCCTGATGCGTCTTTTAATACATTATAATTGTGTTTTTTATAATGTAGAATAAATGTCATGAATATCTTAGCACACACGGGTTGGTATGAGGATTTTTACATTTGCGTCGATTTTTTCGAAAATGCCGCCGAACTTGTATACCAACCTTTTTCACGGTAGCCGACAAAACGAACATGTCTGCTGAAAGCTTCGTCTGAATATAAACGGCACCGGGAATATTGGTAGTCGTAAACGCACAGGCAAGCATAGCTACATGAAAAACCCATTCTCGCATGGCAACACTTCCGCAAAGCCTGCCACATCATTTTGTTGTCAAAAATAGAGACATGCAAAAAACAAATACAAAAGCAACTTTGGTATATTCAGAGGAAACACGCATTCACGCTTCATTTCAAGAAATCCAGGAAAGCAAGCGTCGTATTATAAAGAAATAAGTCGAGGCAGGCGGGGCTTGTTCTAACATTTCACGCGAACATCGACTACATAAACTCGCATTTCGTCTTGGCAATTCGGAAACGCAATTTCCCGATTTCCGAAATGGCGCGGGTATGCATGAGACTGATGTGCTTCTTCCAAATCATAGGCCCCACGACGAAAGCGGCTACAGAAAGGGCGTCAAAAAAAGCACGAGAACCACAAGTGTACAGCCGGTTGATGTCGCAGACGGCATTCCGTGAGGAACACACGATCCTTTCCGATGGAGTTAATAATTCATGCTAGCTACGAAAATCATTCCTGGCTACATACTTTGAGCTCTGTGCGAACCCCTTTCAGTGCCGTAGAAAAGCACCGCATTTATATTTGTATCACGATGGCTATATTTACAGTGCTTGCGCGTCTGCAATACACGCACGTTGTGCACTTTTTTTTGATCCGCAAAAGAGTTCCGGCTGAACAAATGTGGCAAAAGTCTGGCATGCTAATGTGAGTGCTTTCTGTCTTACTGTCTACAGAGTCTTGCGACACTTCACCACGCGTTTGTGTTTCATTGACGAGATGAAGATACTGCGCTTTACATTATCTCCGTCTTATAACAAAAAAGTGAGCAACTTCGGAATCCTTGGTGGCGGAACATGGAGAAATGAAAGATCGTAGTGAAAAATGTGAATTTTGTAGGCAGCGAGCACAACAAGACGGCAATACGAGATGCGGTGTATTCAGACAAAATTTGTTTGCTTAAAACTTTCGTTTGAATACTTGAAGACGCAAGCGGCATGGAATGCCGCTCGAATTAGACGTGAGAGATGAGACGGATGACTTCACGAAAGTTATCTATTATCCCATTCTGTTCCGATTAAAGTTCTTGGAATTCTCCACTAAAACATGGTTTCGTAAGTTTTGCATCTTTTTATTTCTGGAGCCCGCATCTTTGCACATGCACTCCCACCACAATCGAATTTGGCCAATGAATCAAAGCTATATATTCTAAATATTTATGCATGCTTCATTCAGTTATTAACTGGCGGTAAGCGCGAAATCACACTAGCAGTAATAGCTGCTCGTCCAATGATATGACACTTACGGATGTACCGCAAGCACTGTGAAACTTCCTACAATTGCAATGCAATGGTTGATTTATAAAAACAATGATCATGTCTAAAGCTGTCTGTCTGTCTGTCTGTCTGTCTGTCTGTCTGTCTGTCTGTCTGTCTGTCTGTCTGCCTGCCTGCCTGCCTGCCTGCCTGCCTGTCTGTCTGTCTGTCTGTCTGTCCGTCTGTCTGTCTGTCTGTCTGTCTGTCTGTCTGTCTGTCTGTCTGTCTGTCTCTTGCTAATACACTTTCGCACGTCCGCCGTTGTTTACTGGTAAGTTGGGTCGCGCAAAATGATGTAATAGCCACCACAAGGGCCCAACCAGACCCAAAGGACACTAGTTGCGTGTTATAGTCACTTATATGGACAGCTGCCGTAAACCAACGGGAAGACACCTTCTATTATCGTGAGGCCTTGCCTATTAATGTCTCGACGTGGTCTTTAGCAAGAAGAGAGTCTTTACATTGGTATTGAATGAAAAGAATGTTGCTTGTGTGTGTGTATAGCCAACATCTGACAGCACATTTTTCACTTTTTGTAAGAGTAACACCTAAGATATCACAGGCTTTTGCTTCAAAAGCCACACTTATTTGTTGCAAAGGTAGATGGTACGCAGGATAGCTCTAGCAACCCGCTCGCCTTCTTGCTGCATGGTGCCATGCATAGATGGTATTCTAGCCACATGACGCAACTAGCTACCTCGGTGGTTAGGCGTGGCAAGTAATGTTGATATATCTGTGTTTGGCTCATATATACTACCCTCGCGTCTTACACAAGTGCTTCAGAAACTGCATCAGTGATCGTCCTAGAACCCATTACCTCGGAAACTAAAATGGCCGTGAAGACGTGGCATAATAGTGATACTACCACCATCCACGGTTTCTTGAATTATGAGTCGCCAAACCGATGCTGTTTTCGCACTCACTCTTTGAATATTAAAACGGCTTGTGTGTGGTGGAGAACGGCTATTTTTTTTTCTTTTGGCAATGAGGCAGGAGGCAAAACTTCTCTCACCCGCGAATGTCTCGTAAAACTTAACCTTGTCTATTTAACGAAGATCATTCACGTAAATTCAAAATGAATCTGCTATTAGCAGAGAGCAATGGGTGAAAAAAATGTGGTCCTTCTTTCTGTAGTGGAGATGGATGAGCTGTCCTTAAACTTGTCAGACGGGTGACTTGAGGAGACCCCAAATATAATGCACTTCCCTATAGCCTCTAATGTGCGCCTGTGTGGAATGTTGCAGTGCTTCGTGGCATCGTACTGAAACAGCGTTGTACGGCTACTTGGGCGGCTGAGTGCACGAAATTGTACATAATGTGCAGATAAAAACCCTCATTTCATGACAATCTAAGCTCGCATCAGTGGGTTCTCCTCGTTATACCTTGTAACACCTGGAGGGTTAAACGTGGGAATTTTTAACCGAGACTGCCCCCGTGGGAGAAGTCTATGTGTTTTGTCAGAATAAATGAAATGTGCAATTGAGTATCTTATAGAGAAGTGTGTACAGACAGAAGGGCTTGAAGTACAATAACAAAACTTCTCGATTCCTAATGTTTCAGACATTTACACTGACGTAACTGCCTTGATGTGCTTAAAGTACCTCCTCACATTTCTACTGTGCTATAGTATTGTGGCCGCGAGCGTGCAGACAGCGTTAGAGTACTAAACGAATAAAAAAAAACACTCCGGTTAGTCACGCCATGTCCCCATGTAGTGTTGTTACCATAGCGTGAGCTTCGCGCCCCAAATCGACACGGACACTTTGACAATGCGAATTGAAAAAAAAGTGCGGCGAAGCCATTCCTATATATCCAGATTTGGCTTGAAACGCTAAAAATGTTGCGACATTTTATAATTATCAATTCCCACGTTTTGAAATTGTAAGACTTCCTTGTCTATTAGTTATCCTTGGTTTTTTTTTTGTTTGCTTGGATGCGACGGAAAGATGATATCGCAGCTTAACCTGTACAATTGCTCATAGTGGGTACGAGGCTCGAATACAAGACGGAAGGTGGCGTGATTAAATTCCGGCCGCTGCAGCTGTATTTCAACAGAGGCGAAATGTTAGGGACCATGTTGTTAGATTTAGGCACACGTGAAACAACACATCCTCAAAATTTTTTCAGTACTTCACTGCGGCGTCGCTTATAATCATATAGCAGCGTTTACAACGCTCGGCTGCTCAGTCGAAGATGGCGGGCTCTACTTCGACCGGGGCGGCCGTACTTTGATGGCGCCGCAAAGCTCGAGGCCCGTGTTCCGTGCCGTGTCAGTCGTCAGAAAGAACAACAGATTATCAGATTTTCCAGAGCCCTACATTACTGCGAGCTTCAAATCATACCGTGATATTTGGGTGTGAAAGGTGACGTGTCATTAAAGGTTTTCTTCGCAATAATGAGTTAGGTCTTCCTCGACATTGAAAGCTGTACTCTTCAGCTAATTGTCACTCTAGGCCATAACGTTTACAACCTGTCAGGAGAGCCACTGCCATTTGGGTGAGGTCACAAGATACAGCTTTACCAACAGTAAGGTGAACCACAAGAATCATAGGTTACAATACCCTATGTTAGATAGGTTATCTTGTTAGAATAATAGCCGCTATGCTTGAAAGCTCCCACCTTACTAATGGTGTCCTTTCTCAGAACAGAGGTATGTATTTTGCAGTGACCAGCCTCTTCAAGATTATGCGTTGCTAACGCTAACGACGCCATGGTACATTAAGGGTGAGGTCGTAAGTGGTGACGCCCAGGCAAACGCTGTTACAGAAAAAACTAGCGCCAAAGAGATAGCTACGAGATGTACCGCGTTTGTAAGTATACTGAACGGTTCCCGTTCCCACGACACCCGCGGTCGCACGGTCACCCGTGATTACTTCTCCTCACTATGCGGCGCAAAAAGATGCAGCAGGTTTGTAACAAGAGATTATGTGCGTGTGAAAGCTTAATTACGCCTAATCATCGAGTACACATATTCCAGCGCTATCCAGACTTTGGTCGAGAAGGACAAGCGCAAACAATTTTGGGCCATTCTACTCAGCATATACGTCTGTGAGCACCATAGCTGACGGGCACAGAATATTATCTGCGAGTTTCTAAGGGTTGCGTAATCGAATAGTTACATAGTAAAACTGTAGCCTACCACAGAGAGGCCTTGGCATTGCGTCCTATCTAAGCATTTGTCAACATATTGAGCAACCCAAAGAAGTGCATGGTGAAACGAATGCATGTGTGGCATAGGATTTGCATGTTGTGCTGCAGGAGGCTTTATTTCACTAACAGTAGACCACTCTAAAACAAAGGGCAGCACCTGCGTCTCTGCAGTAACCAATGGTGAGACAGCAACCGCCGTTGGTGTGTTTGTTGGTTGGACCCAGGAGGAATGGCTCAACCCACCACAGGGGATCGGCCATGAATTGTGCGGCAGTTAGACTTCGGGAAAAAAAGAAGAGGGAGATGCCTAAATGCTTGGTGCGGCCGAACAGCGATTCGCTGAAAACTAGCGTATAACAGTTCAGCTGCAAAAAAAAAATCAGTTTTGCAATGATTTCCGCTGTTGAGCAGCAGTAAGCACAAATCATATAGAGAAACGTTTGTCGAAATTAGTTTAAACCCCCTCAATTATCTGTTAATAGATCCTCCCGACAGTTTACTTTCGAGACCTCTATATGTATAAGTGATTACTTCCATTTAGTATTTTTTATTGAAAATAAAATATTATCTAATAAGAAATTATTTCTTTTACAGCAGTAGCTCGCCTCGGTGGTCTCTGGGTAATGACCGGTGCTGCAGACTGTTGGCCCGAAAATTGCCAGACATTCATGATAGAAGCGAAAATACTTGACACCCGTGTAGTCAGGTAAAAATTTCCGGCGCTCTCCAAGCTGCCGTCCCGCGTAGTGACATTCGGACAACGAAGTGAAAAAACAGCGCGTAACACAGGACAGAGAAGAGACGGACGAAGCGCTGACTTACAACCAAAATTTTATTTCGTACAGGGGTGTATATATAGCACACGAAACTTGAAAAAAAGGGGGAGAGAAGTCGAGTGACATGAAAGAGTAACTTTTGTTATGATTGTATGCGTATAACAAAAAACTGTGATTGCGCAATCATTCGCTTGTCAAATACGCCAATTCCCTGGTGAGGAGCGTTATCGAAGGTGCACTGACACACATATCGCCTTTCTTGATTATGCAGAATGCCTCATAAATCTCACGTGTCCTTTTATCTCTGTAGCGTCGAAGTATCTTGCATTTTTCAAACAATGCATGGCATCCACAAATGGAGCTGTGCGCAGCTAAGTGGCTGCCAACAGAACGAAATAAAATTTTGGTTGTAAGTCAGCGCTTCGTCCGTCTCTTCTCTGTCCTGTGTTACGCGCTGTTTTTTTCACTTCGTTGACCATGTACCAACCGGCCCAAATAAGCACTTTATGACATTCGGAGTTTCGGAGTTTCGGACGAGAGCCCAAATAATGCTCAGTTGCGCAGCTCTTAAAAATTAGGTTTCGACCAATATGAACAATCGACAGGTCGTGCGGGATATTTGAAACATATTTTGAGGCCTTTTCGTTACTTCATCATATATTGCTGTTCGACCAATTATGGACCATTCCTTGGTCTTGCCTTCGCAAATAATTATTGTACAAGTTATAAGGTTTATTCATTGTTTACTATGTTAATTCTGCAACATGAACCGAAAGGCACAAAAATAGGCCATGCAACGCGTGCGCACTTGAAGGTAACGCTTTTGCGCAAAATTAAAAGCCTCCACGAGCTTTACAAATAAACATGCAACTGGTGTGCCCATCAATCGCAATTTCGTTATACACGAATTATCTTCACCTTTATCGTTCTCGACGTCTGCTTACAGATTAAAGCATCTTCATTAAATAAATCTTGTAATTCAAAATGTGTATATTATGTCATGATTGGCGTCCTTCTCTTTCTCTAAATCAGTGATACTGCCGAAAATATGTTGAAAATCGCACGATCACATGAAATCACGATGGTTGGCTTGCACTTGTATTTATTTCTACCCAAAGCACAGTACATGTTAGCTTTGTTTCATTCAATAAACCGCGCACGTAGACGCTCGCATAAAACAATGAGTGAGCTCGTTGCTATAGGCGATGGTTACCTCAAAATCAGGTTAAGATTACTGATGGGGTGCAGGGGTCGTGACCTTGACGCTTACTGGGTAGTTACTTTGCTACGAGTTTTTCTATTACCTTTTTGCCTTTCCTACTTCATTACTTGCGGATTGACGGCCTCGCCGGGACGTCTCGTAATAATACTTTGTTTTCGATTACCCCCGGCTCTCGCGTAGTTGAGTCGTAATTGTCTCAGAGGCGTGATGAGCTCATTACGAAGAGGTAATGACGGGTGTACTTTTCGTTTTTATTGAGAAGGGGACAGATATAAATAATTAATAAATCTAGGCTGCCTATTTCGAACGATAATTAGCCGCTTTTGTGTCAGGTGTCTATTAAGGTCTCTGACACGAAGTGCCCACCTGCGAGGCATGACGGTCGCACGTCGACGTTGGTGACCTGGCACGTCTGTCCGCGCACATGGCTTTCAGGGAGCCGAACCAAAGTATTTTCAACAAGAGTAACATGAACACGAGCCTACCTTTTCAAAAACATGGACCAAGCACTCGGGTAACATAATATATAAACGACTGAAGTTACATTTATTTGTGGCGGTGCACGCCATTGTTTGTTGCAACCTGCAGACAACTCGTGGCGCTGCAGATCTGGAGACATTCAGGCATTCACTTATAGAGCGAAGGCAGTTTGGGGCCACTACACCTTACTCTGATGACGTAGTTGATCGTCTCCGCCACCGGCGGTGTCCGCATCCACTACACCATCGGGTGAAAAAAAAAGTAAATCCAGTATACCATTAGATTTGAGCCCAGGCCCTCTGCTTGGCAGTCAAGCATTCAGCTACAGAGCCACGCTGGTACTTCGGACTGCATCACAAAAAGATCCTATACAGTCATGATGTCTGGCGTGGAATCATGTTATCAGATGTCATATAGCTTGGTAAAAGAGTAAAATAACACAAGGCATACTGCGATGGGAATTGCACGACGAGTCGGTGGTTTCCAGCCACCCTCCCACAAAATAATTAGTAATAATGAGGCATCATCATTCCCCGCAGGATTAACAAAGCGTATATAACGTCTTAGAGACACGTAGTTGGTAACCCACCTCTCAGTATAATGATAATGATGGTGTAATACTTAGTCACCTACCTTGCAAAATTACCACATTTTATGACATATACCTTGCAATTGTACTTGCAGCAGTCACCCCAAGGGAGTTCACAACAGGCCTTAGTAAGGCCACTGCCAATATTCTGCTAGTCTATGCAAGACTGATTTTTTAAAGCTGTAATTGCAGGCCTTTACAGGGTCACAGTAAGATAATTTTTGCCAGCATTTGCCGCCACAGAGCCTTGAATAGAGCGTATTGCCGAAGGGAACATTAGTGTTGAGCGACACTATAACCAAGATGACTATAGCAGCAACAGAAAACCTGAGAAATGAGAATTCTGGAAATTTTACGTGCCACAACCACTACATGATTATGAGACTCGGCACAGTGAAGGTCTCCGAAAATTTTGTCTCCCTGGTGTTCTGTAACGTGCACTGATATATTATAGGCCACTAGCATTTACAAATATGAGCGCCGCAGCCGAAATAAAAGCAGTTATATAAAAGTGTTTGCTTAATTGAAGAAAATTCGCTCTCTATAGCGCATATCTGCTCACTCATATTCATAACATTCATAATATTCATAATATTCTTAAACATCCACCGAGTTTTTAATAGATGGCTCATACCTTTGCCGTGCTCTCATCGTATACTTCGCGTTGAAGCGAAAGGGAGAACGATAGTCATTTCGTTCGATGGAGTAGCGCATTCCCTCATACCAGTGCTCCATACAGTTCCGCCAAGTCGGTTTCTGATGAGCCTAAAGTTGGTAGCGTTCCCTCCCCTAGCATTTAATTTTAGTTTTTTATTGCAGTGATTGCTTCGCCCTTGTGAGAGTGCTTTTAGTCTTCAACACGAATATGCTTTATGCCAGAGACCACCACGGCTACACCGACGTATTTCCGCCACGGTTATGTCGCTGTGAAACATACAAAAAATGGCATGTAAAAAACTTGAAAAGAAAATGTTTTATTACTGGAAATTCAAACTACGGCCTTTCGCTACGAAGTGGGCGGTGCGCAGTGATTTCGTCTCAAACCGAACACTCTTTGTAATGGATACGGCGTGTTATTAAATAGACCATTTACCGCTCATGGTCGCCGCTTCTCTATGGCACTTCAGCAGTTCTCCTTATCGCTAACGATACGGTGCGATGGGCGCGCTGTGCGAGCTTTAAAGGCCGTCGTCCCAGGTGTTGCAATGTGTATGCCTGCGCTATCGTTTCGTGCGTCCTTCTCTCTGATCAGAGGGCTTTAAGTGCCACAGTTATTTCGCACTTGTCCTGTGTGTGTTATTTCCGCGCTTCTTTACTGCTTGAGAAACGAGCTGTAAGTTTAACGCCACTTCATTCAACATTACAATTTCTTCAAAAAGCATTTACTCCTTCGCCCTCGCGGCACAGCTAGTACAGGAAACGCTTCATTGTATGAACACAATTTTCACTTTCCTGGTATACCAATTCTTATTACAAATAAATCCCCGATATTTTTTTTTAGTTAGGTAATTCTTAATTTAGTGAATATGCAATGTTTTATGAAAGTCAGTATTCTTTCAATGCGTGTCAGTGCACCATATTTCCATTATTGGTCACTGTCCATTCGTTGCTATTTTATCATTAACACAGTTATTACAGCAACTCGCCAAAGTGACGAACCTGTTAATTTTATATGCACCAATGCGTAACATACTCATGTCAAAACAGCACGCTTATCAAACAATGTGAATATATCTCAAAAGCAAGCTGCAAATTACTCATTGCAGCGCTTTCGTTCCTGAATTTATTCTGTAATCACTGTGTAATTCAGCAAAGATGGCAGTGATTTTGAATGAAGGACCAGAGTTGATTCAGAACGAAGTGGTTGCGTTTTTCTGTATATGCGAGGGCGTCACGCATCGTAGCAAAAAAAAATAATTATATTGAACTGTTTTAGGGCATTATGAATAGCCTAATGCACAAATATATTTTAAAGACTCGTGTTGAGTCTCTCTCAGCGATCATTGCGCATCCTTGCTTGGAGGCGTTTGTACTCTACAAAAATGAGCTAAAGTCTATCTTGAAGGCGACATGTGGCAAGTCAACACTAACCAAGAAGGGTTGCTGTTAATGTTTTTTTTTCATTCATTGTGCCTAACTGAGACCGAATAAATGGCACATTTCGGTTATCACAGTGGAAGGCCAGGACCTCCTGATAATAGTAGAATTTGCCAATTCTATTTTACATTACAGGCGATAATGTGAGTCAACCCGAGCAGTGATTAGCTATGTCTAGCCGAGTTTCCGATATCGTACTGGATTGATTGTACTATAACACTCTAGACAATGTAGCAGGTCAAGCCACTGGCTGTATACTATTTATGAGATCGTTCACTAGTTTCGAGGGCTTTGTTAAAATACTTTATAATGTAATAATAAAAGGACAAGAAAATCGTGCAGTCACCAGCCAAAAAAAAAAACGTGGCTACCTGTCCTGTATGCAGGAGACATGGGTGCCGGTAGTCCTTCCGCTTCCCAGCTGTGATCGCCCAACGCTCTTTGCATGCAAGAAACCATTCGTCGTCGTCAACGACACCAAAGTACCGGAACCCGCAGCGGCTCTCCACTTCTTTCACCGAACGACCGCTAACGTCTGTGTTGTTGGGAGCGCGAACTGATGAGATAAAATTAATAAAAAAATACGCAATGTAGTGGGCACCACTTTCTCGGGGTGCTCTCGTCTGTTAGGCCTAACGATGCTCGGGTGTGGGCGTGCGTTCGCGCTTTCACCCGAGAACTCTCACACGCTATACCTGCAGTCTATCTCACGGGAAGCCGAGTTCTTGGGCATACACACCTACTTCTTTTCACAAGCACATCGTTCGCGACTCTGCGGGTTTGTTTGTTTGTATGCTTGCGAGCAGCGCACATCCTGCTTGTTAAACAGCCGCCGCGCTTTTCCTCTCTGAGTGAATTCATGGCACTACTGGGTGCTCTCTAACGACATGGCGGGGGCGGATCTCCACGGTGGCATATTGGAATCGCCGGGCAGAAGTCTCCCTGTCTCATGTTTTTTGTTTGTGTTTTGTTTTGCTTTTCGAACAATACCTCTCTAGCGTTGGCGGCAACGATCGTGCGCAAGAGGCGTGGAGACGATGGTTGAGCTTCGAGTGTTTTCGTCACAACAGGTGAAACGCAGTCCTCACCGGGCGTCGTTAAGGGCTAGCTACGTGCGCCATGTGTCATCCGTACTCGGCCTCAGTGGGGATGTCTCGACGAAGGAGGCGTCGCTTCTGGAGGCTATAGTCATCTCGCTCCATCTTAGTCTTCTAGAGTTCTTGAAACAGTGGCGCCTATAACGAGAGCTTACAGCCGGATGTGGTGGGAACGACGCCTGGCTGTGTTCGTGATCTTTGGACGAGAGTGGAATAGTCGCGCGACACGGTTTCTGCTGCCAGTTATATCTTGTTTTTTCTCTAAATAATAAAGCAGTGAAAAGATGAAGATAAAGGTTCACAGCGGCATTAGTTCATTTTAAGGTTTTGTATCCGTGAGCAAAAATATAGCAACTGCTATTACTCTTGATCTATCTGAATTGAGAAATTATTACTCCATTCATGTGCAACACTGTGAGCAAATGCTTTGCGTTAACCGAAATCAGATGAAAATGACATAAAGTGATTTACAACACTTAACACCCTTCAATCAACAGTATACGAAAGACGTATACAAGCGACGTATGGCTAAATTAAATACTCTCTCCAGCACTTGTCCCAATTTAGGACCGAGTATTCATCACTTTGGGATATTTGGGTCGGAATCCGGTTCTGAGTCAAAGAAGGACGGAATTGTGAGGTCTCATTCCTTTTATTGCGACAACCAGCTGATAATGATGCTAAGGAAGGTATAGAAACGTTAGTTGCACTGTTTTAGAGCATTTTAGCACATATGATTTAGATGTGAAGAAATTAAAGTCGATGAAGATACAAATTGCCACTGACAGGAATCGAACCTGCAACCTTCGAATAACGCACCTTATGTTCTACCGATTCAGCTAAAGGCTACTGAATTTTTGTGCGCTTACATTCCCGAAATGTGAAGGACAGGACGTTCGCGCCGTAGATTTATCTATTGGTCGGACATCGGGCGCGTTGTCGAAAGGTTGCAGGTTTGGTGTCTGCTGGTGACATGCATGTTGCCTCTCCGTTCAGTTTATTCTTATTCCCCTCCGTATACCAATCAGTACACTAAAGCAGTACAATTGACATTCCCCGTTTCTCTCTAGCCTTCATTGCCAGCTGGTTTCCATCAGCAGGATTCGAAGTGCACGTACAGCGTCGTCAGAATATACGTGCCATGTTTCAGGCTTCGCACCCCTTGTGCCTCATCAAATGAATCTCTCTGAAAACATCGCAAGCATTGCCCCCCCCCCAGGATTCCCGTTAGTAAAGCTGAAGCACCCTTACTTCTCCACACACATCGCCCCTTCACATTTTTTCCAGTCCAAGGATCACATTTTACGTCCAACTACAATAGATGTGTAGTTGACATGTCACTCACGCCTTCGGTGATCGCCAAGTGCAGGTTGAGCGGCCTCAAAACAACAATAATAATATTAATAATAATAATATGAATAATATTAATAATGATATTATTATTATTATTATTATTATTATTATTATTATTATTATTATTATTATTATTATTATTATTATTATTATTATTATTATTATTATTATTATTATTATTATTATTATTATTATTATTATTACATTGGGTTTAACGTCTCAAAATCACGATATCAATATCCAGGATGCCGTTGTTGAGGATTACAGAAATTTTGACCACCTGTGGTGCCCGCACCTATTTCAAGGTACACTGACCTGAAAAATTTTCGCCTCCACCGAAAATTCAACTGCCACGGCTGGGATCCGATCGCGCGACCTGCGTCATAACCACTAGACCACAGCGGCAGGGCGCCTGAAATTGAGGAAAGGCGCGCAAGGGTGCTTATAAACAATGTTCTGCGACAAAGCAATGCCGTAAATGGAGCAACTATTCTTGCAGTTATTGTAAAGCACGGATTAAATATCTTCGAATTTTGATCCTTCCTTTACGGGCAGCCCTCGTAGTATCAATTATTGTGTCAAATAGCGGTACTCCTATGCCATCATTGGGTCGTGCTTTGACAGAAACAAATGTATTTTTGGAATGTCATTCGAAGTAGAAAAAATACGCTCGCTCATTTCATACATGTTCACGGTACGGTGTGCTTCAAGCTCGAACCCAACAATACTTAAAACTCGGCTGTCACATCGTTAGTACTCGAAGTTTAGAATAATTTGACTGAACGAATAACTAAGGTGTAATAAGGTAGAACGATGCAACTTGGTTAGGGAGCGGTGACTGAAACTAACGCTAATTTTGTTAGAGATGACCATCCGTTAAAACATTCACTCTTATACTGGTTCGAAAGTGAGCTCATTGTTAATTTAGAAGATGTTATGTCAGTTTTGCACGTCATGGCTCCAACAGAAAAAGGCCAGAGAACATACTCGAGACTATACGACTGCTAGCGTAAAAAAATAACCAAGACTGAGATGAGACCTCATAGTCAAGAGGTTCAAGAATACCTGATTGAGCCCTTACCCCATAAAAGGATAAGCTTTTGAGACAGCGAAAAGCGCATAGCCGCTTCTCTTAGTCAAGTATCACCAAAATTGCTTTGCGATACTTTTCTATATCCGATACTGAGGCGCCCAGTGATTGCATGTTTTCAAATTGGAAGACAACGTTACAACACGGCGATTAAGATTAAGAATATGTGGAACAGTCTAAGGCATTTTTTGTGTAATAAATAGTCCGACCCCACGTTCTAAAAAAATGCTAACAAGATAGATGGCGTTCACAGTTGAAGAGCAACAGACTATTCGAGTGGTGCTCATTGTTCTTTGAGAAATACGCACTGCAGCCTTATCAAGCTGTTGCCTTTTCATTAGTCATTCTTCAGTTTTCCCCTCATGTGTATGACGTAAGTTGAAACAGTTTTTCAAAGCACAGCTCAAAAACTCTTCATTTTCCTATAAATTTGGCTATAAATGAACTTGTGCCAATGAGAAACCTCGTATGCTAGAAAATTGGCGCATATGGGAAGGGGCAGGATGGTAGGGGAGGGGGGGAGTTTTTGAGGTGTACATATGCAGGCACTCATCCAAACGCACGCACGAGTATAAATCATGGTTAAACCTCCTTCCTTTCCGGAAAATAAATGCTGAAGACTGTTCTAGCAGCGTGTGGTGTTCGGAAAGGTCCCCAAAGCTAAAGGAATTTTGGCTCTTCCGCTACTGCGCAGCCGGTGTCGTCGAACGCTGAGAGTCTTGCACGAGCAATGGTGCAGCGAAACGTATCCGCCGCATCTCGTCTTTATCGAAGCCGCAACACAGGTATTCAGTAGCGAAGGCGTCTACACCAGGCTTTACCGCTCACGCATCCTCCACATGAAGGCTCGCGCCACACGAACGTGGCTGCAGAATGCGCGCCGAAGAAACGTCGTCTCTTCTCGCGCCGTCAAACTACTTATCGTCGCTATACGCCTGCAGAGGGTGCTACGCTGCAAGCACGTTCCTACGTACGTCTTGCACTTCGTACGGTGGCGCCGATGACAGCTTTCGAGGCAGCCTCGTCACTGGGCCGGTGCAGAACATACCCCGTGTTTACGGTGGGCGAAGGAAAAACAAAAGAGGCCTTTTCAAGGCGGCGAACGCGTGAACTCGCAGGCACCCCTACAGGCACCTTCTCTTCTAATAGGAGGTACATCCACGAGCGTTGTTTATCAATCAATGCCACGGCAAGTAAAACAAAAAGGCGAGACAGGAAAGCGATCAAGTGAAGGGTTCTTGAAGAGCTGCTTCACCCATCTGAGGAGCTAGGTGATCGCCGCCTTTGAGCAAGGCATGTCATGGCTCAATTCTGACGAGCAGCGTGTGGAAACGACGGTGAGCGTGCGTAGCTCAAACGCGTCTGTGCCACCACGCGCGAAGGTGGCGATTATATGGTGCGAGCTGCTTCTGACAGTGACGAGGCGTCTTGAGTTCTTGAGGCTGGAAGCAAAACACAACGGCAAAAAAACAGCCTCCGAAGGCTTGGCCTTTGTCGCTGTAAGAACATTCTAGCAGAATGAGTTAACATGGAACCCCTTTAAACTATAAACGTGCTTCATGTGAAGACATGTGCGTTGATGCGCATGAGCTGGACAACAATACCCTCAGAAAGCCAGGGTATTAAACTACGTGTTACATGCATTCGTGACACACATGCTAATATTGAACCAGATTACCATAACAAAGCACTGTAAGTGCACGCTGAGACCGCCCGAAAATCGAGCGACAACGCAAACAGCTGTGAAAACTGCCTTAGTAGAGACGGCCTTAGCATCTTTGCTTAAGTGTACTTCTGGCATTTGTTCAACAAGTGTACCAGATGGTATAGGCGCATGTAGTGCTGTCAGCGTAAAACCTACTAAAAAATTGGCCCTATATCTGCATATTAATCTGCAAATGTCGAAAGATGATAGTCTTGCGCGTGGAGAGTAAACAAGACATTTGTTTTTATGCTCTGCGCAAGAAAAGCGGTGAATGGTGAATCGGCGCTGCGTTAGAGTGCATCGAGCGTGCAGCGGAGGCGAACGAGCGCGTCAAGTCACGCCACACGAGAGACATGAGCGCTATCTGGCAGTTTTCTTAGAAAACAAAGCACGTAGGCTCTGAGGCGGGTGTGCGCGCCCGTCTCAGAGGTAATAAGGTGTAGAACGCAAGGCGACGGGTAGGTGCGACTACCGTCTCGTCTTAACAATGCTTTGGAAACACTCACCTTTTCGTGCAAGCGTTGCATAGTCAGCGCAGTGTGATAAGCGCTACGGTCCTTAAAGTTGCTTATGTATGCATTTTATTGTAAAAGACGCACATGCAGAATATATACGCGTTGTTATGGTGCCCCACGCATGCGCAATAATTGCTTTTTAGTTGGCAATTGCACAAGCATGAACGCTCAATCTTGAGCAGTATTGGTGAGTGCTGCGAATGGGGTTGGCCGTCTTAAATATCCTATGCCGTTAAGAGTGGACAGACAGACAGACAGACAGACAGACAGACAGACAGACAGACAGACAGACAGACAGACCAAAATTTTCAGTTTCCCAAAATTAACTAGAGGGCATTCTGGCGCTGCCATCACTCAGCGACCATGGGAATGATGGGTAGTACATACATTTGCCTAGTCTTCATACTTGCAGGTGGTGAATCGTACTTGCGGCTTCGTTTATAGCTGGTTACGGTTTTGTTGTGAAAGAAAGAACAAACCCTTTTGAACTTAGTGACTTGATTCAAAATGGTAAGCCTAAAGAAGTAAGGATGTGGAGCGCAAACGGTGAACATTTGCTAATTTATGTTTTTGTGAAAAAACAGCTCCAAGCCACACGAACACACACGGAGCCAGAAGCAGGCCAGAATTACGAAAAAAGACAAATGTGTGTACTATCCATCATTCCCATGCTCGCCGAAGCGCCGTGTGTTTCAGCTCCCATAGACACTAGCGCCAGAGTTCCCTCTTGTGTATATTAAGAAACTCTATGAAAATTTTTGCGTCGAAGGTCCCCAAGGAAGACTATCGTCTTTAAAGGTTTGTTGATACTTCGGGCAATGACGGTAGGATCATTTGTATTTCAACCAAACATTTTTATCTTTGTGTCACTATATTACCTTTCGACAAGATAACTAAGATGTGCGTAGCGTCACATGATTTAATGTCCAGCATAATGAAACGTTCCCTGCTACCGACCGCCAAAAAGAGTGAAGGCCGCTCAGCCCTTATCCTCGGTTCTCTCTTGTCTATGCGCCTCAATCACTCTCTGCATACACGGACTCGTGCTGGGGCCGCGAAGTAAAAGATGCTATGACCTGTTCCTAATTACTGATAGATTTCATTTATCATTATTCGCAAACTGAGTACACTTATGCTGCACGCGTACAACAACCACTACGCAAAATTATAACGCATGATTTAGACACTCGCGACGTTCGACACAGGGCACATAAAGAAAGTAACTGCGACAATACAATGGTGTGACAATACAAAAGAAACGCACGATGACACACACATGATGAAGTTATGAGTTAATAAAGAGAGAGAGAGAAACGAGAAATAAGGAAGGCAGGGTGGTTAACCAGATGCTAGTATCCGGTATGCTACCCTACACTGGGGTTGGGGAATAGGGGGTCGAAAGAGAAATAAAACCATGCAATGTCTCAACGGGCTGCCTACCATTCCATGAAGCTGGTCTGGATAAGGCACATAAAGTTTGTCTCACGAAAGGATGCATATATAGGGGGACCTCATAGCTGGCTGTTCGAGTCGGCACTCAAGGCTTCTTCCTGAGGTCACTGTCATATTTTTCAACGTCTTCATTGTATTCGGCATGGTCGTTTTCATCGTCTCTCTCAGTCATTTTCATTCCAGTCCTCTTTTATAACGTCCCAATAACTTGGCTTTTCGTCTCCAACCCTAACTTTTCTTGCTCATCATACAATCCCTGCCTCAGTCATCATCTTATCTATTTTCAGTGCTATCTCTTCGCACCATAATATCTTCTTTTTTTTCATTTCGTATCTCTACTATATCAATTTCATCTCACCGTCTAATCCCGATCGTTGTCTCGTGGTCCCTTTTTGTGTGACCCGACTCCGCCCTACGTGGCACCTTCATGGCACCTAACCAATTGCCCCAGTTGATGAGACATATTTGTCTGTCAGTCCGTGTGAGTCAGCTTCGAATACTGCCCGGTGGCCGACACCAGTGGAAAGCTCCCTCCCAAGCAAAGTAGAGCGAGTAAAAATGTACAAACTTCAAATTTAGAGACAGAAGCGGGCGAGCTGTCTGATGACACGTGAATTATCGGTAACAAGGGGTCGCAGCGTTCAGACAAAGCGTGCCGTCTTTAATGGCCGCCGCCCGGAGTTTGGAGTGCTGTGGCGAAATGTTTTCGGCCGCCATCGGCCCAGTTCCCGGTGCCCGACGACCCGTTGTCCAGACAGATTTTCAACGCCTCCATGCAACCCGATGTCTCCCGCACCATTCTCCGCAACCGCCGCCTCTTCGTTCTTCTACGCCGCAGGTGGTCATCCGGGCAGAACGCAGTACTGAGCCAGGGAGCCGTGGAGGCTGATGAAATGTCGAGTAGGACCTGGCACAGGTGGTACTGCAGGGTTGCATGTAGGGAACCCACAAGAGGCGCTCTGCTGCCCCCCCCCCCGCCATGAATCTGAAGGGCGCGCCACGGTGCCTCGCCAGCATAGTGTCCGTAGACAAGAAGCCGCTACATGGTCCTGGTGTTTGCGCGGTGGGCCCGCGCCAACACCAGGACCCGGCTTTTTGTAGGACCCAGCTTTCTTGTCGTATACACAGGTCACACACGTATTTCTTCGAAAATAGGAATTTCTGTAAAGTTTATTGTACCACTATTTATCATTTTGGGGGAAAAACTGTGTTGTGCCTACCTGTTTTTGGCGCCTAAAACGCTATATGTAGTGTCTATAAATCCGGCTTCTATAATGATGGCGTCACACCATATGCCTTGGCCAGAGCAGGTCACTGTGTATGAGGCCATGCACGCTGGGGCATTAGGGTGTCGAAAATATGTCTCAAAGTAAAATGCCTAAAAAAACAGCACTATTCGGAAACTCAGCACTCGAAAACCCAGAATTCGGACACCCAGCATGATTAAGCACCCACAAAGGGCATCGTGCCGATGAGCTGTCATCGCTTGTCTAATAGGAAGGCGAGTTTATAGGCAACAAAATTATAACGATAAGATTACCCCATCAGCACTAATGGCCCCACGAAGCAGCTGTTTTCATTGTGTGAAGGAATGATGACTTGCTCAACAGTGCTGCTGATTTCCTAACATATTAATCACGTAACATGTCGAGCGCTGAGCTAGTTCGTAAGTTTGCATTTCAGAAAACAAGGCGTGCAAACAGGGACACCAGATTGAAGTCAAGACACCACAGACATTGACAAGCGACTGCAAGATGCACACAATGGTGTAAAGGCAAGGAGGCTCGAACTCTTACCACCACATGTCCGTGCACTCTGCCAGCCTATCAATCATGCACACATGGTGGTCTACTTCAAAGGCATTTAACTTCACCTTTATGCAAGTTAATTGACGGTTGGTTCGTGCAAGTGCAATCACCATTATTGATGTGTCATGTATCAATCATTAGACGCGTTTCGTCATTCCTATTCCACTTCCAAACAGCACGTTCATCCAACTTTGGTGCGCACTAACTACCCTCTCTACAATGTAGAGGAAGATTAAGAAGTGAGCTTTCGGTTAGCAATCTCCTACGGTCAAGGCCCGTCTGTCATGCGTAGGAGCGCCCACTGCTGAAAGGAACCCTATACGCCACACTGGTACGGCAATAAGTGAATTTCTTGGTGTGTTTTAAGAAACCAATATCAGTCCGCTTGTTAAATTTTACTTCCTCATTCTTTTATGCACTATGGCGAAATTCTTAGATAGCTTATTGGAAGTAGAAAAAGAACCATTAACGCCGTACCTACTTCCTACTGTCTTTAGCCTGTGAGATACGCAATGAACGTACGACATCTTTCTTCGTATATTTTCTGCAAGCTTGCTCGGACTTGACATAATAGACTTCTTTATACCTTCAGTGGCAGTGGCCACTGTAAAAGGAAAATAACCGAGATCTAAAAGACGCATAACCTGTGCGTTAATGGTAGCATTCATTTTATGTCTAAACGACTTCATGAGGGCCGTCGTCACTCTATTGCTTTTACATTCTTCAAGTGGTTTGACGTGAAGCTTAACAGCAGTTCCGAAGATCCAGAAAAATACGTCCAGTATACGGTGGTATGAGGGCATGCTCCCATAGGAATACATGGGATAGTGGCCTGGCAACTTGTGAGCCCCCCCTCCCCTGTACATTCTGAAACAAGCTTCCATGATAACTGAATGCGCTTCATATGCTTGGGACAGCACGATCAGAAACGCCCAATCGCTGTATTATCATATGGAAGAACCCAACTACCGACCACCACTCCTGCGTAGCACGTTGGCGACTGCAGGCGTAGAAAATGTTCAAGCTTATACCAGCAAACTCGAAGCCGTAAAAGCTGTGCGCCGGCTAGAGTTAATTCGATTTCGATCATACATGAAAAAAAATCGCAGCATATTTACGGAGCGAATGATGATTTGTGGGGCAAAGCGTTCATCAGTCCGTCCGTGCTTCCGTCCGTCCATTCGTTCTTGCTCCCGTCCGTCCATGCATCCATCCGTACGTACGCACGTGTGTCCGTCCATCTGTGTGACTGCCCATCCGTCCGTCTGTGCGTCTGCCTGTCTGTCCATCCATCCGTCTCTCTGTTCGTCCCTCTCTGTTCGTCCGTCCGTGCACCATCAGTCCGTCCGTGCATCTGTATGTCCATCCGTCCATCCATCTATCTAGTTAATACTCCATGTACCGCTATCCTCACATCTTTTCAGTATGTATTCATCTATACAAGTAAGGCCATCCAGCGGACATTCTAAGGACCGCTCTCTCAGGTATGTACCACCGGTGGTTACACAAGATAACGGGATACACAAGCCACGTCATAAGGAGCTTCGCCCCTAAAAGGACTGTGAGTGCATGTGAGTTCTTCATATTTCATCTGCCATCAAGAAAACTAAACAAGTGCCAAGTATTTCTGCTTACTGTGCTTTCAGCTCAATTTAGAAGCCGCGGGCGGGGCATTGTGATTAGAGACAGAAGTTTGATAGAATGTAATCCAGTGTAAAAAAAAAATGGCAGCATATTCACGGAGTGAATGATGGAGTGAAGCGAAGCATTCGTCCGACCATTCGTTCTTGCTTCCTTCCGTCCATGCGTCCGTCTGTGTGACCATCCATGTGCCCATCCGCCCGTCCGCGCGTGCGTCTGTTCGTGCGTCCATCCCTGCGTTCGTCCATGCAACAGCCCTTGCGTCCGTTCATGCGTCCATCCATGCATCTGTCAGTGTGTCCGTTCGTCCATCTATTCAACACTTCAAGTACCATCGTCTCGCATCTTTTCATCATATATTCTCCATATAGAAGCACCACCATCCAGCGAACATTCCAAGGAATAAACGAGAGCGGCACACGCACACTTTCTTACGGCTTGTGCTTCGGTCTACTTCCCACCTTTAACCACCTCGAGTTCATGGATATGCTAGTTCATTGTATTAATGGCACTGCGGCCCAAGCGCTCGCTAAACCTTTCTAAAACCAAGGAGGTTACGCCCAGCGAGTAATACGTAACACATTTTCCTGTGGGGTAAGCGCTCAATGTACTGCCAATGGCTGCTAAGGGGGATTGCAGCGTGGCGCGTTAACTAAAAGCCAAAATACTCCTGTGTCTCATTCCCCATTAGCAGCCAGTGGCAAGTACATTGAGCACTATTTTTTATTGTTCAACAACGTACAGAAGAAATCTCTCACCGGCACCACCTTGGAGGTCAAAATGTTATACTTGTTACACACTGCAATGGCTACGAGGGACAAACAGGTGCCGCTATGAGGAGCTTCGCCCCTTAAAACAATGTTCTTTCACAATTTACTTCCCGCAAGCCCCCACAA